>JARQOD010000003.1:137341566-137370382 GCA_033576555.1 Oophaga sylvatica
AAAGAACTCACCAAACTCCCACAAAAGACTTCAAGCTGTCATTGAGGGGAAATGCACTGTATTAAGAATGGAGTATGTAAACTTTGATCAGGGTCATTTGGATGTTTTGGGCTGTCATTATGATTTAAAAGAAAAAACACAGTAGTTTGACAATAAATGGCTTCACCCAACCAATAACCATGAGTGGATAAAAAGTTTTGGTGTTATCATTCATATTCTCTGAAAAAGGACAAGAAAGCAAGAATTCTGCTAGTGTATGTAAAACTTTTGAGCATAACTGTTACTAATCTTTGCATTGCGTTTACAGAGGTTGGAGGTGGAGGTGCCAACTGTGTGCGTTTGAATGCCCTTTAAATGACATGGAGGAAATTTGCAGAGTTTCACTGTGCAAGCAAGAGTCTGGAACAGAAACTGTTCTTAGAGGTAAGAAACTTTAAAACTACTAAATCCTAATTTTGTAGGTAATGCTGTGTGCATGGATTCTTATGGTGGGACATGGAGTGGGCACCTACAAAGTAAAACATTATGGCCCATGTAGGCACTTTTTGTGCTGTCATAAAATGCCTCCAAGATTAACCATGTTCTGGTGGGCACACAAAAGGACAGTGTGACTCAAAACCGCCCTATAGGTACCATATTATGAATCAATGCACTCATAGGGTGAGTATCTAAAGAAAAAAACAGCCACAAAAATCTGATAAATAAGCTCATCATTGGAGGTTGTGCTGTGGGTACAACTCCAGTGAAGGCAGATAGCATCATTGCTTGCTTCCTGACATTAAAAGGGAGATGTATGAAGCTTCAATGTGGTGGGAGGGGTATGGGTCGCTACTAGTGATGAGCGTACATGCTTGGATAAGGTGTTATTTGAGCACGCTCATGTGCTAACCGATTGACTTCGGCGTGCTCAAGTAATATCTTGGAGTCCCCGCACCTGCGTGTCTCGCAGCTGTTTGACAGACGCAACACAAGCAGGGATAGCCTAACAAACAGGCAATCCCTGCATGTGTTGCGGTTGTCGAACAGCTGGGAGACTTACAACTGCAGGGACTCAAACATATTTTCAGCTGCAGATGGAAGGAAGAGAGCCACAGTATTCATTACTGATGGGTAGGCGGAGCCCCAGATCAGGATGTCACCTCAGATCAAAAGAGTGCTGACTGGCTGGCCCCTCCAGCTCGGGCTCCTCCTACTCAGCTCCAGTCTAAGATTTGAGGTCCAGAGGATGGTCGCTGCTAATGCAGCTCCTCAGAAGATTTTATTATTTTACATTCGGACAAGAGACTTGGATCACTAGTTGGTCTAGAGGTCTCAGGGGTACCAGCGCTGCTGTACCCCAACCTCTCCCTTGGCGGATCTGTATTTACTCAAAGTCCCTGCAGAATCCTTGCCGGCCCTGGGGGATGAGGAGAGCTTCCCTGGCGGGGACGCAAACCACACGTGCGGTCACTGCGTCCCTCGCCCTGGGGGGAAGCATGGGCACAGCGCCAGAAACCCCTGAGGGTCCCTGTGGCGCTTTGGCTGGTGAGTACTCCACACAAAATTTTATTATTAATGTGTGAGTGCTTTAGCGTCTGATGGCAGCGCTATTACATGTATATCAGTATGCTTCAGCGCTGCGGTGACAGCGCTATTACATGTTTATCAATGTATTTCACCAGCCTCTCCCTTGGCGGATCTGTAACTACATAATGGTCCCTGCAGAATCTTGCCGGCCCTGGGGGATGAGGAGAGTTTCCCTGGCGGGGGCGCAAATCACACACTGGGGTCACTGCGCTTCCCGCCCTGGGGGGAAGCATGGGCATAGCGCCAGAAACCCCTGGGGGTCCCTGTGGCGTTTCGGCTGGTGAGTACTCCACATTTTGGTAAAATGTGTGTGAGTGTTTTAGCGACTGCTGCGGCAGCCGCTGTACATATATATGCCGATGACTAGTTTTTCTATGTCCGCAGGAGGATGCCTGCAGGACGAGGGAAAGGAGGGGAGTACGCGCTCTTTTTATTTTTTGAATTTCGCGCCGCTTCTGAGCGCGCGCTTTACTGCAGCCTCCATTTCCGGCTCCTCTACATGGAGCACACGGAGGCAGAGCTCGGCGGCCATTGCTGACAAGCGAGCCCGCCGGGCAGAAGCTTAACCCCTTCACCTCCACAGCGTGGCTATTGCTGATAAAGCGCTGTAGGTTGAAAGCTCCCCGGATCGTTCTCCTCCCCTCCCGGCTAGAATACGTGTCCAGCTTGGTGAGTCGCTTCTAGCCCGCCGGGCAGAAGCTTAACCCCTTCACCTCCACAGCGCGGGCGCCGTCTGGGGCACTTCTGAGTGACAGATTGCGCTGTCCTGCGGCTGTTCTCGCATAAGGGGCTCGCACACTCTTTTAATATTAATAAAGAGGCTGTGGGGAGTCTGCGACATTAATGCTGCCACTATACGTTTCCGCTGACGATCCTGATGGCGTCGCATAATATTGCGATCGTTTGTGTGTCATTTTTAATGTCGCTATTAGCTGCCAATCTGGGCGATCTCATTAGCATCGCATAGGCGATTAGCGATCTCCTTGACAACTTTGGCGGTCATTGCGTTATAAAAAACAGCGCAATTTTTTAGCGATCTTGTGGAACGTTTTCTGTTTAGTGTGGCATGGCTGTCCTGCAGCTGCGACCTTATAAGAGGCCCTGAGATTCGCACACCCTTTTTCATTATCAAGGTTGTGGGGAGTCAACTACTTTAACCCCTTCTTAGGAGGTTAACTCTTAATGGGAGACAGCTGGGGTAGCTCTTTCTTAAGAGCTTTAACCCTTCAGCGTTTGTTTTTTATTTAAGTACTGCTCTGGTTACTGACAGGTTTATCCTGCCATATACTATGCAAGGGTATGTCAGAGACCCTCTCCCAGATCCGTTACGGATCAGCCTCGCGTATCTGACACGCAGACCTCGACTCATACACGGTCAGAGGTTCCAATGGTGTCAAAATGAAGGCCTTCACTGGTTTCTATTGATGACCTTTTAGGTTATGGAGTGTCAACTAGATCCTCTCAAGGGAGCGACACAAATCGGTGTTTTCCTTCTCGCTTAGCGAAGAAGTCCGATTCGGTCAAGGAGGATCGGCAGGGACACCCTGCCTCTCTCAGGGGCCGTACTAAAATTTCTGTGGAAGCCATGTGGACGTTACAGTTACCAGAGGAGGTAACTAGTCGTCCTGGTAAGTCGGCCCGGATGTTGCAAGGGTCGCATGGGTCGCGATGACCTTACAAACTGTATCCGTTTTTCTACGGAGTTATTTGTTAATTGGACCCCTTCTCCTGAAGTGAATGTTCCTTCATTCCAGCTTAGCAAATCTTCCTGGTAAAAGGGAAGACGAGTCTGCAGGACACGCTGGACAGAAAGAACGGAGATGGCAACAATTTCCACCTGTGTAGCCGTGGATCATAGATTCGGTATTAAGGATCTAGGTGTACTTGTTAAGTTCCCCTGAGCCGGTTGGACCGTCTAAGGACGGCATGGCAAGTTTCCCTCTATCAAGGTAGATGGGCTTTTCTAGTTGAAGGATAATGCGTCACTGCTATCCAGGGAGCAATCCTCGGCAGTTACAGTCAGAAGAGCACTGTGACTTGGATGGAACGCAGTTTTCCAACAGGGTTTGCTATCTTTAGCTTAGAAAGTGGTCAGCTATTTGACTGACCTCACGGAGCTGATGCCAAGGCAAAGGCAAAAGAAGCAGCTTTACCGCAGCGCAGAGCTGTGACTTCTGCGTCTGGCAGGACTAGTGCCGATAGTTATCGGCAGTCCTTTTCGGTTCAAGGGATGATCTGACCAACCCTCTGGGGGTTTGTGTCGTCTCTCTCTTTTTAAAAAAAAAAAAAAAAAAAGGGGGAATTCTCAGAAATTCCGCATACCCTGGAAACAGAACTTCTGTTAAGGCAGAAGCTGGCAAAAAAAAAAAAAAAAATTCGCTAAGGCGGACTGACTTCTGACATTCCGTCAGAGCCGAGCATGAAGTCGCTTTGCTCAGTTATGGCAGCCCTGTCGCAGAACGATCAATCGACATTCGCGACGTTTTTTGGCATGTTCCCATCGGAAGACCTCACCCAGGTTGTGGCTCGACCATTCGGCTTGGCCTTAACGCCCAGAATTTTTACAACGATTCTGACGCCAAAATCTCATGGCAATCCTTCAAAGACGGGGACTTACGATTCGTCCCTATTTGGACGGCCTTTTCGGTTGTGGCTTCAAAGGAGAAGTCGTCTCTGGAATCGTCGCAGGCAATCCTGTTTTTGAGGATGCATTTCGACATGGTACGGGCGGTGTTGTCCCTACCTCCAGACAAGCAGGCATGTCTGCTCCAGCATGTACAGACTATGAAGTCTGCGACAGCAGTGTCCCTTCGGAAGGTATGCGCCTTCTGGTCTGACGGTGGCGTCCATGAGGTTTTTTCCGTTTGTCCAATTTCATTCCAGAGCTCTCCATAGGCTCATTCTGAGTCGTTGGGATCAATCGCAAGGTTCGCTGGATTGCAGCGTCACCATTTCTCGCGCGGTGCGGGATTCTCTAGAATGGTGGTTACGTACAGGGGCATTCTCCCTGGGGAAGTCTTTCCTCCCTCCGAAGTGGTCAGTCATAACCACCGATGCCAGCCTGACGGGCTGGGGGGGGTGTTTGGAACAATCTCTGGATTCAGGGGGTATGGTCATCGGAAGAGTCTTTTCTTTCGATCAACATCCTGGAATTGAGGGCGATTTTCCTTTGCCTCCAACATTGGACGGTCCCTTTGAGCGGTCTGCCAGTCCGAGTGCAGACAGACAATGCGACGGCTGTCGCGTATATCAATCACCAAGGTGGGACAAGGAGTTCCAGACTCATGGTAGAGGTGTCCCGAATTCTGATTTGGGCAGAGGCCAGTGTGCCAGCCATTTCGGCGATTCACATTCCAGGGGTTCAGAATATTACAGCGGACTTTCTCAGTCGCAGAAGGATGGATCCCGGGGAATGGAGCCTCCACCCGGAAGTTTTTGCACTACTGTGCTCTCGCTGGGGAACCCCCCAAGTGGATTTGATGGCATCCAGGTCCAATGCCAAGTTACCGACGTTCATGTCCAGGTACAAGGACCCGAAGGCTGTGGCGGTGGATGCTCTAGTGGCTCAGTGGGATCAGTTCGAGCTGATCTATGTATTCCCGCCGATATCCTTACTTCCTCTAGTACTGCGTCGGATCAGACTAGAGAGAATTCCAGCTATTTTGATAGCTCCAGACTGGCCAAGAAGGGTGTGGTTCTCGACAATAATGTCGCTGTTGGCGGCACCTCCTTTTCCACTCCCTCTTCAACCGGACTTGTTGACTCAGGGGCCCGTTTGTCATCCGGACTTGATGTCCCTGCGTTTGACGGCGTGGCTCTTGAGACCGAAATCTTGACCCGTAGAGGTTTCTCAGCCGAGGTCATTGCTACCCTTCGTGCTGCAAGAAGTCCGGCTACTACTAGGATTTACCACAAAATTTGGGAAACCTTCTTTTCGTGGTGTTTGGGGTCCTCTCGGAACCCGAGAAAATTTTCCATTCCCAACCTGTTGGCTTTTCTGCAGCATGGGCTAGACAAGGGTTTGGCAGTCAGCACCCTGAAAGGTCAGATTTCTGCTCTGTCCTTATTGTTCCGGAGAACCATTGCTTCAAATAGAGACGTGCTCTCCTTTTTCCGAGGTATATCTCGTAAGTTTCCGCCGCGGAAGGCGCCCGTGTCTCCTTGGCGGCTCAACCTTGTTTTGGAGGCTCTTCAGCATAAACCTTTTGAGCCTATGGTTTCTGCTAGCCTTTCTTTACTTTCTTGGAAGGTGGCTTTCCTTGTTGCAGTCACTTCCTTGAGGAGAGTTTCTGAGTTGGCAGCTCTTTCTTGTTCGCCTCCTTTTCTGGAGTTTTTTCCGGATCGTGTAGTGCTTCGCACTCGGGGTGATTTTTTGCCTAAAGTGGTATCACAATTTCATGTTAACCAGGATATTGTGTTGCCTTCACTCTGTCCGGATCCGAAGAATGCGAAAGAGCGAGATTTACACACATTGGATTTAGTGCGGGCCTTGAAGTTTTATCTATCTATTACTCAAGGTTTTCGTAAGACGGACTTCCTGTTTGTGGTTTCAGCAGGTCGTCGGCGTGGTCAACGAGCTTTCAAGGATTCTATAGCTCGTTGGATCCGGTCAGCTATTTTGGAAGCTTACCGCCTTCGGGTGTGAACCTTGCCCGATTAAGATTCGAGCCCATTCCACGTGAGCTGTGGCTTCATCGTGGGCTTTTCATCAAGGTGCCTCAGCAGTGCAGCTCTGCCGGGCGGCAACTTGGCGCTCTGTCCACACGTTTACAAAGTTTTATAAAGTGGACGTCAGTGCTTCCGCTGATGCAGCCCTCGGACGTAGGGTCCTGCAGGCAGCTGTAGTTTAAAGTTCTGGATGAACTTGTGTTTAGCGCTGGTTGCGCTTTGTTGTTAAGGTTGTTGGGTTTCTGCCTTTTGTTGGTTTTTCCCACCCTTATTTTTGAACTGCTTTGGGACGTCCCATCAGTAATGAATACTGTGGCTCTCTTCCTTCCATCTGCAGCTGAAACACGGATTTTGGTAAAAACTTACCTGTAAAATCCTTTTCAGCGAAGGAAGGGAGACACAGCACCCTCCCAAGGCAGAAGTGTGTTGATGTTTTCAGATGCAGCGCGACCCTTATCTGATAGCGATTATCTGGGCTGAGGTCAGCGCGCTAAGGCTCTGTTCCAGCATCGCCAGCTCATCGCAGTAGTCAGGTTCCGTGAGTAGTACCTGGAACTCTGTGGTTTTTGGCTTTCTTTGCATGCATAACCTGTATCCTTGTGTTTTTTCTCTGAAGTTCCTTCAGAAGGGGTTATGTTGCTCCGCTGGTGATCTTGGCTCTTTTCCTAAAAGCTTTGGTACGACTGGAGCTGAGTAGGAGGAGCCCGAGCTGGAGGGGCCAGCCAGTCAGCACTCTTTTGATCTGAGGTGACATCCTGATCTGGGGCTCCGCCTACCCATCAGTAATGAATACTGTGTCTCTCTTCCTTCCTTCGCTGAAAAGGATTTTACAGGTAAGTTTTTACCAAAATCCGTGTTTTCCAGGACACCGAAGTTAATCGGTTAGCACACGAGCATGCTCAGATGACACCTTATCTGAGCACGTTTGCTCATCACTATTGGCTACCCTTCCAATGGGACATTTGAAACTGTGTAGACAATCAGCTGATGCTGGAAGGATGTTGATGAAGATTCTTTTATTGAGGTATCAACAAATACAACGTGTTTTGAGGCTCTTGTGCCTCTTTTTCAATAACACAAAAGCATAGGTGTTACTTGAGGGAGAGGCCCAGGAGCCTCAAAATGCGTTGTACTTGTTGATACCTCAATAAAAGAATCTTCATCAACATCCTACATCATCAGCTGGTTGCACGGTTTTGAGTGTCCCATAAGAAGGTTAGCCACCCTCCCACCACATTGAAGCTTCATATTATGAATCCAGATCTCTCATATACCTGGTAAGTTCATATCTAAAATGTCACCCTTTCTTTATGTGCCTGAACTCCCTTTTTATCTTTGTTTCCTCAGGATTATAGATACTCTGACAGAGTTTGGGTTGAAGGGGCGGCAGAACTTTATCTGAAAAGCGATATTGACTCTATAAAAATGCGGAGCCAACATGTCTCAGTAGGTGTCACTATGTAGTGTTAGATCTTCGGATTATGAATCTATATTTTCCTCATGGATTAACCATACTTTCTTTCTACTTCTCCTCGTTATGTTGTGAATTCAGTTTTCAGTCACCATAGACTCTGAACTTGTAGAACCACCTCCGGCTGAACTCCCGCTCTGGGTGATCATTGTTTCAGTGGTATCTGGAATTTTGCTTCTAGGAGTTATCATTATCATCCTTTGGAAGGTAAGAGATGAAATCACAAAAACAGGATCTCCTATGTATGCTCACAGAAGCGACCAGGACCAGACGGTGCTATCAAGCCACTTTGCCTAGGCCATAGTACCAAGCTCAAACAGAACCTTAGCTTTAGCTCTGCATTTGTTTCGGAGGATAACTTTCTTATTGTAAAAGTTAAAACCTGACCTGTAGGAAGTAGTGTCCAGTTGGGAAGATTAGACATTGACCTATTATGACTTTATTTGGTCAGTGGTCATCAGAACAAACAGTAGATGATGTAGATTGGATGTAATGACCATACATTAACTTGCTAAATGATCATTCGGCACTCATTCCTGGTTAGTTTTTCTTCTCATGTAAGAGGAGCCTTAATCAGTTTTCATGATCTACTATGTGACAAAATGGACTGATGGTGCTTTAGAAAGTAACTATTGCTGTTGAATTTTTACCAGGTGAAGGATAATTTAGATTAGATAAAATAATGGACTCGACCTTCTAAACGTGTTACATAGCAATCATAGACATTTGCAAGCAGTGCTGGGTTGGGGTTCATTGGACCCACCAGTGGAATAACCCATAAGAAATAGACTAGAGTGGCAAATGATTGGCTCCTAAGTCACCTCCATATGGGGTTGTTTCCTGCTGGACCATTGGAGTCATGTTGCATCAAAGCATGGGCCCATAGGAGGATTCTCTGGTTCTCCATTGGTCCAGTCCAATCATGGTTGCATGGTGATAAGCTTCAATTATCCTTGAAAATGTCAAGTCTGTCCATGAAAACTACACCTTTTAGCCCCTGCTTGATCTAATTTCCCTTGCTTGCTTATATAATGGAAGAATTATTCATGCCCTCCCAGTGCACAGACACCTTCAACAGTTTTTCAGCCCAAGACAATCAAGTCTCTCTGGTCTCTTACACTATTGTTTTTTAATAAATCTGTGACATTGCCCAATGAATTTTCCTGCTCGGCCCCTCATCAATCTCCTGCCTTGTAGTGTGGATTCTTCCGGAGAGCCAACACCCGTGCCAAGTATGAGGTCAGAGGTCAGAAGGCTGAAATGAAGGTTCAACCATCGGAGACTGAGAGATTAACACAGGATTCCTGAGTACGACCTCTGACCACTGACCTCCAACCCTGCCCCTCTGGTAACCAGACAATTTCAGCCAAGCTATTGCAAACCTTTCCAACCTCCTCCCACTTTTTGTCTTTTTATGTAATGGTCTCCATGGTGCCTTCTTACTTACTGTATAATCTTAAAGCTCATGTCTCTTGTAGAGTTTATGGGTCTCTCATCACTCTTGTCAATTTTTTTGGAGTAATTTTACAAAAAACTTATATTTTTCTACCTTTTATGTCTGTTTCACTCCTAACCATCTACAAATGTGACCCCTAAATTTTACCTACAACTTACAAACTCTTCTATCTCTACACTATTTTCTTCATCTTCATCATCTCAACCTGTTCTTATACATAATGTGTTCGTCTATGGGACTGTCACATACGAACACATTGCACTACTTGGTTACTCCTTTCTTCATCTCATCTATACCTTTGATTTGTCAACTTTCTCATGACCTTTCATGTCCATCTGAACATATTCTAACACCCATGTTGTTCCTCCCGCCATGTTTCCTTGCTTCTCATGATTCTGTAGGTTGGATTTTTCCATCGTGTCAGAAAGTACAGCCTGGGTCAAACTCACTATGCTGTGTGTGTCCGCCAAGAAGAACGACAAGAGCTGTGCAGCAGGCTACCTAACAGCCAAAGACATTGGGTCACCACCTGGAAGGAAACGGCCAGATACTACTGAAAGCAATCTACTGCCAAGACTCATCGGGAGCTGGACTATCTCCTTCTATGACATTGGCGTCTCAGTGAAATTGAGGACATTACAAACGGGTTGGGGGGGATGCTGGGCTGCTATAGATTATTTTATGAATGACTTTATATAGGAATATTATTATTTTACTATGCTGGAATAGAAAAAAAGACCAAGTTATCTTTAGGCACTGGAATACGGCAGATTTCTGTCTGTCATTGGTGCCATGAAAGGGAAGGTATGACCTAACACTGGACTAAAGACTATCCTGCAGCACTGGAGTTATGGAGACACTGGAGTAGCATTACTTATCCAGATCATGGGTACGGAGACCTGGACTCGTTCTATGCTTTTTACGACTTTGGCACTGGAAAAAGAAATCAATTATGCATAAAATAAAGTTTTATCGTATTTTTAACCAAGAATGTCCAGATTTGAAGCTCTGGAGAAATCACTGAAAAACTTTTGGGTGACACTGGATGAACTGATTCCCTCATGGAGATTACACATCGTATATATTGCACATAATGAACCTGTATATTTCGCAGTGTGCCATAGAGATTTGATGGACCCATATAGATCATATGTACAGTACCTGGGGAAGTTAAAATAAATGAAAGCTTAATCTTTTTCACAATGCTTGCTATTGTATAGCTTGGTTGATATGATATACAGAGATATCATACTCTTCCAGTCCTTCCCTTACGTTCATTCAACCCCAAGATATTGTAAATAATATAGAATAAAAAAATTCTTGGATGTGTAAATATTCACTGTAGGTTCTTTATGTTGTAAGCAATGTATTTTGTTTTTCCTTTTGAAGGCTCACTAGATGATGATCTAACCACAGGTAATCCCACCACTGAGATTTTCAGGGATTACCTGTGATCTTTGTAGAAATCCATCAGCATATGTTCAATTTCACAGCAGTGCCATCACAGGAGAAATAAAGCATTACATGGCGCTCATTGAAATCTATACCCTGTCTATGTAATGCATTGATGTGCATAGGTTATCCTGCGGCATTTTTGACCAATGGAGTTAATGAATGAAGGAACCTTCCTCTGTTAACTCTAGTTCCTAATACAGTATGGTGTTTGAGAATATCTTTTCTAATCCAGAAAACTCTCTACAGTCTCATTCAGATGCATTTTTCATGTACTCATTATAGTCTATGGGGCTCTGGTGAAATGCAGTCCCAAAACATTGATGACACTCGCTATAGTGATGACACACCTAGATAACCAAGATCTAAGTTCAGTTCAGTACAACTTCTAGGGAGGTATCTGGGTGTTATGACATACCAACTTTTGATGTCCAAAACCAAGCCATTAAAAGCATTATTTGTAAAAAAAAAAATCAAATCCAAAGGATAGGGAAAAACTTACTAATTGCTTGTGGCCAGACCGCTGGAACCCAGAAATTCTGAGATCAGGGTTCTAAAACTCTGAGAACAACATTCTGCAGCCCTGTCCTAAATGGAGAGGCAGTGTGCATGCTTGACCTCTACTTATTGTCTATGATAGTGTCAGAGAAAGCCAAGTTCTGTAATTAGCTTCTGTCCTTGAGAAAATGGAGTAGGATACGAGCATGCACACTTACTCTCCTTTCAGAACGCGGCTGCAGAGCCCCATTCTGAGGATACCAGATCTCTCATCTTCGATGGGGATAACTTGTTCTTTTTGTGGAATAAGCCTTTAACCCCTTGCAACCTATGACATATAGGTACGTCATAGGTTGTGTATCCCCTTTGATACGGGCTCTGTTGCTGAGCCCGCTTCTTTTCCGGCACATGACAGCTGATTTGATCACCTGTCGTGTACCCCTAACAGCCGCCGGTGGAATCGTAATCCACCCGTGGCTGTTAACTGGTTAAATGTCGCTATCAATCTCTGACATCGGCATTTAACTTGCGCTTAATAGAAGCGTGTCACTAATCACACCCATCAGCGCCCCTGTCACATGATCGCGGGGTGCCGATGGGTTGGCATGACAGCTGGCGGTCTGCATGGTTGTCATTGCTGATCTACTAAGGACAAAGGCCTATGGCCGGCTTTCATAGCAGATAACTTCTGCTACAGATAGCAGGGCTTAGGCCCTGCTATGTGTAGCACAAGCGATCAGACAGCCACAGCTTCAAGCCTCCTAAGGAGAATATTGAAGCACGTAAAAAGTAGAAAAAATGTTCTTACAAAAATTTTAAAACTATAAAAGTTAAAATCTCTCCCCTTTTGCCCATTCAAAATAAAATAATAAAAAAATCCACATACTTGGTATTGCTCCCTCCAGAAACCCCCTATCTATCAGAATTAATCCGATCGGTAAACGGTGTAATGAGAAAAAAATCAAAATGCCAGAATTACGGGTTTTTTTGTCGCCGCAACATTGCAATAACAGGAGATCAAAACATTGTATATACCCCAAAATAATATCAATTAAAAAACGTCAGCTCAGTGCCCTCACTGAAAAATGGAGATGCTACAAGGTCTCAGTAAATGGCGTCGTTTTTTTCTTTTTGTAAACTTTGGAATTTTTTTTCACCACATAATTTAAAAAAAGAACCTATACATGTTTGGTATCTACAAACTTGTAATGACCCAGGGAATCATACTGGCAAATCAGTTTTATCATTTAGTGAAAATCGTAAAAAAAAAAAACTGTTGCACTTTTTTTTTTAAATTTTACCACACTTGGAACTTTTTTCCCATTTTCCACTACAAAATATAGTAAAACCAATGGTATAGTTCAAAAGTACAACTCGTCCCACAAAAAACAAGCCTTCACATTGCCATATTGATGGAAAAATAAAAAAGTAATGGCTCTGGGAAGAAGGGGAGCAAAAAACAAATGCAAAAATGGAAAATCCCAAGGTCGTGAAGTGGTTAAAACCCATCCTAGGAGCACCAAGAATGGCACCAAACTGTCCATCTTTGGACAAGGTTTAGATAAGCGCAACTCCCTTTATACGTCCCTGCCATCAGATTGTCCCAGCAAAATCAGGACTGTTGGCAAGTATGCTATGGCTTTAATTCACCGTGGGTACGGAAAGTATTCAGACCCCTTTAAATTTTTCACTCTTTGTTTCATTGCAGCCATTTGATAAATTCAAAAAAGTTCATTTTTTCTTATTAATGTACACTCTGCACCCCATCTTGACTGAAAAAAAACAGAAAAGTATTCAGACCCTTTCCTCAGTATTGAGTAGAAGCACCCTTTTGAGCTAGTACAGCCATGAGTCTTCTTGGGAATGATGCAACAAGTTTTTCACACCTGGATTTGGGGATCCTCTGCCATTGTTTCTTGCAGATCCTCTCTAGTTCCGTCAGGTTGGATGGTGAACGTTGGTGGACAGCCATTTTCAGGTCTCTCCAGAGATGCTCAATTGGGTTTAGGTCAGGGCTCTGGCTGGGCAAGTCAAGAATGGTCACAGAGTTGTTCTGAAGCCACTCCTTTGTTATTTTAGCTGTGTGCTTAGGGTCATTGTCTTGTTGGAAGGTGAACCTTCGGCCAAGTCTGAGGTCCAGAGCACTCTGAAAGAGGTTTTCATCCAAGATATCAATGTACTTGGCCGCATTCATGTTTCCTTCAATTGCAACCATTCGTCCTGTCCCTGCAGCTGAAAAACACCCCCATAGCATGATGATGCCACCACCATGTTTCACTGTTGGGATTGTATTGGGCAGGTGATGAGCAGTGCCTGGTTTTCTCCACACATATCACTTAGAATTATCACCAAAAAGTTCTATCTTCGTCTCATCAGACCAGAGAATCTTATTTCTCATAGTCTGGGAGTCCTTCATGTGTTTTTCTAGCAAACTATGCAGACTTTATATTTCTTGCACTGACGAGAGGCTTCCGTCGGGCCACTCTTCCATAAAGGCCCGACTGGTGAAGGGCTGCAGTGATAGTTGACTTTGTGGAACTTTATCCCATCTCCCTACTGCATCGGTGGAGCTCAGCCACAATGATCTTGGGGTTCTTCTTTACCTCTCTCACCAAGGCTCTTCTATGATTGCTCAGTTTGGCTGGACGGTCATGTCTTGGAAGACTTCTGGTGGTCCCATACTTCTTCCATTTAAGAATTATGGAGGCCACTGTGAGGTCTTATGTAGACAGGTGGGTGCCTTTACAAATCAAGTCCTATCAGTTTAATTAAGCACAGCTGGACTCCAATGAAGGAGTAGAACCATATCAAGGAGGATCACAAGGAAATGGACAGCATGTGACTTAAATATGAGTGTCTGAGCAAAGGGTCTGAATACTTATGACCATGTGATATTTCAGTTTTTCTTTTTTAATAAATTTGCAAAATTGTCTAATTTTTTTTTTTTCAGTCAAGATGGGGTGTAGAGTGTACATTAATGAGAAAAAAAAATTAACTTTTTTGAATTTACCAAATGGCTACAATGAAACAAAGAGTGGAAAATTTAAAGGGATCTGAATACTTTCCGTACCCACTGTATATGGAAAATTACACCATGATAATGGACCTTCTGAATTTGGTCTAATTTTTTTTTTGGTCTGTTTGAGGAACAATAAAAGTGGTAAATATCAGAACCGAAAGCAACATGCTGCTGACTGCGAGAGGAGCATATAACAATGAAGGACATTAATAAACTTTGTCACATATGTTCAGCTTTACTGATAATGTACCCCTCATGATATACAGTTTTATGAAAAAAGTGTTTGCCCCCTTCCTGATTTCCTGTTCTTTTGCATATTTGTCACACTCAAATGTTTCATATCACCAAACAAATTTAAATATTAGACAAAGATAACACAAGTAAACACAAAATGCAGTTTATAAATGAAGGTCTTTATTAATAAGGGAAAATGAAATCCAAACCTACAGGGCCCTGTGTGAAAAATTGATTGCCCCCCTAAACCTAATAACAGCAGCAACAACTGCAATCTAGCGTTTACAATAACTGGCAATGAGTCTTTTACAACACTCTGGAGGAATTTTGACCCACTCATCTTTGTTGGAAATCGGCCACATTGGAGGGTTTCTGAGCACGAACCACCTCTTTAAGGTCATGTCACAACATCTCAATCGGATTAAAGTCAGGACTTTGACTAGGCCTCTCCAATGTCTTAATTTTGTTTTTCTTAAGCCATTAAGAGGTGGACTTGCTGGGGTGTTTTGGATCATTGTCCTTCTGAATAACTCAAGTGAGCTTCAGCTTGAGGTCTTGAACAGATGGCCGGACATTCTCCTTCAAGATTATTTGTTAGCAGAATTCATAGTTCCATTTACCACAGCAAGTCCTGAAGTAGCAAAAGAGCCCCAAACCATCACACTAACACATTTTACTGTTAGTATGATGTTCCTTTTCTGAAATGTGTTCCTTCTACACCAGATGTAATGGGATATACTTCATTAAAAAGTTCAACTTTTGTGTCGTCAGTCCAAAGAGTATTCTCACAAAAGTCTTAGGGATCTCAATATGTTTTTTGCCAAAACTGAGACGAGCCTTTATGTTCTTATTGCTCAGCAGTGATTATCGTCTTGGAACTCTGCCATGCAGGCCATTTTTGCTCAGTCTCTTTATTATGGTGGAGTCATGAACAAAGACCTTAACTGAGGCAAGTGAGGCCTGCAGTTCTTTGGATGTTGTGAGATCTTTTGTGACATCTTGGATGTGTCATCGCTGTACTCTTGGGAAGGTTCACCACTGTTCCATATTTTGCCATTTGTGAATAAGGGCTCTCACTGTAGTTCGCTGCACTCCCAAAGTTTGATAAATGGCTTTATAACCTTTTCCAGACTGATAGATCACAATTACTTTGTTTCTCATTTGTTCCATAATTTCTTTGGATCGCGGCTTTGGAGAATTTTTTAGCCTATTTCACTTTGTGAGGCAGGTCCTATTTAAGTGACTCCTTGATTGAGAACAGATGTGGCAGTAATTAGACCTGCGTGTGGCTAGGAAATTAGAACTCAGCTTCCCAAAGATGTGATAAATCTCAGTTAATTTATGTTTTAAGGGGTGGGGGGATCACTTTTTCAAACAGGGCCCTGTAGGTTTGGATTTCTTTTTTCCTTAATAATATTTTTTTTTCACAAAACTGTAATTAACCTGGATTAGCAACTTGGTATTGTATGAAGAAAACATTTAAGGATTTTTTTTTTGTGGGTTCAACTAAAAGGTTTTTTTTCTTCAAGTTGACGTTGTTCCCTGTGTTTCATAACTAGATTATTTTTCTGACCTGGGTCAGTATTTGAGATATTGTACTTTTAGTTACCATTTTCAATAAATTTTGGTGCCGTCACTAAATATGAATACTTTTGCTAAGATCCAAAAACTGATAATGTCTACGTGAGATACAATATAAAAAGTCCACACACCCCAGGGTTTTGTCATGTAAAAAAAATATACCAAGAAGAAGCATTTCAGAACTTTTCCACCTTTAATGTAACCTATAATCTGCACATTTAAAAACAAACTGAAATAATTTTGAGTGGGAAAATAAAAGTAACATAACTAAAATAATGTTGATGCATAAGTGTAAACACCCTTAAAGATGTGGTTGTGTCCAAAATTTGCCAATCACATTTACACTCATGTTACATAGCAGTCATTCCACAGCTACATCATTTACAGTGATTCTAATTAACCCCATATCAAGTTTAGCTGTTCTAGTAGGATTTTCTGAATGTTTTCTTAGTTGTATTTTACAATGAAAGCCATGGTCTGTAAATAGCTTACAACACAGGAAAGGGATTTCACTGTTATCAGTCAAGAGAAAGGTACAAAAAAATTTTTCAAGCAATTTCATATACCATGGAACACTATGAAGACAGTCAAAAAGTGTCTTAAATTTGGCACAGCAGTGACATTAGAAACTGACCATACCTCAAAAACTGATGAAAAGACAAGAAGAAAATTGGACCGGTGCTAAGAGGCCAACATTAAAGGAGCTGCAAAAATTTCTTGAAAGTACTAGTTAGTTGTGTACTGCATGTGACAACAATGTCTTGTATTCTTTACATGTCTGCTCTGTGGGGTAAGGTGGCAAGATGGAAGCCCTTTCTTACAAAAAAATTATCCAAGCCTGGGGACGTTTTGCCAAAACATAAATCAAGTCTGCCAAAAGCATGTGAGAAAATGTGTTATGATCTGATGAAACCAAGGGTGAAATTTTTAACTAAAAGTTCAAAATGTATGCTTGGCACAAAGCCAACACTTTGCTTCACCAAAAGAACACCATACCCACAGTGAAGCATGGTGGAAGCAGCATTATGTTTTGAAGTTGTTTTTTGGCAGCTGTAACTGGAGCTTTATGAATTATGAACAGTTAAAAATGTCAATCAATTTTGCAATAAAACCTTCTGGTCTCTGCTAAAAAGCTGAACATGAAGAGGAATTCCACCTTTAAGCACGACAACAATCCTAAGCAAGAAAAGAAAATGGCTTCACTAGAAGAAAGTCACAGTTTTGGAATGTCAGCCGGATCTGTTATGAATGTGCTAGAGATGGTTTCTGAGCAGAGGCTCCCTCTGGTGGTTACTGACAGTACTGAACCTTTCAGCGAGGAATGGCAATCTGGGTTCACTGACTGGTCTGATATAAGGGAGGTTCCCTCCCATGATGGTTGCCGGTGATCAATTGTTCTTGTCTCAATTGTGGTTCCTGGTTCATTTGGAAGTTTTCCTGGCTGAATCTTCTGCTGTCAGATAAGATATTTTCTGCTTTTATTTTTGTGCTTGCTTTTTGCATTGTTTCCTGCACTTCTGTGCAGGTCAGCCAGGTCCCCTCTGGGGGCTTGTGCTCCTCTCAGTTTATCTGAAGCCACTGTTATTTGTTCATTTGCTTTTTCCTGTTTTTTCAGTGGCTGCGGCTTAGTTTTGTTACACCAGAGATCTGATTTAGGTGGTAGAGATCGTGTGATCTCAGATGTTTTTGCAATCAGAAGAGTTGGTATTTTTTAGGGTTTTTTTTGGATTGCAGTGAGTATCCTTTTCTGTACTTTTCTGTCTAGACAGATTGGGCCCCAGCGTTTGCTCATTCTATTTTCTGTCTGTGTCCGTGCTTCTTGTCTAACCGCCATTACATGTTTGGGGGTTTCCTATTTTCTTTGGGGATCTGCTCCGGGGCAGATAGCTTTCATCTTTCTGCCTTTAGGTGTAGTTATCTCTCAGGCTGTGACGAGGCGTCTAGGATCAACGTAGGAACGCTCCACGGCTACCTCTAGTTGTGTGGTTAGTTCAGGTTACTGCAATCCAATAGGTTCCAGCCTCTCTGGAGTATTGCCGTTTTTGCTTATTCTCCTCAGCTACCAAAACACAACAGTATCACCGGCCCAAACTGAAAATTATATGGTACTCACAGAAAGGAAAAATAGTGTGAAAAAAAAAAAAAGTTGTCAGAGATTTTTTTTTTTCCTGTTTGTTGCATTTTTTTCCCTCTTTTTCTCTCTCAATGGAGCTTACACAGTTGTCTGGCTGTGTGGATCAGCTTGCCACTGAGGTTCGGAGTATTGCTACCTATCTTGCTGGGTTGCCGGTTGTGGAACCTAGGATTCCCATGCCAGATTTGTTTTTGGGGGATCGGGCTAAATTTCTGAATTTCAAAAATATACTGTAAGTTGTTTATTGCCTTAAAGCCTAAGTCCTCAGGGAACGCAGCACAGCAGGTTCAAATTGTCATCTCTCTCCTGCGCGGCGACCCTCAGGATTGGGCTTTTTCCCTGACACCTGGGGATCCTGTTTTGAATGATATTGATGTATTTTTTCTGGCTCTGGGTTATTGTACGATGAACCTAATGTCACTGATCAAGCTGAAAAAACCTTATTGGCATTAAATCAGGGTCTTGAAGACACTGAGTTGTACTGTCAGAAATTCCGAAAGTGGGCAGTCCTGACCAAATGGAATGATGATATCTTGATTTTTTTTCCAATGACTGGGACTCTCATGTGAAACATGTTCGGACTGTGTTCCAGATTTTGAGAGAGAATGCACTGTATGTGAAGGGATCAAAGTGTCTTTTTGGCGTACAGAAGGTCTCATTTCTGGGATTCATTTTGTCTCCGTCTGTTATTGAAATGGACCCGGTCAAGGTTCAGGCCATCTGTGATTGGGTCCAACCTACTTCATTAAAGGCTCTTCAGAGATTTTTGGGTTTTGCCAATTTTTATCGTAAATTTATTGGTAATTTCTCCGGTATTGTTAAACCATTGACTGATTTGACCAAAAAGGGTTCTGATGTGGTGAATTGGCCTCCTGAGGCAGTCTCTGCATTTCAGGAACTTAAGCAGAAATTCACTTCTGCTCCTGTTCTACGGCAGCCTGATGTTTCTCTACCGTTTCAGGTGGAGGCTGATGCCTCTGAAATTGGGGCAGGTGCCGTTTTGTCCCAAAGAGATCCAGAGACCTCTAAGAGTAACCCTTGTGCCTTTTTCTCTCGAAAATTTTCTTCAACTGAACGTAATTATGACGTGGGTAATCGGGAGTTATTGGCCATGAAGTGAGCCTTTGAAGAGTGGAGACATTGGCTGGAAGGAGCCAAACATCAGGTGGTGGTTCTCACGGACCATAAGAATCTGGTTTATCTCGAATCAGCCAAGCGACTTAATCCTAGACAGGCCAGGTGGGCCTTGTTTTTCACACGTTTTAATTTTGTGGTTTCTTTTCTTCCTGGCACTAAGAATGTTAAGGCGGATGCCCTCTCGAGGAGTTTCTTTGCGGACTCTCCTGAGTTATCTGATCCTACTGTTATTTTGAAAGAGGATGTAGTTCTTTCCGCCATCTCGCCCAATTTGAGACTGGCTCTGGAAGGGTGTCAGGAGGATAAACCTGAGCGCTGCCCTATTGGGAAATTGTTTGTCCCAGACCAGTGGAAGAAGAGTGTGATGTCTGAGATTCATTCTTCCGCGTTGGCTGGTCATCCCGGTATTTTTGGTACCAGAGACTTGGTGAGTTGGTCCTTTTGGTGGCCTACTTTGTCTCGTGACGTCAGGGAATTTGTGCAGTCCTGTGGTTTTTGCTCTCGCTCCAAGCCTTGCTCTCGCTCTAGTGGTTTGTTAATGCCATTACCTGTGCCCAAGAGGCCATGGACCCATATCTCTATGGATTTTATTTCCGACCTCCCTGTTTCTCAGAGAATGACCGTTATCTGGGTAATCTGTGATAGGTTTTCCAAGATGATACATCTTGTGCCATTACCTAAGTTGCCTTCCTCCTCCGAATTGGTGCTTTTGTTCCTTCAGCACGTGGTTCGGTTACATGGCATTCCTGAGAACATTGTGTCTGACAGAGGAGTCCAGTTTGTTTCCAGATTTTGGAGGACATTTTTTTCTAAACTTGGTGTTCAATTATCTTTCTCCTCTGCTTTTCATCCTCAGACCAATGGACAAACCGAGAGAACAAACCAGACCTTGGAGACTTATTTGAGATGTTTTGTGTCAGCTGATCAAGATGACTGGGTCTCTCTTTTGCCTTTGGCTGAGTTTGCTCTTAATAATAGGGCTATCTCTGCCACCTTGATGTCTCCATTTTTCTGCAATTTTGGGTTTCACCCTCGATTTTCTTCGGGACAGGCGGAGGCTTCTGTCTGTCCGGGTGTTGACTCTGTTGTGGAGCGAATGCAGCAGATTTGGGACCAGGTAGTGGAGAGGTTGTCTCTCTCTCAGGAGAAGGCCCAACGGTTTGCCAACCGGCATAGGACTGATGGTCCTCGGTTTAAAGTGGGGGACTTGGTTTGGTTGTCCTCCAGAAATATCCCTATGAGGGTTGCATCTCCAAAGTTTAAACCTAGGTTCATTGGACCTTATAAGATCATGGAGATTCTTAATCCTGTTTCCTTCCGTTTGCTTCTTCCAGGGACATTTAAGATTCATAACGTGTTCCACAAGTCCTTATAGAAGAGGTTTGTCGAGCCAGTGGTTCCTATGGCTGTGCCTCCTGACCCTGTTTTGGTTGAGGGCAATCTGGAGTATGTGGTTGAGAAAATATTGGATTCTCGTTTTTCTAGACAGAAACTCCAGTATTTGGTTAAATGGAGAGGTTATGGTCAGGAGGACAGTTCTTGGGTGTTTGCTTCGGACATCCATGCTAGGAGACTGATCCGTGCCTATCACCGAGCTCATCCTGATCAGCCTGGTTGCACAAGTGAGGGTTCGGTGACCCCTCCTCAAGGGGGGGGTACTGTTATGAATGTGCTAGAGATGGTTTCTGAGCAGAGGCTCCCTCTGGTGGTTACTGATAGAACTGAACCTTTCAGCGAGGAATGGCAATCTGGGTTCACTGACTGGTCTGATATAAGGGAGGTTCCCTCCCATGATGGTTGACGGTGATCAATTGTTCTTGTCTCAATTGTGGTTCCTGGTTCATTTGGAAGTTTGCTGAGTCTTGCCTGCATCTTCTGCTATCAGATAAGATATTTTCTGCTTTTATTTTTGTGCTTGCTTTTTGCATTGTTTCCTGCACTTCTGTGCAGGTCAGCCAGGTCCCCTTTGGGGGCTTGAGCTCCTCTCAGTTTATTTGAAGCGACTGTTATTTGTTCATTTGCTTTTTCCTGTTTTTTCAGTGGCTGCGGCTTAGTTTTGTTACACCAGAGATCTGATTTAGGTGGTAGAGATCGTGTGATCTCAAGTGTTTTTGCAATCAGAAGAGTTGGTATTTTTTAGGGTTTTTTTGGATTGCAGTGAGTATCCTTTCCTGTACTTTTCTGTCTAGACAGATTGGGCCCCAGCGTTTGCTCATTCTATTTTCTGTCTGTGTCCGTGCTTCTTCTTGTCTAACCGCCATTACATGTTTGGGGCTTCCTATTTTCTTTGGGGATCTGCTCCGGGGCAGATAGCTTTCATCTTTCTGCCTTTAGGTGTAGTTATCTCTCAGGCTGTGACGAGGCGTCTAGGATCAACGTAGGAACGCTCCACGGCTACCTCTAGTTGTGTGGTTAGTTCAGTTTACTGCAATCCAATAGGTTCCAGCCTCTCTGGTGTATTGCCGTTTTTGCTTATTCTCCTCAGCTACCAAAACATAACACGGATCACAGACCTGAATCCGATAGAAGATCTGTAGGTTGACCTGAAGAGGACACAGTACACAGGAGATGCCCTTGCAATCTGATGAATTTGGACCCCTACTCGGAGGAAGAGTGGGTAAACATTGCCATGCTGATAGACTCCTACCCAAACCACTGAGTTATGTCATAAATTCAAAGGGTTCTTCAACAAAGTATTAGTTTAAGGGTGTGCAGATTTTTTTTTATATCTACTGTAGATACATGGCTCATTAAAAATAAGCTCTTATTCACTTGAAGGGATTCTTCTCTTGATAGGTACATATCCCTGTTGGCAACCAAGCTTTAAAACAATAAATGAGAACCTATCTACCCCTGCACTTTACTTAATGGTTTCTGTCGGGCCAGGGACAAAGATGTCACCCACCACCAGTGACCTGACTTCTTTGGCCATTGATTGGCTGCAGGGTCAGAACTCTTGAAACTGCAGCCATTCGGTGGCCACAGCGGTCAGATGACTGGTGGCTGGTGATGTCACAGCTCTTGGCGGGGGAAAGCCATTGAAGCAGCACCACCCAAGAGGGGATTAGATTGTAGGGGTGAGAATGGCATCTATTATTGTTTTAATTCATGGCTGACCACAGAGAAATGTACTTTTTGAGTGCATAATAGCTTATTTGTAATGAGCCATACATCTATGCTAGTTGGACATTATCAGGCCCAGCTTTTGGATCTTAGCAATGAGCAGTGTGTATGTAAATGATAAATTCTAATTGAAATCTAACTCATCTGGCAGGAAACTGATGTGAAGTGCTTAAAGAGTTAATCTGATTTAAAGAAAATATCACCTATCCAACACATGTAACAGTTGTTGGATCCAAACCCTGGAACTTCACTACTGAACAACCCCTTATTATTAGCTGGACAAGAGACATTCGCCTGATCTCAGAACCTTGTTATTTATCAGTCACATGACTAAACAATATCACATCAACACTGCAGCCAATCAGTGGTTGCAGCAACTGTTAATCACCTGAAAATAGGTAGAGGAGAGCGACAAGGACACAGCCTGCAGGACAAAGGAGGAGATGAAAGATTGATAGGTTAGTACAGTGGTGGTGAACCTATAGCATGTGCCAGAGATGGCACTCCGAGCCCTCTCTGTGGGCACGCATGCCAGGCCCCTGAGACGCCGCTCCCTTCTTCCCATGTTCAAATGTATTTGCATCTTTTTGATGCAAATACATTTGAACAGTCTTGCGCTGGGACCGGGACAGAGGAGAACCTGTCAGTCCCGGTCCAACGTGCAGCAGTGTGATGACCTTGTCACGTTGCTGCCTGCGCTGTAGAAGAGCAGAGACAGCGGGGCACTGGTAAGAGCTCCAGGACAGGGTGGATAAAAATCAATGATTTTTTTTAAAAAAATCAAAAAAATCGGATTTTTTTTATTTAAATCGGATTTTTTTCAATAAAC
Source organism: Oophaga sylvatica (assembly GCA_033576555.1). Classification (NCBI taxonomy): domain Eukaryota; kingdom Metazoa; phylum Chordata; class Amphibia; order Anura; family Dendrobatidae; genus Oophaga; species Oophaga sylvatica. The sequence goes on from JARQOD010000003.1 coordinate 137,364,735, forward strand.
TGCTTTTTGAGGAAAATATTTTACCATCCAAAGGTTCTTCCATCATGAGATAAAGCTGAGTTGTTTAACTCAGTAGAATAAAGGCTGTATATGTGTAACATTCACAATGCCATGCTCTTCCAGAGGTTTCTGTAGGATTAGTGGGCAGTTTCTCTCCTATATTATCACAGACGCTCGCTTTACTTACACAGTTCTCAAAACTGAATTTGACTCCGCAGAGGTCCCAGCCTCTTCTTCACGGCAAAAATGTTACAACATGAACAGAGTTGAGAAAAAGACCTTAATCCTATTGTTCTACAAACCTATGAATACAGAATCAACCCCTTCAGTGCCAAGTCCAAGAAGTTAGACAATATGTTTCTGATTGTTTGGAGTGGAATAGATCTGCACAACACAAGAAGAATGTGAATTTAAGTGTGAGGAGGAGGAAGGGCAAGCAGACAAGAAAATGAAAGTGAAACTTTGAGCACAATACTGCAGCATAGCCACAGACAGACAAGTCTGGATCTGTTTGTGTGTACGATCTGAGGTTTATTACCTTCTTTCCTTATAATGGCAGCAGGCCGTAAAAGAGACCCAGTTTGGGAATATTTTAATGAAGCTCCTTCGCCTATCAGTAAGGCAGGCATGCGTGCAAAATTCAAACAATGCAACAAAGAGATGCAAGGCCTGGTGGCGCGAATGAGGCAACATCATGAGAAGTGCGGTGATGAAGATGACCAAAGAAACACTTCTGAACAGGCAGGATCTTCAGGTTGGTAAACATTTTTTATTGAATCCTATTTCTAAAGACTGAACTGTCATGTGTGAGAAAAATTATATTTCTTATTATTACTGCATGTTACTGTCATTTGGTACAGTTATGAAGAAAAACAAATATTCCTTTTGGGCAGTGCTGTGTTGTGTACAATAAGCAGAAATTGTATAAACAATAAAATAACAGCATTGACTTTTTTTGTTTAGGGGAATTCATGGATTCTGGAAACTATCCACCTCCAAGATCACCATCATCCTGTTCTACAGTTTCAGAGTTATCCATCCAGGATAGTGCTTCATTAGCAGCAGCATCATCATCAGACACCCACAGCCACATATCACCATCACCCAAAAGGAAGAAAAAACCTTTACCTCCTGGAACCACCATAGATAGGTTTGTGATAAGAACTAGCAGATTATAAAAAGAGTTGATTGATGAAAAAATTGCCCAGTTTATTTATGCAACGAACTCTTCTTTCCGTCTGACTGAGAACCCACATTTCATTAATATGGTTCAGTCACTGAGACCAGGATACAGTCCACCCAGCAGAGCTGATGTTGCAGGGAAACTGCTGGATCAAGTGTTGTGAATGGGTTTGAGATGAGTTCTGAGCAGAGGCTCCCTCTGGTGGTTACAAGCGGTACTAGTGAGGATTGTGAGGACTGGGAATCAGGTGTTACTGATTGGTCTTATATAAGGGAGTCATTTTCCCATCAGGGTTGCCGGTGATCAATTGTTCTGGTCTGAATCCTTCTTTCCAGTTTCCCTTGTAACCTGCTGTGTCGTTTCTGCATCTCCTGCTATCAGATAAGACAATTTCTTATTTTGTGTTTTTGCTATATTTTTGCATTTTGTCCTGCACTTCTGTGGGGGCCTTCTGGGTCCCCTCCGGGGCTTTTGCCCTCTCAGTTTAGTCCAGCCACTGTGTTTTGTACTTTTGCTTTTTCCAGTTTTTTTTCAGTGGCTGCTGTTTTGATTTTTTTACACCAGAGAACTAATTTAGGTGGTAGAGGTCGTGTGATCTCAGGTGATTTTGAAATTAGTAGAGTTGGTGTTTTTCAGGGTTTTCTGAGATTGCAGTAAGTACCCTTCCTGTCCTTTTCTATTTAGATAGTTTGGGCCCCAGCGTTTGCTCATACTATTTTCTTTCTGTGTCAGTATTTCCTCTTGTCTAACCGCCATTACATGTTTGGGGGCTTTCTATTATCTTTGGGGTTCTGCTCCGGGCAGATAGCTTTCCTATTTCTATCTTTAGGTGTAGTTAGTTTCTCAGGCTGTGACGAGGCGTCTAGGACCAACGTAGGAACGCTCCACGGCTGCCTCTAGTTGTGGTGGTTAGTCAGGGACTGCAATCTCATAGATTCCAACTGCTCTGGTGTATTTCCTTTTTTACCTGCACTCCTCAGCTACCGTAACATAACAGTATCACCGGCCATAAAAATTGTATGGTACTCACAGAAGGGAAAAAATATTTTGAAGGAAGAAAAGTTGTCAGAGATATTTTTCTGTTTGTTGCATTTTTTTTTTTTTTTTCCCTCTGTATCTCTGGGTGCTGGGAGGATCTTTTCTCCCAATGGAGTTTGCACAGTTGTCTGGCCGTGTGGATCAGCTTGCCACTGAGGTTCAGAGTATTGCTGCATATCTTGCTAGGTTGCCTGTTGTGGAACCTAGGATCCCCATGCCAGATTTGTTTTTAGGGGATCGAGCTAAGTTTCAGAATTTCAAAAATAATTGTAAATTGTTTCTTGCCTTAAAATCTAAGTCCTCAGGAAACGCAGCGCAGCAGGTTCAAATTATCATCTCTCTCCTGCGCGGCGATCCTCAGGATTGGGCTTTTTCCCTGATACCTGGGGATCCTGTTTTGAGTGATGTTGATGCATTTTTTCAGGCTTTGGGGTTATTCTACGATGAGCCTAATGTCACTGATCAAGCTGAAAAAGCCTTGTTGGCATTAAATCAGGGGCTTGATGACGCTGAGTTATACTGTCAGAGATTCCGTAGGTGGGCAGTCCTGACCAAATGGAATGACGACGCTTTGGCGGCCCTTTTCCGGAAGGGTCTGTCGGATAATGTAAAGGATGTTATGGTGGGATTCCCTGTCCCCTCTGGTCTCAATGATTCTATGTCATTAGCGATTCAAATTGACAGACGTTTGCGTGAGTGGAGAAGTATGCGTGGAGTGGTGTTGCCTTGTGAGCCAGCTGCTGAGCCCATGCAGTGTGATGGAGTGGTGTCTGGGGCACAGCGTCATGATTTTCGAAAGCGCAATGGGTTATGTTTCTACTGTGGTGATGCCTCTCATGCTATTTCAGTCTGCCCTAAGCGGGGAAGACATTTTGCACGCTCAGTTGTCTTGGGTAGTGTTCAGACTAAGTTTTTATTAACTCTCACTCTGATATGCTCTCTGTCCTCATTTTCTGCTCAGGCTTTCGTTGATTATGGAGCAGCTATTAACCTGATGGATTATGATTTTGCTAAACGTTGTGGGTTTCCCTTGATACCCCTACAGAAGTCTATTCCTTTACTGGGGATCGATTCTACCCCTTTGGCTGAGAATAAACCCCAGTTTTCTACTCAGGTGATAATGAGGGTTGAACCTGATCACCAGGAGTGCTGCAAATTTTTGGTTCTATATAATCTGCATGACATTATAGTTCTGGGTTTCCCTTGGTTACAGTCTCATAATCCTGTTTTGGATTGGAAATCTGTGTCTGTAACCAGTTGGGGCTGCCAATGTGTTAATACCAACACTCCTGTTTTTTCTGCCTCCCCCCAGGCTGAGGATGTTCCTGACTTTTTGTTTGATTTTTCTGATGTGTTTAGCGAAAGTAAATCTGCATCCTTACCTCCCCATAGGAGCTATGACTGCGCTATTGAATTAGTGCCAGGTAGTAAATTCCCTAAAGGTCGCCTTTTTAACTTGTCTGTACCTGAACATGACGCTATGCGGTCTTATATCAAGGAATCATTGGAGAAGGGTCATATCAGACCATCCTCTTCACCCTTAGGTGCCGGTTTTTTCTTTGTGGCCAAAAAAGATGGTTCATTAAGGCCGTGTATTGATTATCGTCTCTTGAACAATATTACTGCGAAATATCAATACCCGTTACCCTTGATTTCTGACCTGTTTTCCAGGGTGAAAAACGCTACTTGGTTTACCAAGCTTGACCTCAGGGGGGCGTATAACCTTATTCGCATTAAGCACGGGGATGAATGGAAGACGGCATTTAACACCCCTGAAGGGCATTTTGAGTACCTTGTGATGCCCTTTGGGCTCACTAATGCTCCTTCCGTCTTCCAGTCCTTCATGAATGACATTTTCAGGGATTTTGTGGACAAGTTTCTGATTGTTTATTTGGATGATATCTTGATTTTTTCTAATGACTGGGACTCTCATGTGAAACATGTTCGAACTGTATTCCAGATTTTGAGAGAGAATGCTCTGTATGTGAAGGGATCAAAGTGTCTTTTTGGCGTACAGAAGATCTCATTTCTGGGATTCATTTTGTCCCCATCTGTTATTGAAATGGACCCGGTCAAGGTTCAGGCCATCTGTGATTGGGTCCAACCTACTTCATTAAAGGCTCTTCAGAGATTTTTGGGTTTTGCCAATTTTTATCGTAAATTTATTGGTAATTTCTCGGTTATTGTTAAACCATTAACTGATTTGACCAGAAAGGGTTCTGATGTGGTGAATTGGCCTCCTGAGGCAGTCTCTGCGTTTCAGGAACTTAAGCAGAGATTCACTTCTGCTCCTGTTCTACGGCAGCCTGATGTTTCTCTGCCATTTCAGGTGGAGGTTGATGCCTCTGAAATTGGGGCAGGTGCCGTTTTGTCCCAAAAAGATCCAGAGACCTCTAAAAGTAACCCTTGTGCCTTTTTCTCTCGAAAATTTTCTCCTACTGAACGTAATTATGACGTGGGTAATCGGAGTTATTGGCCATGAAGTGGGCTTTTGAAGAGTGGAGACATTGGCTGGAGGGAGCCAAACATCAGGTGGTGGTCCTTACGGACCATAAGAATCTGGTCTATCTGGAATCTGCCAAGCGACTCAATCCTAGACAGGCCAGGTGGGCCTTGTTTTTCACACGTTTTAATTTTGTGGTTTCCTTTCTTCCTGGCACTAAGAATGTTAAGGCGGATGCCCTCTCGAGGAGTTTCCTTGCGGACTCTCCTGAGCTATCTGATCCCTCTGTTATTTTGAAGGAGGGTGTAGTTCTTTCCGCCATCTCGCCCAATTTGAGACTTGCTCTGGAGGGGTGTCAGGAGGATAGGCCCGAGCGCTGCCCTGTTGGAAAATTGTTTGTCCCGGACCAATGGAAAAAGAGTGTGATGTCTGAGATTCATTGTTCCGCATTGGCTGGGCATCCCGGAATTTTTGGTACCAGAGACTTGGTTAGTCGGTCTTTTTGGTGGTCTACCTTGTCTCGCGATGTCAGGGAATTTGTGCAGTCCTGCGGGACTTGCTCTCGCTCCAAGCCTTGCTCTCACTCTAGTGGTTTGTTGATGCCATTGCCTGTGCCCAAGAGACCATGGACCCATATCTCTATGGATTTCATTTCCGATCTTCCTGTTTCTCAGAGAATGACCACCATCTGGGTAATTTGTGATAGGTTTTCCAAAATGATACATCTTGTGCCATTACCTAAGTTGCCTTCCTCCTCTGAATTGGTGCCGTTGTTCCTTCAGCACGTGGTTCGTTTACACGGCATTCCTGAGAACATTGTGTCTGACAGAGGAGTCCAGTTTGTTTCCAGATTTTGGAGGACTTTTTGTTCTAAACTGGGTGTTCAATTGTCTTTCTCCTCGACATTTCATCCTCAGACCAATGGTCAAACTGAGAGAACAAACCAGACATTGGAGACTTATCTAAGATGCTTTGTGTCTGCTG
>JARQOD010000003.1:137370482-137393133 GCA_033576555.1 Oophaga sylvatica
TGGAGTAATAGGGGGATATAGGGGGTTTATGGAGAAATTTGGAGGAGATAAGGGGAGGTTATAGGGAGTAATAGGGGGGAGATATAGGGAGGTTATATGGAGAAATAGGGGGAATATAGGGGGTTATAGGGGTTAGAAGGAGATATGGGGGGTTTTTTGGGAGAAATTTGGGGGGAAATATGGGGGGTTTAAAATTTGGGAAATTGGAGGAGTTTATAGGGAGGTAGGGGGAGTAATAGGGGGGGGATATAGGGGGGTTTTATAGGGAGTAATGGGGGGGAAATATAGGGGGTTTAGGGGAGTAATAGGGGAGATAAGGGAGGTTATATGGGAAAAGGAGGAAATGGGGGGAGGTTATATGGAGTAATAGAAGGAATTTTAGGGAGGTTATATGGAAAATTTTGGAAAGGAGAATGGGGAAAGGTTTTTGGAGTATAGGGGGGAGATATGGGGGGGTTATATGGAGAATGGGAAAAATTTTTATAGGGGGATATAGGGAAAAAAATTTTGGAAGATAAGGGGGTTATTGGGTATGGGAGGAGATATGGGGGGTTTAAATGGGAAATTTGGGGAAAAATATAGGGAGGTTATATGGAGAAATTTGGGAGGAGATATAGGAGGTTTATAGAGTAATAGGGGGAAAAGATATAGGGGGTTATTGGGGGAAAAGGGGGGATATGGGGGGGTTTTTTGGGGGTAATAGGGGGAGATAGGGGGGTTAAAAAGGGGTTTTAAAGGGGAGTTTTAGGGAGGTTATATGGAGTAATAGGGGGAATTTAGGGAGGTTTTATGAGTAATAGGAAGTTTTAGTAGGTTATATGGTTTTTAAAAGGAGGAGATATAGGGAGGTTATAGGAGTTTGGAGGAGATATACGGAAAGGTTTAAAGGGGAAGGAAATGGGGGGAAAATTTTAAAAGGAGGTTTTATGGTTTTTGGGGGGAAAAAAGGGGGAGGTTTTTTGGAGGAAATTTGGGGGAAAGTTTTGGGGGTTTTAAAAAAGGTTTTGTAGGAAAATTTTAGGGGGGGTTATAGGGAAAAAAATAGGAGGGATTTTGGGGAGGTTTTTATGGAGTAATAGGAGGATTTTAAGGGGGTTTTTTAATGGGAAATTTGGGGGAGATATAGTGAGGTTATAGGGGTTTAAAGGGGGGAGATTTAGGGGGGTTTAGGAAAAAATTTTAAGGGAGTATGGGGGGTTTTTTTTGGGGAAAGAAATTTGGGAGAGTTTTGGGAGGTTATATGGAGTAACAGGGGGAAATAGGGGGGGTTTTATGGAGTAATAGGGGGGGGGGGAAAGGGGGGGGGGGGGAATTTTTGGGGGGAAATTTCGAGGATTAAGGTGGGTTATATGGACTAATAGGGGGAATATAGGGAGTTATATGGAGAAATGGGGGGATTTAAAGGGAGATTATATAGTTTTGGGAGAAGAAAAAGGGGGGTTATAGGAATAATGGGAAAGGGAATTTTTGGGAGGTTATAGGGATTTAATTTCGGGGGAGTTTTAGCGAGGTTATTTTGGATTTAACTGCTGAAGACCCCCGGGGCGCCCGGGCTTTGTCCCCAATACGGTTTTTTTTAACAAATTTTTAATGTTTTTTTTATATAAAGTATTCAGTTTTTTCCCCCCCTTTTTTAGATGGGGGCCCAAAATTTTTTGGGGGAAATTTGGAACGTTGGGGGGGTTTTTAAAATTTTCCCTTTTAACCATACCCCATTTTTGTCCGGGGGGTTTGAAAAGTGCGGGCAGCAAATTTTTTGCCCGTAAGTAAAGGGTTTGCAGATTCCTACCCCGGGAAAATTTTTTCCGATTTGGAATGCGGGGGAAAAAATTTTTTTTAACTCAAAACCAAAAGCCTTGACCCCCCGGGGGGCGAGACGTGGGGTGTGCAAAATTTCATGCCCTAAATGCAGATTCCTTTTCCCGGGGCATACCACAAGCATTCAGCTTTCCCCCCCTTTTAGAAAAGGGCCAAAATTTTTTTTTGGGGTTTTGGGGAAGTGCGGGGGTTAAAATTTCCATTCAACCATCCCCCATTGCCCTGGGGTTGAGATGTGGGGGGATAAAAATTTTTATCCCCCTAAGTAAAAAGGTGCAGATTCCTACCCGGGGCCCAAAAAATTTTTGCGTTTTTGGAATGGGGGGTTAAAATTTGATAAAACCCTAGCCTATGACGTCCCGGGGCGAGACGTGCGGGGGTGCAAAATTTCATCCCCGTAAATGGTTCCCTACCCGGACATACACAAAAACATTCGCTTTCTCCCCTTTGTACATAGGGCCAAAATTTTTTGGCGTTTGGAACGCCGGGGTTAAAATTTGATTCAAAAATAGCCTGGATCTTCGGGGTTTTGACGTGGGGCGTGCAAAATTTCATGCCCGTTAATGCGACGGTGCGGATTCCAACCCCCGGGAAAAACTACCCCAACATACACACAACATACATTTTTTTTAATTTTTTGATGGAGATATAGAGGAGGTTTTATGGGTAATAGAAGGGATATAGGGAGGTTATAGGAGAAATAGGGGAAATTGGGGGGTGTTTGGAGTAATAGTAGGGATATAGGGAGGTTATATGGGTAATAGGGGGAATTTAGGGAGGTTATATGGAGTAATAGGGGGAATAAAGGGGGATTTTTGGAAAAGGGGAGAAGATTTATGAGGTTATAGGATAATGGGAGGAGATATAGGGGGTTGTAGGAAAAATAGGGGGATAGGGGGGAGGTTATATGGAGTATAGGAGGAGATATGGGGGGTTATATGGGTAATAGGGGAGAATAGGGGAGGTTTGGGGAAAATAGGGGGGTTTTTAGGGAAGTTATGGGGAGTAATGGAGAGTATAGGGAATTATAGGAGTAATAGGAAGATTAGGGATTTTTTGGGAATGGGGAAATAGGGATTATATGTATAATAGAAGGAGTATAGGGGGTTTATGGAAAAATGGAGGGTTGGGGGGTTTAATGGAGTAATGGAGGGATATAGGGGGTTTTTAGGAAAAAATAGGAGGAGTATGGGAGGTTTTGGAGAATGGAGGGATATGGGGGGTTTATAGGAGTAATGGGGAGATTTAGGGAGGTTATATGGAGTTTGGGGGGAGTTAGGGGGTTATATTAGTAAAGAAGGGAATGGGATTTTGGGAGAATGGAAAGAGTATAGGGGGTTTTAATAGTAATAGGGGGAGATATAGGGAGGTTAATGGGTAATTGGAGGAGTTAGGGGGTTATATGGAGTAATAGGGGGAAAGGGGGGGTGATATGAGTTAGGAGGGTATGGGAAAAGGTTTTTTGGAGTATAAAGGAGATATAGGGAGTTTATAGGGTAATTTAGGGGGTTATAGGTTAAAATGGAGCGGTATAGAAGGGTTATAGGGAGTAAAAAAAGTTAATAAGAATCCTGAAAAGTTCATTGGATGTTGATACACTGGGACATTGCTGGGCCCCTTGGCAAGGTTCGTTTTTTCCCCCAGTCCATACTGTTTCTGTAAGTTGCCCCCACACATTGTCTATCCCCTTTTTCTGAAAGTGAATTGGAAAAAAATAGAATTTGGGTTACAACTCTTCTTTTTTAAAACCTGATTGACAGGCATTGATTGTTGTATTGTGTCAATCAGAAAGGCTTCCCCCATAGTTTTTTTATGTATGGGATATTGCAGAGATTGCTTCTTTATAGAGGACTGGTGAAAGGGAAGATACTTGCAATACAAAATTCTTTAAATGGACCCTAGGATTGACAGCTGCGGGGGTTTATCCGACTGTGCCGTTTGGATGCATTCCTTCCAATTTGGGCACAAACACTTGTGTTTTAGCCTGATCCCGATGTCCCCGACTAATTACGGATAACTTGGATGTATTTAAAAGAAAAGGGTTTTGTCCCGGCCCTTCTTCCACTTTAGAGGTGACCCCGGTTGGGGGTGTCACGGCTATGATACCTCCGGGACATGGTCGATAGGTATTTATGGGTCAAATCACAATTTGGAAGGACAAAAGGGGGCTATCCTTTAACCACTTCTTTTGATTGACAGCTTCTCTCCCCTAGAGGGGGCAGTTTAATTAAATTCCTGCAATGTTGCATTCCTTTAATTCTTTCACGCCACGAAAGGTTAAAGGAAACGCGGTGAGGACCCTGGCATCCCCTCCCCTCTACTATATGCGTCTTACATTTTGTTTTGTGTTTTATAACCGCCTTATTTGGGGCTTTCTCATTTTTAAAAAATAATGTATGGTTATGGGTCACTCCCTTTCATTACTTAAAAATCTTTACCTTTTGGACTTGATGTACGATTTTTGTTTTAACTGAGTGTCATTCTATCATACTTTCGTTTCCCATGATTATGTTTGGTCTTTTTTTGGTTAATCTTTTTTTTCTTCCAAGGTTTTTTTTGTTGTATTTACCCTGGGTTGTTGATGCCAAATATCGGTAATTTTTATTTTTTTTTAAAAAAAATTTTTACTAAAGGATTTTAGAATTTTATTGTGGGTTTTTCTGTGAGAGTTGATAAAGGTGTATAACCCTTTTTTCTTGTCCTGGATTTTTTAGATTCATAAATGCTGATTTTTTCTATCACACAAAACTGATTTTGTCAAGACACACCAAGCACCCGTTAGGGGTTACATTGCGTTGTGAGTCGCTCAAAAAAAATGCTTTTTAAAGGCTGCCTAACGCAAGTGCCTTTTAAAGTCGGTTTTTGGATCGTGCCCAAATGCTGCCTTTTTGGGTTTTTTGGGGGCGGACCCCCCAAAACCGCAACCCCCGGGGTTCCCACAGAACGGACATCGCTAAACTGCCATTTTGAAAAGGTTGCGATCCTAATAAAAGGAGTCTAGGGGCGCTAACGCATCCTTTTAAAACTTAGGCCCTATGTTAAAGGATGCCGTCGCGCTTGCCTTAGCAATGTGAACCCCGCTAAGTGGCTCCCCGGCGGTTTTTTTAAAACATTTTTTTTGCTTCGAGTTCAAAAACCTTGACAATTCCCCCTTTTAAAAAAAAGCTGTGGAGAACAAATTTTAAGGCAAAATATGGCCCAGTCAGCTGAGATTTACTAAGTAGCAGCCAGAAAGGGGGAAAAATGTAGTATTACACGCTGCCTTTACAAAACCCCCCATTAATAAATATTTCAATTTTTTGAGTCCCCCCCAAAGAAAAAGCTTTGTTTCCCACCATAAGAGGGGCCCTTTTTAAAAGGATTTTTCCTTTTTGGTGGGGACAGGGGGGGTGCACGGGGGGGGGGGTTTTGTAATCGGGCCCAGGTTTCTTAGCGGGGTTTGCATGAGGTTTGTAGGATGAAGGGAGGTTGCATGCGACGTTCCCCCCAACCCCCCATCCAATAAGCCCCCCCTACTGCACAAAGCGAAAAATTCAAGCAGCCAAAGTGGTCTGGTTAGACAGAAGGGCTTCAGTCTGACTCTGGTTTTCCGCTGCTGGAGTCCCGGGAAAACCCCAAAAGGGCGCTAGTAATTATAAACGTGTTGTTTGGGCCCCAGGTGGTAGAGTCTAGCCCACGGGTAGGGAAAAAAACCGTGTCTGGGTTACCCCCCCTGAAGGTTTAAAGGATTTTGGTTTATGATTTTTTTTATGTTTTGTTTGTGGACTTTATAAAAGCGGGTTTGACGCCAGTTTCCCCCGTGCGCTGCGGTTGATTGGACTCTTTATCCCCCCCCGTCTCCCCGGGGGGGGCCCCCCCCGGCTAAAACCCCCCCAAAAAGGGGGTTTAAACCCAAATCATATCAACCCTTACCTCCATTTTTCCCCTCCGTGCTGGGTCGGGGGTTTTAAAGGTTTTGGGAAGTTTACATTTTAACTTTTTTCCAAAAATTTTTTTGCTCACTTTCCCCAAAAAAATTTTATTTCAGTAAAAATTTGGGTTTTTTGGGGGTTATCCGGATAGTTTCCTGGGGGGAAAATAAACAAAGTAAACACGGTTTTTGGTTTTAAAAAACTTCCTTAAAATCCTTTTAGCGAAGGGGGAAAAGGGCACAGTATTCTTTAAACTGAGGGGTTTGGGGGGGAGCCCCAGATCGGGTGTTACCTCGAAAAAAAAAGGGGTGAGGGTGGCCCCCCACTCGGGTCCCCCAAACTCAGCTGGGGGCGTAAAAAAATTTTAAAAGGAAAAAAGAGCCAAGATCACCAGCGGAGCAAAAAAACCCCCCCGGGAAAGGGAATTCAGAGAAAAAAAACAAGGAAAAGGGTTTTTATGCATGAAAAAAGAACCCAAAAAAAAACCACAGATTTCCCCGGAACCAGGGGAACCTGACTACTGCGATTTTTTGGGGATGGGAAAACCCCCTTAGCGGTGACCTCACCCCAATAATCCCTACAGATAAGGGTCGCGCTGCATCGGGAAAACATCAACACTTTCCCCCCCTTTGGGGAGGGTGCGGTCTCTTTCCTTCCTTCGCTAAAAAAGGGTTTTACAGGAAGTTCTAACCCAAAACCCCCGGTTTTTTAGCTGCAGTTTGGGAAAGGGAAAAGGGCCAGATTCATTATGATGGGAGTCCCAAAGCATTCAAAAAAAGGGGGGGAAAAACCAAAAAAAACAGAAAAACCCAAAAAAACCAAACAAAAAAGCGAAAAAGCGCAAAAAACTTTTTTCCCAAAATTTTTAAAACCGCCGCCCCGCAGGACCCCCGTCCGGGGCCTTCAGGGAAGCCTGCGCCCCCCTTTATTTTAAAAAATTTTTTAAACGTTTGACCGAGCCCCAAAAATTCCCCCCCCGAGGCACTCCCCAAAACCCTTTTGGGGAAAACCCCCCCGGGGAAAACCAACCCTCGTGGAAAAGGGGGTTGAATTTTTTAAAGGGCAAAATTTTACCCTGAAACGGAAGGGCCCCTATAGCGACCGAATCCCGAGCTATAGAATCCTTGGAAACTGTTTACCACCCGACGACCGACGGAAACCCCAAATGGGAGTCCTTTTTACGAAAAAACCTTTTTGGGGTTTGATAGATAAAACTTTTAAGGCCCCCCATAAATCCAATGTGGTAAAAAACTCGTCTTTTACTTCTTCGGATCCCCGGGGGGGGAAAAAAAGGGGGAAAAAAATTTTCCGGTTGACTTAAATTGTGGGGCCAAACCCCTTTTGGCAAAAAATCACCCCGGTGCGAAGCCCTCCGATCCGGAAAAAACTCCAAAAAGGGGGGCGAAAAAAAAGAGCTTTCCAACTCAGAAACTCTCCCCAAGGGGTGACTGCAAAAAAAAAAGGCCCCCTTCCCCAAAAAAATAAAGAAAGGCTAGCAGAAACCTAGGGTCAAAAGGTTTATGCGGGGGAAAAGGGCCCCCCAAAAAAAGGTTTAGCCCCCAAGGAAAGGGAGCCTTCCGCGGGGGAAATTACGGTAACCCGGGAAAAAAAGGGGAGACGCCTTTTGAAGCAATGGTTTTTCCCGGGAAAATAAGGACAGGCAGAAAAATTTTTCCCCTTTTTTGGGGGTGACTGCCAAACCCTTTTTTTTGCCCCCCCTGCAGAAAAAACCAACAGGTGGGAATTTGGAAAAAATTTTTTTGGGTTCCGGAAAAGACCCCAAACACCACGAAAAAAGGTTTCCCCAAAAATTTTTTGGAAATCCTAGTAGTAGCGGCTTCTTTCAGCACGAAGGGTTTGCAATTTACCTCGGGTGAGGAAAAACCCCCTTTGGGTCAGATTTTTGGGGCTCAAAAAAGCCACGCCGCAAACAGGGACACAATCCGGATGACAAACGGGCCCGAGTCAAAAAGTCCCCGGGTTTTAAAAAGGGAGGGAAAAGGAGGTGCCGCCAAAAAGGGCATTATTGCGAGAAAACCCCAAAACCCCTTTTTGGGCCCGTCGGAGCACAAAATTTCTGGAAATTTTTTCCCCCCAGTCTGTTTCCGAGCATTCTAGAGGAAGTAAGGATACCCCGGGGGAAAAAAAGATCACTCGAACGACCCACGACCCTAAGCATCCACCGCCCCCGCCTTTGGGGCCCCTTGCCCTGGTTTTTAAAACTCGGTAACTTGCTTTGGGGACCGGGACCCAAAAAAATCCACTTGGGGGGTTTCCCCCAGCGAGAGCACGGAGTGAAAAAACTTCCGGGTGGGGGCCCCCTTTTTCCCCGGATCCATCCTTCTGCGGGGGGAGAAAGTCCGCTGTAATTTTAAAAACCCCGGGGGGAATGTGAATCGCGAAATGGGGGTTTACAGGCCCCCCCCCCAAAAAAAAATTCGGGCCCCCTCTACCATTTTGGGGGGAAAAACCCCTTTGGGTCCCCCCTTTGGGTTTTTTTGGATATACCGACAGCCGTCGTTTTGCTGTCTCCCCCGGGGACTGGCAGACCGCCAAAGGGACCGTCCAATTTTGGAGGGCAAAGGAAAATCCCCTCAATTCCAGGATTTTATGGGAAGAACGCTTTCCCCAAATGACCCCCCCCCTGAATCCAGAGATTTTTCCCCAAAACCCCCCCCCAAAGCCCGCAGGGGGCATCGGGGGGGTTTAAAGGGACCACTTCGGGGGAAAGGAAAGACTTCCCCAGGGAAATCCCCCTGGCGTAACCACCATTTTTAGAGAACCCCCCCCCGCGCAAAAAATGGTGACACTCATCCCGTTTTTGCGATGGCCCCCATCGACTCGATGAACTTTGGGGAGTGGGGGAAAAGGGAAAACTGGGCAAAAGGAATTCCCCCCAGGCCCCCCCTCACCCCAGAACCCCCCTACATTTCCGAAGGGACATTCCCGTGAGGTTTTTAAAAATTTTAAATGTAAGAAGACAAGGGGATTTTTTTTGTTACCACCGAAAAAATTTTTTTTTCCGAGCCCATTGGGGGACACAGGACTGTGGGTGTATGCTACGGCGGAGGCTGCCAAAAGTAAAAAAAAAAAAAGGTTTTTACTCCTCCTCCGCGATACACCTCAGCGGGGGCCCGGGCCCCCCCCGTTTGGGGAAAAAAGCAGTAGGAGGCTAAAAAAAAAATCAAGATTCAAGTACATATATTCGGGAAGAAAAACTGCTGAAAAAATTTTAAAAGGGGAGAATGATTTAAAAATAAAATATAAACCCAGGGCTCTTAGGGAGGGTGTTTTTCCCCCCCAATGAGGTGGGGGGAAAAAGGGTTTTTTTTAGGGTGGTAACAAAAAATGTATTTCTCCTTCGCTATTGGGGGACACAGGACGGGGGGAAACCCCCAAAAAGAAAGCCCTTTGGGGGGGGCCCCCCGTCCACAGTTTTGTTTATCCCCCAGCTTTGCTTATGGGTTTGGCAACCCCCCCAAAAAGAACCCTTCTACCCAAAACGGGAAATCCGCAAATTTCTGGGTAGGTTTAAAATGCTTGGAAAAAGTATGCAGACTGGACCGGGTTTTTGGCCCCTTTATGCCAAAAGGGGCCCCGGAGGCACCCCCCGCTCTGGTGTATGAGCCTGATCCTGCGGGAAACCCCCGCCTCTGATGCGGTAAAACCTCCTGAATTTGGGTAACCGGGAACCACCTAGCCAAGGTTGATTTAGAGGCAGCGAGTCCCTTCGCAAACCTTCAGGAGACAAACGCGTGTCCGTTTTCGAAGGACCCGCCGAAAAACCCTCTCCTGAGGCTCTCACCAACCCCGGGATGGAGAACCCTTTTCCCCCTCGGTGCTCGGAGTGGGCAAAAGGGGGCAAAAAAATTTTCCTTTATTAATATGAAAGAGGACACGGTTTTTTAAAAAAAAGGGGGGGTTTTTGGGCTGAGCACTCCCCTTTCCTGAGGAAAAAAAAAGTCGGGGGCTCGAAAAGACAGGCAGCCCCCTCCGAAACCCGCCTTATGGATGTTATGGCTCCCCAAAAAAACCCCCCTTTTTCCGGAAAAAAATGCAGAAAACCTCCTGCAAGGTTCAAAAGGGGAAACCTGAGGCCCCAGGATAATTGAGGTCCCCAAAACCCCTAAGGGGGGCTTTTAGGGAGGGGAAATAAAATGGGCAACCCCCTGAATAAGGCCAAATGAAAATTAGAAACGATCTTTCGCTGAAAAAAAAACCCCAAAGCTGATACTGTCGTTAAGAGTATAGGGCTAGACCGGGAAACTAGGTCCTGGAGAAAAGATAGAATGTTCGGAATTTTTAAAAAAGGGGCGGGGAACAACATGGTTTTCCCTGCACCAATCAAAAAAAACCTTTTCCCGAAATTTGGGAGATCGAGCCCAAAAGGGCTTTCGGGGGTTTTGGGCCCCGTTGCGGGACCTTTTTAGAGAAAACCGCCCGGGCGGATCCAAAAATTTAAAAGGGCCGGCCGTCAAAACGGGGGGCCCCGAGTTTGGTGGTTTAAAAAAGGGCCCCCCGGGGAGAAGGGCCCCGCGTTTGGCAGTCGCCAGGGTGCGTCGGGGGAGCAATTTTTACCCCCCCGCGAAACCATGACGCGCGGCCAATCCGGAGCGTTTAAAATACGGGAAACCCCCCTCTATCCTGATCTTTTTTCACCTTTGGGGAAGGGCTTTTGGGGAAACAAGTAGGGAAGATGAATGCCCCCTGGTGGGACCGGGCTTTTCTACTGAAAATGCCTGCGGACCCGGGCCCCCGGGGGAGACGAAGTTGGGCCCCTTGGCATTTTTTTTGGGGAAGCCTAGGTCCACATCGGGGGTTTCCCCCAGGCGGCATATCTGTGAAAAACCTGGGGGATGAAGGCCCCTTTCCCCCCTGACGCTTTTGCCGGGAGGGCTAGAAAAATTTCGACCCCATTTTCCTGGGCCCGGGGAAGGGCCCCCGCGAAATCACGGGGGATTTACCTCTGCCAAGTCAGAATTTTTTTTCCTGTGATGGCCGTGCTGCGGGGTACCCCCTGATGGTTTGGGTATGCCACCCGGGGCTTTGTCCGTTTTGTATTTGACTGGGTGGCCGCCATGCGGGTTTAAAAAGGCCCTCAGACCCGCCGAAACCCGGATCCTAAAATATTGACGGGGGGTGATTCCCCTGAGCCCCTTTTCCCCCGGGCTGTATGGTGACGAAAACTGCCCCCCCCCAGCAGGCTGGCTTTCCGTTGTGAAAACCCAAAACCAAAAAATTTGGGGAAAAAAAAAACCCAACCCCGTCAAGGTGGTGCTCTTGTCCCACTTTTGGTTGTCCCTGCAGGGACAGAGGGCCCCCCCAAGTTGGGGAGTAAGGGCCCCCCCCCATATTTCCCAAAAATTTGCATTTTTTAAGGGGGGGGAAGGGTTAAAATTTGGGAAAAAAGGAAAAACCCCTTTTGCTCCCCCCCTTTCCCCGGCCCCCCATGCAAAAGGGGAAAGGTGTGGGGAAATTTGGGGTTTGGGGAAGGATCCGACCTCTGAGGAAACCCCAAAGGGCCCTTTTCCTGGGGAAAGAATTACCCAACCCCCCGAGCGGGTCAAAATTTTAAAACCCTAAAAAAGGGGTTTTCCCCAGAGGGAAACGGGAGATGATTTTTTAAATATTCACCACCCCCCCAGGCGAGAAAGGGGTTTTGGTCAAAAGTAATGCTGACACTTTCCCAAAAATTTTAAAAGAGGGGCCCTTGATAGGAGATCGTCTAAGTAAGGGGGGGTATACCCCCCGGGGGGTGCGGGAATGGACCAACAGCACCCCTGACCTTTTGTGAAAAAAACCCTGGGGGGGTGGTAGCCGAATGGAAGGGGTGCAAATGAAGAGGGAATTTTGGGCCGAGGAAAAACCCCAAAAAATCTTTTTGAGGGGGAAAAAAGGGGGGTTAAAAATAGGCATCCTGAAGCTTTTGGGAGCAGAAACCCCCCTTTTTTTCCCGGGGTGCAATGACCGAACGGGGGAGACCCATTCGGAAATGTCAAATTTTTAAAAAACCGGTTCAGTCGTTTTAGACCCCGAAGGGCCCTTTTGGGGCCGCCCTTTTTTGGGGGGTTTCAATAAACGGGGTTGGGGTTAAAACCCCCTTTGCCCCCTTTTTGATCCCCCTACAGGCGAAAACCCCCCCTGGCCGAAGGACTCGACCCCCCGAAAAAGGGGGCGAACCCGATTTTTCCTTTGGGAAAAGGGGCGAGGGAAAAAAAACGTTTTGGGGAACGGGGAAAATTTTATTTTTTACCCCGGGGGGAAAACCCCCCCACTCGTCGTGAGTAACGATACCAAAAAGGGGCAAAACCAGGTAAGGGGGCCCCTATCTGGATAAATTGACCGGTTTTCTCCCTCCCCCCATTTTTTCCGAATATCTCGGGGGGGTTTTGGGCCCCTTGATTTTGGGTTTTGTTGAGTTCCCCCCCTTCCCAGGGGGGTTGGTCCTTTTGGAAACCCGACTTTCTCTGGCCTGACAGGCCGACGCCCCCAGGGGGTACTGGCGGGGGGCCCCAAACCCGGGTTAGAAAGGCCCTAAGCGAGGCAAAAACTGTCGGCAAAAAGGGCCCTGCTTAATCTTTTGTGAGGAAGGGAAAAAGCTTTCCCCCTCGCTCAGAAAATGAGTGACCCAAAACCTTTCGCCAAAAAACCGACCATTCTTTTGGAAAAGGGTGTAAGCGTTTTTTGAGTTAAAAACTGCTCCCCGGGTTTTCCCCCCCCAAAAAATTCTTCTGATGGAAATTTTTTTTAGAAAGCGTAGGGTGCGAAAATTTTCCGCATCCATGGACGCTTAAAATTAAAAGAAGCCCCCTAAAAGGTTTTTGAAGTTTTCATTTACTTCGGGATGGTCCTTTTTCCAGGAAGTCTTTAAGATCCGAGGGGGAAAATTTGGGGGCCCCTTAGCAACCCAAGTCTTTTAAAAAGAAGGAAAAAAAGGGGCAGAACCGCCCCCAAAAACACCGAGCGGGCCAAACCTTCAATCGACGCCGTTGGTCCTTGAGGGGGAAAACTTAAAAGGGGAGGGGAGCTTTTTAGCGCCAAACGCGAACGGGGGGAAAAAAAAACCCCGCAGGAGTTCCGTTTTTTCTTAAGAACCCGGGAGAAAAAAAGGATATCTATATTGAACCCTTTTTTTTCCCCTGCGAAGGCTTGTGGGTTTTTTCCCCGGGATGGCCCCTGCACTAGCCCCAAAAAACTCGGGATAAATTTCCAAAAACCTTTTGACTTCCCGGCTCTTTTGAAGGAACCTTGGGCCCGGGAAAGGTAAGGTGGACTCATGTCTTCCCAAGGTTTGATTGAAAAGCTTAAAAACAAACTAAAAATTTGTGCCCTTTAAAAATTTTGGTGCCTCTAAATTAGGGACCCTTCTGAATAAAAACCGAATAAATGATCATTGTCAGAGGTGAGGGAGACGGGAGACGGAACGGAAAAATCCCCGGGGCCCGGGCGGAAAAAAGGGGACGCAGTGTGGGTTGTTTTCCCCCGGTTGCCTAGTGAGGGGGCGCGGGGCCCCAGGCCGGAGGTTTTAGAGGGCGTCGCCCAAGGGGGGGGTGAACCCCTGCCCCCCCCCCTATGGGGGGCTTGAAGGGACTCGTTGCTCTAGTCAATGAGCCACAGATTTAGTCAGGGACGACCCCCTTCAGGGGGACCTGAGCACTTTGGGGTTTCCGGGAAAAGGAGGGGGTTTTTTCCCGAGCCCGTTCGGAGTCACGGGCTTCGCAAACCCGAGTAATCTGGGCCGCGCGGAAAAAGGGGGACCTACGGCAAAGCTCGGTTTTACAGCCCCGTTTTTGGGTTTGTTCTTTGGCATAGATCTATCACGAGCCCCCAAAAAAGGATGTGCGACGGTCAGTGAAAAGGGGGGTGAAAAAAAAATTTGTAAAAAGGGAAAAACCGGGGGGGGTTGAAGCACCCTTTCCCCGTCCTGTCCCCCTGCGCCCTTTTAAAAACCCGGGCAGTGGGTCTGGCCCCAAATTTTTTTAAAAAAGGGCTCCCCTGTTGGAAAGGGGGAGCTATGTTTCCCCACCCCTTTTGGGGGGGGTCGAGAGGGGCGGCCTTTCCGCAGAGGCCCCCCCCCCAAAACCCCGGCCTAGTCTCCAGAAAAAAACCGGGGACAAAATTTAGGGGGCCCCGGGCCCAGCACCACCCCCAAACCGGGGCCCAGATTTCCGGGGGGAGGCGGGCCCCAAACCCAGAGGGCGGGCCCCCCCGGGGGAGACATGCGGGGGGTTCCCCCCCCCCCCGGCCCCCCCCCGGGGCCCAAAACCCCGGGGGGTACATCTTGGGCCGGGGGGTAAATTTGCAGCCGCGGCCTGCCCCGCCCGAAGGCGGCCCGATTTCCGGGGGGGGCCCCCCCCCAAAATCAGAGGGGGGGCCCGCCGGAAGGAGACGAGCCGGGGGGGGGTCCCCGCGACCGCGGCCCCCCCCCCCGCCGGGGCCGGACCCACCCTCGGGCCCAGTCCCCGGGGCCCCAAAACCCCTTTCCGACCCCCCAAAACCCCCCAGGCCAGGGACCTGACGCCCCCGGGGGGGAGGGGGGGGTTTTCGGAACAGACCCCGGAGCCTGTCCCTGGCGGGAAAGCAGAGTCTGATCCAAAACCCTTTCGAAATTGCGGGGCCCCTTGGTGCGGCGTTACCCATATCTTCCCCCTTTTAAAAAAAAGGGGAGCCTTTTCCCCCTGATGCTTAGAGGGGGGTTTTTTTGAAAAAAAAGGGGGGGGCGGGCGGGAAACCCAAAAATCCATCCCCCCCCAAGGGGGGGGGAGGGGGGCCTCCGCCCCCTTTGCAGCACCGCGTCTAGCATTGGTGGGCAGTGGGGGCTGACGGAAAACCCCCGCCCCTGTACAACCTAGGTTTAAACCCCCTTAGGGTGGTAGGGCTAGTCCGGCATTTTTCCCCGTTCGGGAGAGGATAGTTGGGGGCTTTACTCCACGTGCCCCCCCGTGAGGGTTTTGGGGGGAGATGGGCCCCTTTCAATGGATCGTCCCCCCTATCTCATCTTCGGGGGGAAAAAAAAAAAAAAAAAAAAAAAATGGTTGGAAAAAGAACCGTTGCCTCACAAAAACTAAGAAAAAAAACTGGGTTTGCCTGCGGCCATGTGAGTGTATACGGCGGGGAGGGAAAACCTTTTTTATGTTTATTTAGGTCACCCCCAAGGGGGCGAGCATACACCCACACCCCGTGCCCCCCAAAAGAGACAAGGAGAAATGACTGTTTGTTGGGGGGAGGGAAACTACCCCCCCAAACGTGTGGGAGATGTTTTTCCCAAAAAAAAGGGGTTTTCCCCGATGGTTCCGGGCGACTTCCCCCAAAATTGACCACCCAAACCCCAATCCTTCAGAAACTGAAGAGAAAAAACCCGGGACCCGTCAACGCCCCTCCTCCCAGGAAGCCACGATCAAAAGATCGTCCAATTTAAAGGGGAAAAGTAATCCCCTGTCTTCGAAGGTTTTCCCTTTGGGGGGGGCCCGAAATTTTTTTTAAAAACCCCCTTTGGGTGAGGCTAAGCCCAACGGGGGGGGCCACGAAGGGAAATTGGGTTCTGACCTATGGCAAAAACGAAGAAAGCGCTGATGCGCCTTTCGTGGGAATATGCAAAAAGGGGGTCGCGGGAAAAAACGATTGACACCAGAAAAACGTTTGTACAAGCTGCCACAACGGAGCGAAACGACTCCTGCGAAATTTCCGGGGGGGGGACATGCGGTTTTTAAAAACTTGAGATCCAGAAAAAGGGCCAAATTTGTTCCCTTTTTTTGGGGAAATATTTAAAAAAAAGGGGAATAAAAACCTTTCCCCCGGGCCTCTGACGGGGGAAACCCGGGGGCACTACACCCTTTTTTAGCAGGATTCACCCCTTCCCCCTTTGGCGACAACAACCGGGTTTTCCCCCCCGGGAAAGCGGGGGAAAGACAAAAAAAATTTGGGGGTCGAGAAGCAAACCTATGAAAAAAAACCCTTTCCGACAAAATCCGCGTTGCCCAGGAATCTGGAACGCGAGCCACCAAGTCCCCTTTGGAAAAAAAAGGGCCCCCCCCCGAAAAACCTGAGGGCCCCCCGGGTCAAAACGACTTTGGGGGCTTTTGTCAAAATTCCCGCTTGCCCCGGCAAAAAATCTGTTCCAGGGGTACGGTTTTCTAAAAAATTTCTTTCCTGGGGGAAGGACGACCCCCCCCCACGGGGAGTGATAGATCGTCCTGGCCCCCAAAGGCCCGGGCCCACCCCCTATAGAAACCCCCCCTTACTGGACACCGGGCCATGGCCCCCCCCTGGGGGTAAGCTGATTCCTTTGCCTGCCTTGGAAAACAGCTCGTGAGGGGGATCCAAAAAGGGTGGCCACCCCCCTTTTTAAAGGGAGGCAACAACCCTTGTTTTTGGGAAAATGGGCCCCCGGGCCCCCCCC
Source organism: Oophaga sylvatica (assembly GCA_033576555.1). NCBI lineage: Eukaryota > Metazoa > Chordata > Amphibia > Anura > Dendrobatidae > Oophaga > Oophaga sylvatica. The sequence continues at coordinate 137,386,611 of JARQOD010000003.1, forward strand.
CCTGAGCATAAAAACTATTCTGACTGTGACCGCTGAAAAACGCTTTGGCCAGAGAGATGCCGTATCCAGACCGGCATCAAAGATTAAAGGCTGCCCTTTCTAACCTTTTAAAAAGTTTCCCCCCTCTAGATAAGGAGATTCATTTTGCAACTCCGCTTTTGCGTGCCCCCACCCCCGGGGAAACTCAGCAGCCACATGGGTCCCGCACGCCGGATTTCCCTGACCCCCGCCTCTTTGGGTTGCTTTTTTCCCCAATTTTTGTTTTTCTATCCAAAGGGGTCCGTAAGCTCGCTTTTCCCCCTTTAAAAAGGGGGTAGTGGGATTTATAAAAGGGGATTTTAAAAACACATCCACCCAGGGCAGAAGTTTCCCAAATTTTTCCTTTTTTTCCCCGGCAAAAGGGGGAAAAAAATCCAAGAAAAGCGTTCCATGAAAAAAATTTTCTGGACATTTACGTTCTCCTCTTTTTCACATTAAGCTCATCCAGAGCTGGGGGGTTGTACGCAAGCCGGGACTCCTGGGGAAAATGCGTGTGATTTAAAAAGGACGACTGTTTCCTCCTGGGGGGCTGAAAAAAATTTTTCTCATGGCTTCAAAATTTAATTTCCCCCGTCGCTTCGCCCCTAGAGGACGCCCCTGCGGCCGTCCGCATTGAAAGGATATTTTCCCCCCGAATTTAAAGGGGAACTCTGCCCAATATCAATACGTCTGAAATCGTCCGTGGAAAGGGGGGGGAAAGGCCGCGTCGCTTCCCCCGAGAGGGGAAATTTGCAAACACATAAAATTTTTCCTTAAAAAGGGGGGACAAATTTTTGACGATCGGCGTTTTCGTTCAAAATTTTTTTCCCCCCTGTCGACCGCAGGCTAGAGTGTGGGGGTTGGTATTTTTTTTTTGGAATGGCACTGGGACGGGGGCCGCGCATCTGAACTCTGTTCAGCATGTCTCACCTTTTGGGGAGGTAAAAACGGTAATCCCCCAAAAAAAACTATGCTTTTTTTTTTTTTTTTTTTTATACGCAAAGGGGTTTTAAGCTCCCCAGCGGGGTTTCCCCCCGGGGGAATTTCAGTAAAAAAATTTAAATTTTGGGGGGAAAAAAACCCCAAAAGGGGGGGGTTAAAAATTGAAAAAATCCCCCCAAAATATATGTTTGTGACCCCCGCCAATTTTTTTTCTAATGAGATGCAGCTGCAGGATACGATCGCTGCGCTGGGGGTGGGGAAAATCAGCACCCCCCCGCGGGGTGGTGTCTTTTGAGGAGAGGGGCGGTCTGAGGACCCCCGGGGGCCTGTGAAAAGGGGCCCATTTTGGGGGAGTCGCAGGAAGAAACGCCAGAGGGCGCGTTTTTGCCAGAAGACGGGAAAATTTGGCCCCCGCCCCCCCCAGCTAAAAAATTGAGCGCGAACCCCCCCGCCCCTTTGCCCCCCTCTGTCCTGCAGCTTCCCCCCGCGGACAAAAGATCCCCCAAAACTACAAAAAAAAGCGCTGCACCGAGGGGCTGAAGCACTCAACATTTTTTTAAAAAAAAAAATTTTTTGGGAGTAAAACCAGCTTGGGCCCCCAGGGCCCCGGGGGGGTTTTTGGGCCCGCGGGCCCCCTTTCCCCCCCCGGGGGGGAACGCAGTGACCCCAGGTGTGGTTTGCCCCCCCGGGGGGGAAAACCCCCCCATCCCCCGGGCCAAAAAGGGTTTTCTGCAGGGCCCATTATGTATTACAATCCCCCAAGGGGAGGGCGGGTAAAATACATGATAAACAAAAAATAGCGCTGTCACCGCGCGTGAAGCATACTGTTTTTCATGAAATGCGTGCCATCAAAACCAAAAGCACTCCAATTAATAAAAAATTTTGTGTGGAGTTTTTCCCCAGCCAAAGGCCCGGGACCTCAGGGGTTTCTGGCGCGTGCCAGTTTCCCCCCCCGGGCGAGGAACGCAGTGACCGCCGTGGGGTTTTTCGTCCCGCCGGGAAAAAGCTCCCATCCCCCGGGGCCGGGGGGGGGATTTGCAGGGGACTTTGAGTAATACAGATCCCCCAGGGGGGGTTTGGGGGGACGCAGCGCTGGACCCTGAGACCCCTTGACCCCAATGGTTATCCCCAAAAATCCCGTCCCAAATAAAATAATAAAATCTCTGAGGAGCTGCCCTTGCGCGACCCCCCCCTTTGGGGGCCCCAAAATTTTATGGAGCTGGTAGGAGGAGCCCGGCTGGGGGGGCCAGCCAGCAGCACTCTTTTGATCGAGGGGAAAATCCCCCTTTGGGGGGGCCCCCTACCCTCAGTAATGAATACTGTGGCTCTCTTCCTTCCTTTTCAGCTGAAAGTAGTATAAACTGAGGTGGGGAAAAATGAAAGAAATATAGGGGTGAAATTTTTTTTTTTTGGTAATTATGAATTTAAAAGGGTTCTAAAAAACAAACCCCCGGGGGGCCCAAAAGGGTACCCGGCAAATTTTCTTACTACTCAGAGGCCCAAATTGGGGGGAAAACCCTGGCATGACCTGGGAAATCTGTTTAAGCATTTAGGCTTTCCCCTTTGTCACCCCTAGGGGGGGCTACTTTATACAGAATTTTTGGGGGTTTAAAAAAATTTTTAAAAAAAGTGTTTTAAAAAGGGGTTTTTCTGAATTTGGGGGGTTTTGATTCCCGACTCAAACTAATTGGCCCGAAGAAAGGGTTCCGTTTTTTGGAGCTTTAGTGTGCATGTCTGGCGCCTTTTCCCCCCATTTTTTTATTAATCTGCTAGAGCGCCGATAGAAGGTTTGAAGGAGAAATGAGGCAATAACCAATATCCACAAAAATTTTTTTTTACCAACCAAATGTAAAACTTTAAATCACCCGTTTTGCGGGGCCCCGGACCCCCGGGTTTTTTCCCCCCTTTTGCCCCATACAGGATAATTCTTTGCAGTAGTCCCATGTTTCAGGTTTAGTGGAGGGGGTTGAGGTTGAAATGGGCTTAAAACTGGGGTTAGTAATAGGGAGGCGTTTTTGGAAGAAGTACAGGGGAGACATGGGGGTAAAAAAGTTATAAACGTGGGCCAAATCCAAAAAAGGAATCCTACGGATTTATTTAGGAAGTAGCAGAGTCAAGGGCCAAATTCAGAAAGTCACCCATTATAAGAGGCAGTAAACAATACTTAACTGGCAATGGACGGGGGAGATTTTAATTAGAATTATTAGGTTGTTGTGTACCCCATCTTGCTTTTAGTATACTGATTGACCCATAATTAGCCAGATAGCAGGGCATACATTAAAAAACAGAACTAAGTAAATGATGGGCGAAGCACACAAACTCTTAGAACAGGGGAAAAACCCCCTTTTAAATAGGAAAACACTAAGGTGTTTAGGTCGGCAGCAAGCGGACCACATAGTGGTAGGAGTGATTTTCGTCGGGTGGTGACACAACAGCGTCTCCACTGTCAGCAAACACCCACGGGAACAGAGAGCACCTACAGTGGAAGGGAGTGATGATGGAGCTGAAAAGGTGAGCATTTAGAAATTTCAGAATGGTGAAAAGTTATTTCGGGACCTTTTACGCAGCAAATCCTCACTTTAAAACATTTATGACACAAGCACATTGAATACTTGGTATGAATTCCTTGGGGCAGGCTAAGAGACTAAGGCTTATCAGTTCCTCACCAAAAACAGAAGCTGTGGGTTTGGCATTTGGTGTCTGGCATTGAGAAAACCCTTTTGTAGGAAGCTCCAGAAGCCCCGAGAATTTCCTCGAATAGGGTTTATCAAAGTCAGCTTCCACTGTGTACTGGAGGGCTTCAGGGGAGAAAATAATAAGTGTTTTCATCTTAAAGTTTTTCAAACTATTTTTATAAATTTCCTGTTTGGGTTGGTAAATATCCCGACTCCCTGCAGACATCACTAGAGGGAGGTAAGGAGTTACGCATACTGTTTACACATAAAATGACAGTATGAAGTAAATGGTGAGCTCCTCTAGCAGGTCTGCAGATAGCTAGAATTTTCTTTTAAAAAGGGATTGTCACTACTCAGGACAACTCCATCTCAATCACCATGTTTCCCCCTTAAAAATAATAACGCTTTATAGTCATCTCCGTGGTGGGCACAGCTCCAGCGTGTCGTGCAGGCACTCCCAACGTCACCTGCTAGTTATTTTAGGCGATCCCTGCAACCAATCAGCATCTGATTCACTCTCCCTCTTTAGGACCAATATACATCCAGAGGAAGTCAGAGTGTGGCTGCTCTTCACTTCCTCTGGTGGCTGATTATTGAAGGAGGGGACAGTGAAGTGCGTTGGCCACAAGGATTACGTGACATAAAAATGTTATGAGCCCCGGGAGAGAAGGCACTGACACCTTATTATTAAGGGAATCTGTAACAACATTTTTTGATATAAGGTGCGGCCACGGCCAAAAGGGGGCTTTTACGCATTCTGTTAATGCTGTAGATAAGTCCCCGATGTAACCTGAAAGAAAAAAACGATTTATTATACTCACCCAGGGGTGTCCGGACCGATGGGCGTCGCGGTCTGGGTCCGGACCCCCCTCTTCTGGGGAAGCGTCCTTTCTTTGCTTCCCGTCGTGGCTCCTGCGCAGGCGACTGCTCTCCCCTTTGGGGGCAGAGCAGAATACTGCAGTGGCAGGCGCCAGACCTCTCTGCTTTCCGGGCAATTGTGCACTGCAGTACTCGCTCTGCCCCCCAACAGGGGGGGATCAGTGCGCCTGCACAGGAGCCGCGAGGGAAGAAAAAGAAGAGGACGTCTTCGCTAGAAGATGGGAGGCGCCGGCCCGGGGACCGCGATGCCCATCGGACCGGACCAGACCCCGGACCGCCCCTGGGTGAGTTTAATTACTCGTTTTTCTTCTCTTTCAGGTTACATCAGGGGTTATGTTTCAGCTTACAAATGCTGTAATGAGCCCCTGATGGCGGTGGCCACACCTTATAGTTGAAAATTGGGGGTGACAGTTCCCTTGAAGGGGAAACATCGTGATTGGAAGGAGTTTTCCAAATGGGACGCCCCTTTAAAGGGAGTCTGTCACCACCAAAAAGCTAATTAAACCACAAAATATATGTAAAATACTCACTAATATTATGTGTGTAATGGGCTTTGCCGGTACTCAGCAATGTACGAGAAGCAGAGATTAATATCGTTCTGTAAGCAGGAGTGAAGGAAGGGGTTTAGTAAGAAAATGGGCCTAATACAAGCTAGTACGAATATATTCTAGATGTCAATTCTGTGCAGGTTTCACAGAGATTTCCCCTTCTCAATGCAAGGCTGAATTCGACATAACGTTTTAGTGTTTCCCAGCAAGGTCTGTACCATCTGATTTTGCCCTGGGGAAATTTTTACATCACAAATCTCCGTGTGAATGTATCTAAATACTTGCACTACTGGTGCTTTTGGGCCACACAGGGCGCAGAAATCTCTCGCCATCCTAATAATTTTACTGGCAGGTATCACTGCGGTAAATATAGCGTCTGGAGCCATGGCTGAAAAATACTATTAAGTCTGCACAGGTTACTAGTTGTTCATCTCATTAGATGCTTTCCCTTCACTAACTGCAACAAAGTTGAACCCAAAAGTTGCAGAACTTTTCATTAAGGGTATACTCACTTGAGCCGAAAACGGAGGATTTTCAGCCGATAAAAAATGGATTTGAAATGGACCAATGTTAATTCAATAGGTGACATTCATTTGCAATTTTTTTTCTCTCAAAATGCTCGATTTGATGCGATTTTGGGATGTAATCGCTAATGCAATAGATGGTTTTATAAAAAAAATCGCATGCAATAGCTCTCAATTGCAATAAACGGACCATCCTGAAAATGACCGTTTTTTTTTTTTCCCCAAGTGAGTTGGGGCCCCAAATCGTAGATTACTGCTCAAGATGACGCTCCCCAGGGGTAGAAGAAGTACATTTACTGGCATCAACAAGTAGTGGGTTCGCAGAGAAAAAGTCTTTGGGAAAAATATAACGGGCCGGGGCCTACACAAAATCAAGAGGATGAGGTCAAAGATATAAGATTATTTATAAGACAACCCAAAGTCTGTCACTCTCAGTACATTATAGCCGGAAAGCCCAAAAACCCGCACCATGGCCTCCTGTACCTACTGTATCATAGTCGATTCTGCGTTCATAGCCCTAGTCTGCTGTATCTAGTCCTATCTGCAAAAATAGTAGCCAGAATTGCTGTAAACATAGCCATATTCTACCATATAATCACCATAGTCTGCCTATCAGTCCTTCTGGTATCAAAGCCCTTGTTGCTGTTATAGCCATTTCTTTCCGTAAAACGCCCTAGTGTGTCTTTCAGTCTATTCTGTGTTTTCATAGCCCTAGTCTGCTGTTCATAGCCTTGTCTGTTTATTATGCCATAGTTGCCTTATCAGTCATATTCGCTGTATCATAGCCCAATCTGCTATATCATAGCCATATTATACCGTAAATCTTAGTGTGCTTTATCAGTCATATTCTGCTTATCATAGCCATAGTCTGCGTATCACAGCCTATGTACGTATTTTACTTAATTGGATCATAGGTTGTTGCTGTATCAGTCTTTTT
>JARQOD010000003.1:137393233-137432710 GCA_033576555.1 Oophaga sylvatica
GTTTTTATGGTTGAAAATAGACAAAATTCAATCGAGATCAACCAGTAACCTGACAAATTAATATACATTAATATGGGGACTTTGTGCAGATATTGTGACCTGATGGTGTTAGTACATACAGGAGTTTATAAATATTGTACCTTTAATATAAATAGGCATACATGTGCAGATTTCTTCTTACAACAAATTCTGATGGACAGTACTATTTATGTGCTGAGTAATTTCACGATATACACACGTGGTCAAAATTGTTGGTACCCCTCGTTTAATGACAGAAAAACCCACAATGGTCACAGAAATAACTTGAATCTGACAAAAGTAATAATAAATCAAAAATCTATGAAAATGAACAAATGAAAGTCAGACATTGCTTTTCAATCATGCTTCCACATAATTTAAAAAAATAAAATAAAACTCATGAAATAGGCCTGGACAGAAATGATGGTACCCCTGAAAATAATGTGACAAAAGGGACATGTTAAATCAAGGTGTGTCCACTAATTAGCATCACAGGTGTCTACAATCTTGGAATCAGTGAGTGGGCCTGTATAGAGAGCTACAGATACTCACTGTGCTGCTTGATGACATGGTGTGTATCACACCTAACATGGACCAGAGGAAGAGAAGGAAAGAGTTGTCTCAGGAGATTAGAAAGAAAATTATAGACAAACATACAAGGTAAAAGTTATAAGAGCATCTCCAAGCAGCTTGATGTTCCTGTGATTACACTTGCACAAATTATTCAGAAATTTAAGCTCCATGGGACTGTAGCCAACCTCCCTGGACGTGGCCGCAGGAGGAAAATTGATGACAAATCAAAGAGATGGATAATACGAATGGTAACAAAAGAGCCCAGAAAAACTTAAAGGTGAAATTCAAGCTCAGGGAACATCAGTGTCAGATCGCACCATCCGTCGTCGTATGAGCCAAAGTGGACTTCATGGAAAACGACCAAGGAGGACACCATTGTTGAAAAAAAAAACATAAAAAAGCGAGACTGGAATTTGCCAAACTACATGTTGACAAGCTACAAAGCTTCTGGTAGAATGTCCTATGGACAAATGAGACAAAAGTGGAACTTTTTGGCAAGGCACATCAGCTCTATGTTCACAGATGGAAAAATGAAGCATATCAAGAAAATAACACTGTCCCTACTGTGAAACATGGAGGAGGCTGTTATGTTCTGGGGCTGCTTTGCTCATCTGGCACAGGGTGTCTAGAATCTGTGCAGAGTACAATGAAATCTCAAGACTATCAAGGGATTATAGAGAGAAATGTGCTGCCCAGTGTCTGAAAGCTTGGTCTCAGTCGCAGGTCATGGGTCTGGCAACAGGATAATGACCCAAAACACACAGCTAAAAACATCCAAGAATGCTAAGAGGAAAACATTGGACTATTCTGAAGTGGCCTTCTATGAGCCCTGACCTAAATCCTAGTGAGCATCTTTGTAAAGAGCTGAAACATGCCGTCTGGAAAAGACGGATTTTGGTAAGAACTTACCAGTAAAATCCTTTTCAGCGAAGGAAGGAAAGGAGACACACTAGTCATAACTAGTGGGTAGGCGGAGCCCAGATGGGATAGACACCTCAGATTAAAAAAGAGTGTTGACCGGCCCCTCCAGCTCGGGCTCCTCCTACTCAGCTCTCCAGTTGTACACAAGCTTAAGGAAGAGCAATATCACCAGCAGAAGCAACATAACCCCTTCTGAAGGACTTCAGAGACAAAAAACACAAGAGTACAGGTTATGCATGCATTTAGGTAAAAACAACACAGTTCCAGGCACTACTCACTGGACCTGACCACTGCGATGAGCTGGCGATGCTGGAACAGAGCCGTAGCGCGCCGACCTCGGCCCAGATAATCGCTATCAGAGAAGGGTCACGCCGCATCTGTAAATACACACTTCTGCCAAGGGAGGGAGCTGTGTCTCCTTTCCTTCCTTCGCTGAAAAGGATTTTACAGGTAAGTTCTTAACAAAATCCGTCTTTCAGCAGCAGAACGGAAGGAAAGGAGACACACTAGTCATAACTAGTGGGACGTCCCAAAGCAGTCCAAAAAATATAGGGTGGGAAAAAAAACAGAAACGGCAGAATCCAACAACCTAAGAAACTGCGCAACTAGCGCTAAAAACACAAGTTAAAGGAAACTTTAAACTACCGCCGCCTGTAGGACCCTACGTCCCAAGGCTGCATCAGCGGAAGCACTAACGTCCACCTTATAAAATTTCGTAAAAGTGTGGGCAGAGCGCCAGGTAGCCGCCCGGCAGAGCTGAGCTGCCGAGGCCCCTTGATGGAAAGCCCATGACGAGCCCACAGCCCTCGTGAAGTGAGCTGGAACCTTAATCGGGCAAGGTTCGCCCTTAAGTCGGTACGCTTCCAAAATGGCCGACCGAATCCAACGAGCTATAGAGTCCTTGGAAGCTCGTTGACCACGTCGACGACCTGCTGGAATCACAAACAGAGAGTCCGACTTCCGAAAACCTTGAGTAACAGACAAATAAAACTTCAAAGCCCGCACCAAATCCAATGCGTGCAAGGCCCGTTCCTTCGCATTCCTTGGCCTCGGACAAAGAGAAGGCAACACAATATCCTGGTTAACATGAAATTGCGACACCACCTTAGGTAGGAAGTCGCTCCGTGTGCGTAGCACTACACGATCCGGGTGAAACTCCAGGAAGGGAGGCGAGCAAGAAAGAGCCGCCAACTCAGAAACCCTTCTCAAAGAAGTGACCGCTACTAGGAAGGCAACCTTCCAAGAGAGCAAAGAAAGACTAACAGAGTCCATAGGCTCAAAAGGCCCGTGTTGAAGAGCCTCCAAAACAAGGTTGAGACGCCAAGGAGACACAGGCGCCCTACGCGGTGGAAACTGGCGGGTTACTCCGCGAAAAAAAGGAACGCACGTCCCTACGCGAGGCGATAGCCTTTCGGAACAGCAAGGACAGAGCAGAAACCTGACCCCTCAGGGTGCTAACTGCCAAACCTTTGTCAGTCCAAATTGCAGGAAGGCCAACAAATTGGGAATGGAAAAAATCCTCGGGTTCCTTGAAGAACCCGAACACCACGAAAAGAAGGCTTCCCAAGTCTTGTGGTAAATTCTAGTAGTAGCCAGACCTCTGGCCGCTCGCAAAGTGCAATGACTTCGGCTGAAAAACCTCGACGGGTCAATATTTCGGTCTCAAGAGCCACGCCGTCAAACGCAGAGACTTCAGGTCCGGATGACGAACGGGCCCCTGGGTTAACAGGTCCGGGCGGAGAGGAAGTGGAACTGGCGGTGCCGCCAGGAGTGACACCAGTGTCGAGAACCACGTTCTCCTTGGCCAATCTGGGGCTATCACTATAGCCGAGATTCTCTCCAGTCTGATCCGACAGAGTACCAGAGGTAGTAAGAATATCGGCGGAAACACGTAGATTAGCTCGAATTGGTCCAACGGAGCCACCAGAGCATCCACCGCCACAGCCTTCGGATCCTTGTACCTGGACATGAATGTCGGTAACTTGGCATTGAACCTGGATGCCATCAGATCCACTTGGGGAGTTCCCCAACGGGAGCACAGCAGTGCAAAAATTTCCGGATGAAGACTCCATTCTCCGGGATCCATCTTCTCGCGACTTAGAAAGTCCGCCGTGATATTCTGAACTCCTGGAATGTGGATCGCAGAGATGGCTGGAACTCTGGTCTCTGCCCATATCAGGATCCGAGATACCTCCACCATGAGTCTGGAACTCCTTGTCCCGCCTTGGTGATTGATATATGCGACCGCCGTCGCATTGTCTGTCTGCACTCGGACAGGCAGACCGCTTAAAGGGACCGTCCAGTGTTGGAGGCAAAGGAAAATCGCCCTCAATTCGAGGATGTTGATCGGCAAAACAGACTCTTCCGACGACCATACTCCCTGAGTCCAGAGGTCGTTCCAAACACCCCCCCCAGCCTGCCAGCCTGTCAAGCTGGCATCGGTGGTTATGACAGACCACTTCGGAGGAAGGAAAGACTTCCCCAGGGATAACTCTTTCGGACGGATCCACCATCCTAGAGACTCTCGTACTTTGTGAGAGATGATAACACTGCAATCCAGTGAGGTCTGCGACCGATCCCAGTGGTTCAGAATGAACTTTTGGAGAGCCCTGGAATGAAATTGTGCAAACGGAAGTGCCTCCATTGAAGCCACCATCAACCCCAGAAGGCGCATACATCTCCGAAGGGACATTGTCGTTGAAGACTTCATCACCCGTGCATGCCGAAGGAGACATGCTTGCTTGTCTGGAGGCAGGGACACCACTGCTCGTACCGTGTCGAAATGCATTCCCAAAAACAGGATTGATTGTGACGGTTCCAGAGACGACTTCTCCCAATTGACCAGCCACCCGAAGTCCTCCAGGAGCTGAAGTGATAGGTCGCGAGCCGTCACCGCCTCCTCCTTTGAGGACGCCACAATCAAAAGGTCGTCCAGATAAGGAAGGATCGTGACTCCCTGTCTTCGTAGTATTGCCATGAGAGGCGCCAGAATTTTTGTAAAAACTCTGGGCGCTGAGGCCAAACCGAATGGCAGGGCCACAAATTGGTAATGATCTTGTCCTATGGCAAAACGAAGGTAACGTTGGTGAGCCCTTCCGATTGGAACGTGTAAATAGGCGTCGCGAATGTCGATTGACACCAAAAAGTCGTTCTGCGACAAGGCTGCCACCACGGAGCGAAGTGATTCCATGCAAAACTTTCGAGTGTGGACATGCCGATTCAATCTTTTGAGATCCAGGATGGGGCGAAACTTGTCCTCCTTTTTGGGGACCACAAAGAGATTGGAATAAAACCCTCTTCCCCTGTCCTCTGGTGGAACCGGTACCACCACACCCTTCTGCAGAAGAAATTCGACTTCTTGCAGTAAAGCGGCACATAGCTCGGGCTCTGACGGGATGCGAGATTGGCAATAACTGTTCGGGGGTCGGGAAGAAAACTCTATGAAATAGCCTGCCGACACAACCCGCGTCACCCAGGAATCTGGGACACGGGATACCCAAGTCAATTTGAACTGGAGCAAGCGACCTCCCACTCGAGAGTCCTCGAGCGGGACCCTGGCGTCAATCCACCTTAGCGGGCTTTTTGTCAGATTCCCTCTTGTCTTGACGGAAACTTTGTTTCCAGGGAGTGCGGGATTTCTGAGTGGTCTTTTTTCCCGAAAAAGAGGGACGACCCGATCCCCAAGAGGCTGACCGAATCGTCCCCTGGACCGAAAGGACCGTCGACCACTACTGGTACCAGGTCTGCCAGGCGTGGAAGCCACAGTTCTTCGCTGCGGTAAAGCTGCTTCTTTTGCCTTTGCTTTGGCAATCAGCTCCGTGAGGTCAGATCCAAATAGCTGACCGCCCTTGTAAGCTAAAGATAGCAAACCTTGCTTGGAAACCACATCACCGGTCCACTGTCTAAGCCACAGTGCTCTCCTGACTGAGACCGCCGAGGATTGTGTCCTGGACAGCAGTGACACAGTATCCAGGTTTGCATCATGGCCATATTGGAATGCACTTTCTAACAATTCGAACAGTTCGTCCACCTCAGGTACTTGAGGTTCACATTTCCTCCGTAAACGGTCCAACCAGACCAGGGAAGCTTTATAAGCACACATGGAGCCTAGCACTGCTCTGAAACCATGACCCGCGGCCTCGTAAATGGATTTTGCCGCCGACTCCGCTTTTCTGTCCAGCGGGTCCTGTAGACTCGCCTTCCCTTTAATAGGGAGTAAAGAGGATTTGCTAAGCTGAGATAAAGAGACATCCACTTCAGGAGAAGGAATCCAATTATCAATCGATTCCGTAGCACACGGATACAGTGACTCAAATAGACGTGTCCCCTGAAAACGTTTGTCTGGACACAGACGCTCCTTCTCCACTGCTTGATTAAGCTCAATCAGGGATGGCAAAGTCAAAGTGACTTATGCGACTCCTGAAATATCCGGGCCGACTTACCAGGGCGAGTAGTTACTTCCTCCTGTAACTGTAACGCCTCCCTCATAGCTTCAATTAAAGCTTCTACACGGCCCGAAAAAGAGGCAGAGTGCCTTTGCCGATCTTCTTTATCCGAATTGGATATTCCCCCTGAACTTAAAGGGGAACCCTCCACATCAGAACTCTCTGAGTCGCTATATGAGAAAGAAGTCACCGGCCTGTGTCGCTTCCTGCCATGAGGGGGTTTGGCTGACACCCAATAACCTATAAGGTTAGACAGGCTATCAATCGAACGAGTGAGAGCCTCCATTTTTACATCACTGGGTCCTCCGACCGCTGCGCTTGACGCGGTCGATGTCTGTGTGTCAGATACGCGAGACCGATCTTGTAGCGGAGTCGGGATATGGTCCGCACCTGGGTTCTGATCTGACATGTCTTACCCAGTACAATGGCAGGTTAAACCTGACAGTAACAAGAAACAGTGTGGTTTCTGGAAAAAAATAAAACGAACGCTGAAGGGTTAAACTCTTAAAGAGAGAGTTACCCAAGCTGTCCCACCATTAAGGGTTAACCGCCTGATAAGGGGTTAAAGTCACAAGCTCTCCACAACCTGTATTAATGTGACAGATGTGTGAGCCCCAGGTGCCTCTTATGAGGTAGCAGGTGCAGACAGAACCGTCCTCAAGGAATGCCACACTAAATGAAAAAATCGCTAAAATATTGGGCTATTTTTCGCATCTGATAAAAATCATGCGACTTAAAAAGCGTCGCTAACTTAGCGACATTCAGTGTGGCAGTGCCCTGCGCTGCGGGGGAGAGAAGTCTTTAAGCTTCTGCCCTGATAGGCAGAAGCGACTCACAGTTAAACTTCGCGGTGCTGTCTTCTTTAATCTTGTGCGGGAGAGAAACGGAGAGTGAGGAGCCCGGAGCGCTGCAATGGCCGCCGCACTGAGGAGGCAGCCGGAAGAGAAGGCAGAGGAAAATCGCGCTCAGTGAGCGCTTCCTGCCCGGGAAACGTGAAGCCACGCCCCCCGCCTTCAAAAAAAGCGCGGGACTCCCCATTCTCTGGTCCCGCGATCCCCGTCCTGCAGGCATCCACCTGCGGACAAAACACAACAGTCACCACATATACTGTAACAGCGGCTGCCGCAGCAGCCGCTGAATCACTCATACACATTATAAAAATGTGGAGTACTCACCCCGCCAAGCGCCACAGGGACCCCCAGGGGTTTCTGGCGCGTGCCCATGCTTCCCTCCAGGGCGGGGATCGCAGTGACCCCTGCAGCGCGGTTTGCGTCCCCGCCAGGGAAGCCATCCTCATCCCCCCGGGCCGGCAGGGTTCTGCAGGGACCACCATATAGGGTAATACAGATCCGCCAAGGGAGAGGTGGGGGTCCAGCAGCGCTGAGACCCCTGAGACCTCTAGACCACATTTGGTGATCCAAGTCTCTTGTCCGATAAAAAATAATAAAATCTTCTGGGGAGCTGCTTCCAGCAGCGACTATCCTCTGAGACCTCAAATTGAAAACTGGAGAGCTGTGTAGGAGGAGCCCGAGCTGGAGGGGCCGGTCAACTCTTTTTTAATCTGAGGTGTCTATCCCATCTGGGCTCCGCCTACCCACTAGTTATGACTAGTGTGTCTCCTTTCCTTCCGTTCTGCTGCTGAAAGGAAACCTTCAAACACGAGACAACTGGAGCAGTTTGCTCTTGAGGAGTGGGTCAAAATACCTGATGAGAGGTGCAGAAGTCTCATTGACAGTTACAGGAATCATTTGATTGCAGTGATTGCCCCAAAAGGTTGTGGAACAAAATATTAAGTTAAGGGTACCATCATTTCTGTCCAGGCATATTTCATGAGTTTTATTTTTTTTTTAAATTCTGGAAGCATGGTTGAAACGCAATGTCTGACTTTCATTTGTTCATTTTCATGGATTTTTGATTTATTACTTTTGTCAGATTCAAGTTACTTCTGTGACCATTGTGGGTTTTTCTGTTATTAAACGAGGGGTTCCAACAATTTTGACGACGTGTGTGTATAATAAAAGTATAAAACAGCATATGTAGTTAGTATACACACAGAGAATGAACTTTATCTGTACATCCTTTCTCTCTCTATACATATAGATATACAGATTTACGTGTGTATTTCCATGTTTATCAGACATTCATTTTTCTAATACTGAGCTTCAAAGACCCTGCTGATCTTTATGTGGACATCTGAAGCCACCACTAGGTGGAGCTTAGGAGTTTTTTGTATACTATTTAGTGAGCTCCCGCTAGTGGTGGCTACAGGGAATAAGCATGTTATTTTTCAATGCAGGGGCTCTACTGTAAATGTAAGGTTCATTTTTAAATATAGAATTTAAAAACCTCTTAGGCACAAAAGAGGAGTATAGGGCGACGGTCCTCGTTCTGAATTTCCTGATCATGTGACTGTCATCACACAATGCATTCTTGTAATAAAATGGTAAATTAAAACGTATTTTCTGATCTTCTCTTCTGTCAGTCTGGCTGGAAGTGAATGATTCCCTTGGTTTCGGCTTGTAAATCTGCCAGTGAAATATATGGGTTCGCCACTAACGGGGCAGCTTATTATGATATGTCTGGTGTAATGATTTCCCTGTTTATTTTTTCTTTTATGTTTAGTTTTAGCCACAATGTGGTTCCCAAATGATATAACCTGGAGCCAGCACTGTCCCAGGGAGTAGCAGAGGTAATGGGGCCCCTGGCACATCAGCTTTGTTTTAAAAGGATCAAACATAAAAAAGTGACTTGTGGGAACAAGGTCAATGAGCCAAGGCGGCCATGGCGTCTGCTGACAAACATCCCAGCGACAGGACAAGGCACAGAGTACTAAAAAATATGGTTAATAATGGGAGAACCCCTTTAAAAGATGCGGAACCTTTCCCAAACATCATATAACAGACACCACGAAAACGCTATATAGAAAAATACTTAATTTAGTAGATAAGATCACGACTTGTTCACATACTTGAATCTGTCAAATTAAAGGGGTTTTCCAATCCAGGCAGCAGTTTATTTTTAAAAAAAGCTCTGCTTTACTCACCCTTCCTGGGTCCAACGCAGAGTTCCCATGTCTCTTATTGTAAGTAGTGCTTATAACACATTGACGGCGCTGCAGCCAATCAGTGAGCTCAGCAGCTCTGCCAAAGTTGAGAGCACGAGTCCCTCACAGCCGCTGAGCTCACTGATTGGCTGCAGTGCTGCCAATGTGATGTGAGAGCTGCAGACGATACCAGACATTGAGAGCAGTGGCGGAGACTCAGCGCTGGACCGGGAAAGGGTAAGTAACAAAAAAACAAAATACAGATTTCCAAAACCACAAAACTCCTTTAAAGGGGTATTCCAGTACCAACAGATACACTTTCTTATTGAACAGTTTTCTAATATACTCCAGATATCTATTCTCAACATCTCTGCTTGCTTGAATTAAAAGGGGGACGTCTTGTTAAAATTCATTGATTGGTTCTCATTCAGGCTAAGTGCACACGTTAGGAATTTGTGCAGAATTTTCCTGAGCAAAACCTGACTTTTTCCGCGGTAAAAACGCGCGGTTTCTTTCTCGGGTTTTTCGCGTTTTTGGTGCTTTTTTTGCGCGGATTTTGTGCGTTTTTACCGCAATTTTTTCCTGAACTTTCTAGGTCAATAATATAGCGGGAAAAATGCTAGAATTCCGCGAAATTAATGAACATGTTGGTTCTTTTTCCGAGATGCGTTTTTTTTTCGTGGAAAAAAACGCACCATGTGCACAAAAATTGCGGAATTCATTCTAAATGATAGGATGCTTAATACAAGCGTTTTTGACGCATTTTTCCCGCGAAATAAAAACGCAAATAATCCTGAACGTGTGCACTTAGCCTCAATGATCGCACGCAGAGAGCTTGAACTTTGGAAAAACTGCGGCACAGTAGATTAGTACATGACTTATACATTTGTTTGTTGAAAAATAAATATTCCTTCATCTTCCTGGATGAAAGTATGTGTACACCTGCGTTACTAGTCTGTCCTATTTGCAGGTTATTTGGGTGTATGTCTCTTTAAGACCCAGGCTTCACTTGAATGTGTCCTATATCCATATAAGAACTACAGGACTGGGGAAATATTCTATAAGGTCCAATAAGGCATTGAATAAACCAAAGCAGGACACACCGAACGGAGGCCGTCATCAGAAAATGACGCCATAAGTGTAAACCCTCCTTAGAGGGGGGGTGCTATGCTAGAGCGCCCCTTTAAGAAAACACACCTAAGAAGGAAAGAGTGAAAAACAAACAAATGTAATGACTCACGTTGACAAGCGCAGAGGACGCTCCGCATATAACAAGTCCTGACCAAATCTCTGGCATTCCTGACAGCTTAGAGTGATCCTTCAATCCAAATGATATAAACTTACACCACAACTGCAGTCAGATCACCTGATACAGGGGGGGAACCAGGCGGACAACGGGGACACACGTCAAGCGTCTCATGAATATGGACAGTAAAAGACAAAAGTTCCTTCCGCATACCCTTTATGGACAATGGAGGGGTCTAGACGTGGCTTCACCGGCCATTGTTAAGCTGGATGACCGGCTCGGTAGCAGTGACCATACTGGTTATCCAAGAGAAGAATTGTTCTGGGTCACAGAAAGGTTTATGTTGCATTTACACAATCCGATTTCAGACCATTATCGAGGTCAGACCATTATATAAAAGTCACTCTGCGCTTGTTTACCAACCTCGTTACACTGGTGAAGAAGGATAGGGGTAGAACGATCACTGATAGGTCGTTCTGTACTCATACAGTATCAATCAGCAGCACATCTCATGTTTACACCTGGCGATGTGCTGCCGAGAACCATGATTTTTTTGTGACAGCTTGTATGATCCAATCACCCAACGAATGAGCGATTTGATTGGTCGTTGGGTGATCGCTGTCATGCTTATTCCTATGAACGTTTGTCTGCAGTGCTGGCATTTATAAAATGGGATGCCATACACATACTGTATGTTAGACAAACATATTCCATATTACACACAAATACACACTCCATGCTACATACACGCACACAGACATTCCATGCTACACACACACACACTGTATGTTACACACACACATACTCCAAGATACACACATTGCATGTCCCACACACACACTCCAAGCTACACACACATACACACTGTATGTCACACATACTGCATGTCACACTCCATGCTGCAAACACTGCATCTTACACACACTCCGTGATACACACATTGCATGTTCCACACACACACTCCATGCTACACACATACACACTGCATGTCACACATACTGCATGTCACTTACACATGCACACTCCATGCTACAAACACATTGCATGTCACACACACACATTCCATGCTACACACATATACACACTGCATGTCACACACATTCCATACTACACACACATATACACATTGCATGTCACACAAACATGCACACTCCATGCTACACACTCTGTATGCTACATACACGCACACAGACATTCCATGCTACACACACACATACTGTATGTTACACACACACACTCCAAGAAACACACATTGCATGTCCCACACACACACTCCAAGCTACACACACATACACACTGCATGTCACACTCCATGCTACAAACACTGCATCTTACACACACTCCGTGATACACACATTGTATGTTCCACACACACACTCCATGCTACACACATACACACTGCATGTCACACATACTGCATGTCACTTACACATGCACACTCCATGCTACACACACATTGCATGTCACACACACACATTCCATGCTACACACATATACACACTGCATGTCACACACATTCCATACTACACACATATACACATTGCATGTCACACAAAATGCACACTCCATGCTACACACATTCCATGCTACACACATATACACACTGCATGTCACACACATTCCATGCTACACACATATATACACCGCATGTCACACACACTCCATACTACACACATATATACATTGCATGTTACACAAACATGCACACTCCATGCAACACACATATACACTATATATCACACATAAATATTGAATGCTATACACATATAAACTGTATGTCATACATACACATCCTATTCTACACACAACGCATTATTCAGATACACACAGCACATGACATACCAGGCTCCCTGCTCCTCTTCAGTTCCTCCTTAGGGTGAAGGACCTTTGGTCACATGACCATATTGTCCCCAAAGCTTTTCTACACTTCTAACCTTGGAAACTGCACTTATAATGTCAGTCTCTCTGGCCTGCAGAGGCTGGGGGTCCTTAGGGGATGAGGGCCCTTCAACAGCTGACCAGTCCCCCCCAACTCCGTCTCAGGTCCTCAGCAATCCAAGAGAGGTTTGAGAAGACTTCCATGGCTCACACTCTTTAACAATGTAGGTACCACCAAGAGGTCCATACTTAGAGCATGATGTTGGTGGTTATAAGGGATTAGAGCCGGGTCAGTGTTCGGTTCTGCAGTCTGTGCAGCTTTTACCACAAGTGAAGGAAGCCCTGGCAGACAGCCTAACAAGAAATGTGTACAGAGAATTCTGTTGTGACAAGCAGCCATAAAAATGTCTAAAGTGCACCACTCCCCTAATTACCCTACTAATAATCACGTATGGCTTGGCAAAATGGGCATGTTATTTCTAGATTTTTATGACCATATGGGTTGACTTAGAGGGATGGTCACCATAAATATTGTAGATAGTTTGTATCAAAATTGGTGGGATCTAAAAACAAAAAATCGTCTACTCTGACTACCTGAAAATATTTACAAAGTGATCTCTGAGGAACCCACAGTCGAAGATCATATACATTTCTGGGTATTATCCGTTGTTCTCATGTAACCAAGACCTTCCAAATTCTTAGAGGGAATATGTGACTGGGTTTTTTGTATGTAATCTGAAAGCAACATGATGTAGGGGAAGTGACCCTGAATCCAGAGATGTGTCAATTGCTGGTCTGCATGGTGTCATTATGATACAATTTTCTAAATACTGACACATTCCCTTTAAAGCTATCCCACCTTATCATTAGTCCATGTTCCACCTATGCTCTCTTATCCTATCTACAATGTACTTTTCATTAAGAGCAAAGTTTGGTCAAATATCAAAAATGCATCTTCAGAACGGACAATGATGGAGTATTTACCCAAGTAGATGTTAAAGGTGTCCGTGTTAGGGTAAGAAGAATCTGTTAAATCCCAATTATCTCTCTGTACAACATAATCTGTACCTGAAACATAAAAAAACAACAAAAAAATCAGTTATGCAGGCCTGTTTTTTGTACACAAACATGAAAATCACCAATTTAGTCATAAACACGTATCATCGTATCACTATATTTATAGGTGTCCTACCTTGCCAGTTATAGGCACCTGGAGCTCCAAAGTACACCATGTTTTCAGTGATGCCTCCACTCATGCCCATTTGGCACATGCCAGTTTTGAGGTGGTCACCGCCAGAGTCACACATCTCATAATGGTAAGCCTGCCAGTCATCACTGTCATTAAATTCTAAGTTGTTTCCTCGTATGTAGCACTTGCCTATCATCTTGGGTTGGTCTTCAGACGGTAGGACCACAGAGTATCTATGGGCGCACATCTGGCAAAGAAATATGTTGGTGAAGGTTTCATGCTATATCAACCTATATCTTCTCATTATAGGTCCTTATGTCATTTTATATCGTGTATAATCAGCAAATCAATCCTCCCCAAGTCTAGTATGCAGTCACGACTATCGTCTCTTGGCAAGAGTGAGAGCCGGTACAAACAGTGGAAGACCTATCCTGTCCTGCATTACTTTGACAACCTATTGATTTAAATGGATACCATGAAAAGCTTAAAGGAGCTATCCAGTAAAAGCAGGATATCACCAATTCACGAGATAGGTGACAACTTACAGATTTGTGGTGGTCTGACCGCTAGGACCTGCATCGATTGCCAGTACAGGGAATTTTTTTTCCTTATGGGCTGCTTTATCTCTAACTGCAAATGGAACGGCAGGCAGATAAAGGTGAGCGCAGCGTTCGGCAGCCCCATAGGGAATGAATGGAGTGGATGTTGAGTATGTGTACTTCCGCTCCATTCCAACAGGGATAAAAGTTCACCGTTCTGTTGGTCTTTGCAGACCCCTACCGATCAATAAGTTGTCACCTGCCTTGTGGATAGATGATGGCTTGTTTTCAACGAACAACCACTTTAATTTCCCTGTCTTGGTGCTGCAGGTAAACTTAACACTGGAGATGATCAAAAAGAATTGAAATATCCTGATCCGGAGTCCTTTGTGGCACCAAAGATCCTCTGTCCGGCATCTTGTTCATGAATAGGACATCATAGGGACCTAGTAAGCAGCAAAAAAAGCCCGAGATGCCAGACAGAGAATTGCCAGCGCAACTGTGGTTGCCTTGAAACACCAAACCGGACGCCGGACCTGAGTAGCATCAAATGTAATTGCTCATCTCTAGTGTTCAGTTTACCTCCAGCACCACCACATCTCATCCGCCCCCGAACACTTAGGCCACGTTCAGTATTTGGTCGGTATTTTACCTCAGTATGTGTAAGCCAAAATCAGGAGAGGAACAGTCAGAGGAAAAGTATAATAGAAACACCACTTCTGTATTTATCTCCCACTCCTGGTTTTGGCTTACAAATACTGATGTAAAATACTGAACAGATATACTGAAAGCGTGAACATGGCCTTACAAATACTGAGGTAAAATACTGAACACATACTGAAAGCGTGAACATGGCCTTACAAATACTGAGGTAAAATACTGATCAGATACTGAACATGTGATCATGGCCTTATTGCTGGGTTTTCACACAGATACTGAGTGTTCCAACTTACTGTAGAGACCCTCCTAAAAGGGTCGGACTGCACAAAGAAGACAACTTCTTTAAAAGGGTAGAAAAAAAAAAATAAGAAAAACATACTTCCTTCTTCTAGAAAAAGATTCACTGTTGTCCTAAATAATTCTGGCCGCTGCTGTATAAGACAGAGCCAGAAAATAAGAGTGGCGCATTTCTGGGAGAAAGACGGATTTTGGTAAGAACTTACCTGTAAAATCCTTTTCAGCGAAGGAAGGAAAGGAGACACACTAGTAATGACTAGTGGGTAGGCGGAGCCCAGATAGGATTGACACCTCAGATAAAAAGAGTGTTGACCGGCCCCTCCAGCTCGGGCTCCTCCTACTCCTGCTTCTTCAGTCGTACAAAAGCTTAGGGAAGAGCAAATATCACCAGCGGAGCAACATAACCCCTTCTGAAGGACTTCAGAGAAAAAGCAAGAATACAGGTTATGCATGCATGTAGGCAAAAAACCACACAGTTCCAGGTACTACTCACTGGACCTGACCACCGCGATGAGCTGGCAATGCTGGAAAGGAGCCGTAGCGCGTCAACCTCAGTCCAGATAATCGCTATCAGAAGTGGGTCACGCCGCATCTGAAAACACATCAACACACTTCTGCCATGGGCGGGTGCTGTGTCTCCTTTCCTTCCTTCGCTGAAAAGGATTTTACAGGTAAGTTCTTACCAAAATCCGTCTTTCAGCAGCAGAATGGAAGGAAAGGAGACACACTAGTAATGACTAGTGGGACGTCCCAAAGCAGTCCAAAAATTAAGGGTGGGAATATAACCAAGAAAAAACAGGCAGAATCCCAACAACCTTGGTAAATGCGCAACAGGCGCCAAATACAAGTTAACTAGAACTTTACACTACAGCCGCCTATAGGACCCTGCGTCCTAAGGCCGCATCAGCGGAAGCACTGACGTCCACCTTATAAAACTTTGTAAACGTGTGGACGGAGCGCCAAGTCGCCGCTCGGCAGAGCTGAGCTGCCGAAGCCCCTTGATGAACAGCCCACGATGAGGTCACAGCCCTCGTGGAATGAGCACGAATCTTAATCGGGCAAGGTTCGCCTTTAAGTCGGTAAGCCTCCAAAATGGCTGACCGAATCCAACGAGCTATAGAGTCCTTGGAAGCTCGTTGACCACGTCGACGACCTGCTGGAATCACAAACAAGGAGTCTGACTTCCTAAAACCTTGAGTAACAGACAAATAGAACTTCAAGGCTCGCACTAAATCCAATGTGTGCAAAACCCGTTCCTTTGCATTTCTCGGGCCCGGGCAAAGTGAAGGCAAAACAATATCCTGGTTAACATGGAATTGCGACACTACCTTAGGTAGAAAGTCGCCCCGTGTGCGAAGCACTACTCGATCCAGGTAAAATTCCAGGAAAGGAGGCGAGCAAGAAAGAGCCACCAACTCAGAAACCCTTCTCAAAGAAGTGACTGCGACTAGGAAGGCAACCTTCCAAGAAAGCAAAGAAAGGTTAGCAGAATCCATTGGCTCAAAAGGCCCATGCTGAAGAGCCTCCAGGACAAGGTTGAGCCGCCAAGGACACACAGGTGCCTTCCGCGGCGGAAACTGACGGGTTACCCCGCGAAAAAAGGCGCGCACGTCCCTACGCGAGGCGATAACTTTCCGGAACAACAGGGACAGGGCAGAAACCTGACCCCTCAGGGTGCTAACTGCCAAACCCATGTCCAGCCCGTACTGTAGAAAAGTCAACAGATTGGGAATGGAAAAAATCCTCGGGTTCCTTGAAGAACCCAAACACCACGAGAAGAAGGCTTCCCAGGTCTTGTGGTAAATTCTAGTAGTAGCCGGACCTCTGGCAGCTCGCAGAGTGGCAATGACTTCGGCTGAAAAACCTCTACGGGTCAGTATATCGGTCTCAAGAGCCACGCCGTCAAACGCAGAGACTTCAAGTCCGGATGACGGACAGGACCCTGGGTTAACAGGTCCGGGCGAAGAGGAAGTGGAAATGGCGTGCTGCCAAAAGCGACACCAGTGTCGAGAACCACGTCCTCCTTGGCCAATCTGGGGCTATCAACATAGCCGGGATTCTCTCCAGTCTGATCCGACGCAGCACCAGAGGAAGTAAGGATATCGGCGGAAACACATAGATTAGCTCGAATCGGTCCCACGGGGCCACCAGAGCATCCACCGCCACAGCCTTCAGGTCCTTGTACCTGGACATGAAGGTCGGCAACTTGGCATTGGACCTGGATGCCATCAAATCCACTTGGGGAACTCCCCAAAGGGAACACAGCAGTGCAAAGATCTCCGGATGAAGACTCCATTCTCCGGGATCCATCTTCTCTCGACTGAGGAAGTCCGCCGTGATATTCTGAACTCCCGGAATGTGAATCGCAGAGATGGCTGGTACTCTGTCCTCGGCCCAATTCAGGATCCGAGACACTTCCACCATGAGCCTGGAACTCCTCGTCCCGCCTTGGTGGTTGATATACGCGACCGCCGTTGCGTTGTCTGTCTGCACTCGGACTGGTAGACCGCTCAAAGGGACCGTCCAGTGTTGGAGGCAAAGGAAAATTGCCCTCAATTCCAAGATGTTGATCGGTAGAACAGACTCTTCCGATGACCATACTCCCTGAACCCAGAGATCGTTCCAGACACCCCCCCAGCCCGTCTAGCTGGCATCGGTGGTTATGACCGACCACCTCGGAGGAAGGAAAGACTTCCCCAGTGATAACGTTCCTGGACGTAACCACCAACTTAAGGACTCTCGCACCCTGCGAGAAATGAGGATACTGCGATCCAGTGCAATCTGCGATCGATCCCAATGACTCAGAATGAGCCTTTGGAGGGCTCTGGAATGAAACTGGGCAAACGGAAGTGCTTCCATGGAAGCCACCATCAGACCTAAAAGGCGCATACACTTCCGAAGGGACATTGCTGTCGAAGACTTCATAGTCTGTACATGTCGAAGGAGACATGCCCGCTTGTCTGGAGGTAGGGACACCACTGCCCGTACCGTGTCGAAATGCATCCCCAAAAACAGGATTGACTGCGACGGTTCCAGAGACGACTTCTCCCAATTGACCAGCCACCCGAAGTCCTCCAGGAGCTGAAGGGATAGATTGCGAGCCGTCACCGCCTCCTCCTTTGAGGACGCCACAATCAAAAGGTCGTCCAGATAGGGAATAATCTGTACTCCCTGTCTTCGAAGAATTGCCATGAGAGGCGCTAGAATTTTTGTAAAAACTCTGGGCGCTGAAGCCAAGTCGAATGGCAGGGCCACAAATTGGTAATGGTCCTGACCTATGGCAAAACGAAGGAAGCGCTGGTGAGCCCTTCCGACGGGAACATGCAAATAAGCGTCGCGAATGTCGATTGACACCAGAAAATCGTTCTGCGACAGGGTTGCCACAACGGAGCGAAGTGACTCCATGCGGAATTTTTGGGTGTGGACATGCTGATTCAATCTTTTGAGATCCAGAATAGGACGAAATTTGTCCTCTTTTTTGGGGACACAAAGAGATTTGAATAAAAACCTTTTCCCCGGTCCTCTGTCGGAACCGGTATTACTACACCCTTCTGCAGAAGGAATTCCACCTCTCGCAGCAGAGCGGCAAATAGCTCGGCTCTGACGGAATGCGAGACTGGCAAAAACTGTCCGGGGGTCGAGAAGAAAACTCTATGAAATAGCCTGCCGACACAACTCGCGTTACCCAGGAATCCGGAATGCGGGAAATCCAATTCGCCTTGAATTGGAGCAGGCGACCCCCCACTCGAGAGCCCTCGAGTGAGGACCTGGCGTCAGTCTGCCTTGGCGGGCTTCTTGTCAGTTTCCCGCTTGTCTTGACGGAAACTTTGTTTCCAAGGGGTGCGGGATTTCTGAGAAGACTTCTTTCCCGAAAAAGAGGGACGACCCGATCCCCAAGAAGACTGACCGGATCGTCCCCTAGACCGAAAATACCGCCGACCATTACCGGCACTAGGTCTGCCAGACGTAGAAGCCATAGCCCTTCGCTGTGGTAAAGCCGACTTCTTTAGCCTTTGCCTTGGCAATCAGCTCTGTGAGATCAGATCCAAATAGCTGACCACCCTTGTAGGCTAAAGACAGTAAACCCTGCTTGGAAACCGCGTCCCCGGTCCACTGTCTAAGCCACAGTGCTCTTCTGACTGTGACCGCTGAGGATTGCGTCCTGGATAATAATGACGCAGTATCCAGACCTGCATCACAGCTATATCGGGCTGAAGTCTCCAATAAATCGAGAAGTCCATCTATCTCGGATAATGGAGATCTATTTTGCAACGCCTTCCGTAAACGGACCAACCAGCACAGGGAAGCCTTAGAAGCACACATGGATCCTAGTACTGCTCTGAATCCATGACCTGCAGCTTCATAGATGGATTTCGCCGCCATCTCCGTTTTTCTGTCCAGCGGCTCTTGCAGACTCGCTTTCCCTGTAACCGGAAGCAATGAGGATTTACTAAGCTGGGATAAAGGAACATCCACTTCAGGAGAAGGGATCCAATTATCCGTCAATTCCGTTGAACACGGATATAATGCTTCAAAGAACCGTGTCCCTTGAAAACGTTTATCTGGACACAGACGTTCCTTCTCCACTACCGTATTAAGCTCTTCCAGAGCCGGTAATGTTGACCGCGACTTATGGTACTCCTGGTACATGCGGCCGACTTACCAGGCCGTGTAGTTACCTCCTCCGGTAACTGTAACGCCTCTCTCATAGCTTCAATTAAAGTCTCTGTTCGGCTCACAAGAGAGAAAGAATGTCCCTGCCGATCCTCCTTATCCGAATCAGATAACTCCCCTTCTGAGTTTGAAGGAGAACCCTGTCCGCATTCCATATCAGATACCTCTGATTCGCTACGCGGAAAAGATGGCACCGGCCTGCGCCGCTTCCTGTCATGAGAGGATCTAGCTGACACCCACTGACCTAAAAGGTCAGACAAGCCATTAATTGACTGAGCGATGGCATCTAATTTGGTATCGCTGTAAATCGCAGCGCTTGATGCCGTCGAAGTCTGCGTATCAGATACTTGCGACTGATCCTGTAGCGGATCTGGCAGATGGTCCGCACCTTCCGGACCCTGAACCGACATGTCAGCAGTAAATGGCAGGTCAAAACCCTGTTAGTAACTGGAAACTGTGGTTACTAAGCAGACTGAACAAGTACGCTGAAGGGTTAAAACTCTTAAAGAAGAGAGTTACCCCAGCTATCTCTCAGTATATAAATAACCTCCTGCGTTCTGATCCCTACCGGGTAGAACCTGCGCGGTTATTGCTGAAAGGGTTAACCCTTCATAGGGGTTAATGCCGCCAACTCCCCACAACTCCCTATATAAATAAGGAGTGTGCGAGTCCCAGGTCTCTATAAGAGAACGCGGCTGCAGATAAACGCTATCTGTCACTTGGAACACAGATAGGTTCTGCGCTGTGGGGTGATGATATTCACTCACCCAGCTGGCCTCGGTGAAAGTATACCTTAAACAGGAGGAGCGGAGCATGAGGAGCCCGGAGCCATTGTAATGGCCGCCGCGCTGAGAGAAGCCGGAAGAGAAGGACAGTGAAGCTGCAGTACTCCTCAGAGCGATTCCTGTCACAAAAAGAGCGGGAAGCGTGAAGCCACGCCCCCCTCCAGCTTCAAAAAAGAGCGCGAACTCCTCGCTCTCTGCTCTCCTCCGTCCTGCAGGTATCTGCCAGCGGACATAAAATACAGTCACCAAACATGTCATCTAATACATGTACCAGCGGCTGCCGCAGCAGCTGCTGAGAGCACACACACATTCACATAAAAATGCGGTACTCACCAGCCGAGCGCCACAGGGACCCCCAGGGGTTTGTGGCGCTGTGCCCATCGCTTCCCCCCCGGGCGGGAACGCAGTGACCCCCGATGTGCGGTTTGCGTCCCCGCCAGGGAAGCAATACTCATCCCCCAGAGCTGGCGTGAAACTGCAGGGACCACCATACAGGGTATTACAGATCGCCAAGGGAGAGGTGGGGTCCAGCAGCGCTGAGACCCCTGAGACCTCTAGACCACATCTGGTGATCCAAGTCTCTTGTCCGATAAAAATAATAAAGTTTTCTGAGGAGCTGCTTCCAGCAGCGACCTATCCTCTGGACCTCAAATTTTAGACTGAAGAAGCAGGAGTAGGAGGAGCCCGAGCTGGAGGGGCCGGTCAACACCTTTTTAATCTGAGGTGTCAATCCTATCTGGGCTCCGCCTACCCACTAGTCATTACTAGTGTGTCTCCTTTCCTTCCATTCTGCTGCTGAAAGGAGAAAATGTCTTTCCAGTTTCCAACATACACCTTAAAGGGAATCTGTCACTCCATTTTTGTGATATCAGGTAAAGATATCACTCAATTGGTCGTTCACCATAAGTAATTTGTGTCAAAACTTGTTTCTTTCTGTATGCAAATAGACGTGGTCCGGTCCGATGGACGGGGCTTATTCTCATTCCCCCCTCCTGTCTTGCTCTACGCACTTGTTTTCTTCTTAGTGTGTTCACGGACGGTTTCCGTGCTTGCGCTTTGAAAAGGGCCCTCGTGCGTGCGCAGTATGCTTTGCCCAACAATGGGCAAAGCATAAAATCTGTACTGCGCATGCGCCAGTATTTTGCCTCACTTTCTATGCCCCGGAAGTCATCCACTGGCGCATGCGCAGTACTGATTTTATGCTTTACCCACTGTTGGGCAAAGCATACTGCGCACGCACGAGGGCCCTTTTCAACGCGCACACGCGGAAACAGTACGGCGTCTGTGATATTCACAGATGAAGATACGTCCAGCAAGCCGAGGAGGGGGGGTGGAGAAGGAGTACAAGCCCCACCGAGCGGACCTGAACGCGTCTATCTGCATACAGAGAAACGAAGTTTACAAAGGTATTGACATCAAAGCTGGGGTGTCAGGGGCTATGATAGGTACCAACAGATTACTTATGGGACGCACAATTGAGTGATATCTTTACCTGATATCACAAAAATAGGGTGACAGATTCCCTTTAACAATAGAATAATAAAATGTGCCAAAAGAAAAAAATTGCTTTATTGATGTTCTGTGTGCCAATATATATTCTATCGTATTAATTAAATTAAGTTCCACAAATATATTACAAGAGAAAAGCCATGAAATTGCAGTATGGTAATTATACCGTGAGTATTGCCAAGGTCCACAATTTCGATTCCAGCATTGAACATAAAGGATAATACTTGTTTTGTCTGGAACACTATTTTTGCTGATATAAACGATGGTAATTCTACGTTAGGCCGGGGTCACACTTGTGAGTGCAATGCAAGAAACTTGCTCGAGTCTCTCGCCTCAATACCCGGCACTGCCACCGGCACTCGGGACCGGAGTGTGCGGCTGCATGTATTTCTATGCAGCTGAACGCTCCAGTCCGAGTGCCGGCGGCAGTGCCGGGTATTGATGCGAGAAACTCGTGCAAGTTTCTCATATTGCACTCACAAGTGTGACCCCGGCCTTAGAGGGATGTTGTATTGAAAGGTTTTTCGTTACTATGGTCAAATCTGTACATGTTCATTCCAACATTAGGCACTAGAGATTCAAATCTAGGAATTCCTTAGAGCAAAATCTATGGTACCACAGCAACCAATTTTTCTAGTTGTCTGACTAGAAGAGTTGTTTGGTGAGTGAGTCAAAATTTGCATTATCCCCCTCAGATCTCCACAGAATCAAGTCAACCAATAAATTAAACTATAAATTAAATTGTAATTTGCCCTGTAAAAAACAAGTTGATTAGTGAGCATGAGCATACATCTTGTAGGCACCTATGAAATTCCTAAAGCCTTCTTCTTCCAAAATATACATTAGGTGTAGCATGATCTCACTGAATTGCGTCTTTTTAAGATATTTTAACTAAAGAATTGCCAGTGAGAAGAAGGTTCACTACACTTCCTATTATTTTTTTTTTCCGATTTATCTGTACACTGTGTTATGGGTACTTTAAATGGATAAAAAAACTTTAAATAACAGGAGTAACAAAAAAAGCAATGTTCGTTTGCAATACTGTTAGCATGCTCCTAAAACTTGGCAGAGAAACAAGAACCTATATACCTTGGTTGGAAGCCAATCAAAATTATGGTAGTTAAGTAGAGGGGGCACACCTTAACTTCCTTTGTAGACAGAGCAATGGGGAGAGGTTTCTGCTGCAGCAATCTGCCTCATGGTTGGGGAAAATGGAGCTGCAGCCTTACCATTTTGTTTCACAAGTAGTTGAGAAAAATAGTGTGTTTATAAATCCATAATCCAAAAATGTAAGGTGTACGGAACAACCTACCAATGCATGGCCATCCACCTAAACTGACATCCCAAGCAAGGAGATCACTAGAAAGCAGCCTAGATGCCCATGGTCACTCTATAGGAGCTACAAAGATCCACAGCTGAGATGGGAAAATCTGTTCACAGGACAACTATTAGGCCGGGTCACACTTGCGAGTGTGATACGAGAAACTTGCGCATCAATACCTGGCACTGCCGCCGGCACTCAGGACCGGAGTGTGCGGCTGCATGTATTTCTATGCAGTTGAACGCTCGGTCCGAGTGCCGGCGGCAGTGCCGGGTATTGATGCATGAGTTTCTCACATCACACCTGCAAGTGTGACCCCGGCCTTAGTCACATACTCCATAAATCTGACTTTTGTGGAAGAGTGTCAAGAAGATAGTAATTTTTGAAAGCAAGCCATTAGAAGTCCCATTTGCAGCTTGCAAAAAGTTTTTTAGGGGACACGGCTAGCATGTATTTGAAGGTGTTCTGGCGAGATGTGTCACGAAGGTGTCACGTCCCCTTGGAAGACCTGGAGTTAGACGGTCAAGTCGGGGTAATGAATCGCAGGTCTTTTTTAGAGATGGTGTGATTCATGTCCTATTTTAAATGGATTTCCTTTCCTCCAAGTGCTGAGAGGGTTAAGGATTATTTCCATGCTGGCTGAGACAATACAGCCTGGTTGTGCTCAGCTTATTTACTCCCTCTATATATACTGTCACTGTGCATTTAATCGTTGCTGGTGAAAGATTTGTCTTCCTGTGCTGAGTGCTAAAGCTAAGTGATTGGAGTGGAGTTATTGTAGTAGTGATCTGTAGCTTGCTGTAGTATATGTGTGTTTATCTCCTGGTCACTATTTCTATTTAGTTCATTCCTCCCTGTCCCTAATCTCCTCCCTATTGTTGGTTTGTGCTTTTGTATGATAGAGGTTTTCTGTTATCCCTGTTTTCTCTTTGTGTCTTGTTTCCCTTACATTTATGTCCCATGCCTCATGGGGTACGGGCGGGGACACATTAGGGTTTAACAGGAGCATAGTAAGGTTGGAGATCCAGGCCTCTCTACCTTTAAGAGTATGCCCGGGACACGGAAAGTTAGGGTCCCAGTTCCAGGGACAGTTTGAGGCCCCTCTCCCTTACCGAAGACCGTCACAGCATGACATGATGAGAAATAAGTAGTGATTTTAGGGCTAAATAAAAATCGCTCTGTGTGGCATAAAACTAACACTGCACATCACCCGGAAAACACCATCCCCGTCATCAAATATGGTGGTGTCAGCAGCATGCTATGGGGATGTTTGTCTTCAGCAGGGACAGAAAAGCTGCTCATAGTTGATGGGATGGATCTAAATAAAAGGCAATCCTGGAGGAAAACCTGTTAGAGGCGGCAAAAGACTTGAGACCGGGGAGTAGACTCACCTTCCAGCAGGACAACAACCTTAAGCATACTGCAAGAGCTACAATCGAATGGTTTAGATCAAAGCATATTCACGTGTGTTAATGGTCCAGTCACACTCACAGTCCTGACCTAAATCCCATTGAAAATCTGTAGCAAGTTTTTAAACACTCTGCAATTGAGCTAAAGCCTAAAAGACTTGCTGCAGTAACTCAGCAAATAGTGGTCCTACACAGTATTAACACAGGGGGGCTAAATACAAATGATTGTTAAAATTTTCAGATTCATATTTTTCATACTTAAAAAACCATGTATCATTTCCTTTACACTTCATAAATACTTGCTACTTTTTTTAGGTATATCACATAAAATTCCACTAGAATACTCCACCCATCAAAGTTGTTATCCTCTTAATATATTGCAATCATCATATTATATTGGACTGTGTACTTACAATTGCTCATTTTGCCTTTCTACCCAGATAATTCTTCTGTTTTGCATTAGGTCTATGACATCATATGATTAAAAATTGACAAGCTGAATCCTTCTAAGCTCTATGTAGAAACAGGAAGTCAATTTTCCCTGTATGAGTCATAAATCACTGCAAAAGTCCCTGACAGGGGGTAGGAGCGGAGCAACTGGATCAGGAGCTAAAGAGGGTGATGATAAATGCAGGGAAGAGACTTCCTGTTTCTACATAGACCAGAGAAAAGAGAATAATTATTTGGGTAGAAAGGTAAAATGAGCAATTTAAGTACACAGTGCTATATAATATGATGATTGAAATATATTAAGAGGATAAAAACTTTATAGGAGGAGTGCTTCTTTAAGTCTGTATGAGTAACGTGGTAAAAAAAATGTGGAAAAGTTCACAGAGTAAGAATAGTTTTTCAAGGCACTATATATATATATATATATATATATAATTATATATACACAAACACACACTTCATAGCGTTAAGGAACAAGGAAACTAGGAAACTAATTGCTTTGCTTTTTCTCTAAACAAGCTGTAAAGATACTATTTCACAATCTTTATTCTTAATACATTAAGAATAATCAATGCTACAAACATTAAGACGAGCACCTTGTTCTGTACCCTTCTTACGAGTCTTATTGATCCAGAGAATGGATGAATTGCATCGCTACATTAACTTTGCACAGCAGTCAGCGGCCACTTGCGCTATAGACATACAGGCTGGATACATAACTGCAATGCGGCCATATTAGTTGTCTTTCTGCTTTCCCCAGATCAGACCGTGACAATTACCATATGTTCTGAACGTATTTTATTTTGGGGAGGGAGGGCGCTGATATATTTCTTATAACATGACCCACATTGTAATTTAGGACTACTGTTCCTTTAAAACCATATGACCTACACAGAAATTTGAAGATCAAGCACCAGGACAAATCTAGTAGCACCGGTTTCACAATGACATTGCATCTAGATAATTGTATCAGACGTCCTCCCGTAATAACAGGCAGTGACAATTATGATGCATTGCAGATGCGAGGCCGCCTCCAATATCCTTGTGTGCCCGGCACGCTTGGGACAGTGCCATAGTGAGTGGAAATGGCTTCTGCACAGTATAAAGTGAATTATAAGAAATTATTTTAGTCAATATTTTAATTAATTTCCAAACCAGATATATAGCGAAAAGCTCCTGGGACCCAGAGCAAAATCTGTACCAGGGTCCCCACCTGCGTGCGTGGCATTTATACAGTATACTGGTGGCACCAGGATCCTGAAGAGACAGTTACCTCTGCACCCACTATCCAGGCTGGCAACAGAGGGAATATCCGACAAATAATGACTCACAACATTACCTAGAATCATTAAGCAATGATAAATAATTCATCTGTAAAACACTAGAATACTTTTCGACTTTATCACTTTTTTTGGAGCTTTTATCTAAGATACTTCACGCCGTCACCCATCACCCCACTTACCAGAACCCGACCTCCAAGTCCCTGCGATGCCAGTGTAACTCCAAGCCACATGTTCTCAATTACATTGCTGCCAGGCACATCTGTATAAGAATACTAGAGTGTGAGTAAAGTACAATATCTTCCTCCACATATAAATCATCCATATTTTCTATAAAGGATATAATGTAATAAAACGCCAGAATAATAAAAAGAAGTCTTCCTTTTTTCCCCAAAACAGCACCACTCTAGAACATTGGCTGTGTCTGGTATTGCAGCTTGGTGCCAATGAAGTGAATGCGACTAAGCTGCAATACCAGAAACAGCCTACAGACAAGCATCGTACTGGTTTTTGTAATCCCAAAAATCTTCTAAAGGGTAATTCATATACATTTTTTTAATTTATTTTTGCTCTACCGTTGAACAGAAAATGGTTAAAAAACACAAATTAATAATGTTCAATGTGGGCAATGGTATGAAGTGGGGGATGGGATGTCCATCGGCCAGGTCAGCAGTCTCTGGCCGCTGGATGGGATGATCACGAATCTCTTACGCTTCATGATTCCAGGCCGTGCTGGGATCATCATCATCATTGAAGGGTCAAGTATCT
This sequence comes from Oophaga sylvatica, assembly GCA_033576555.1. Classification (NCBI taxonomy): domain Eukaryota; kingdom Metazoa; phylum Chordata; class Amphibia; order Anura; family Dendrobatidae; genus Oophaga; species Oophaga sylvatica. The sequence goes on from JARQOD010000003.1 coordinate 137,420,239, forward strand.
AGGAACGTAAGAGATTCGAGAGCCTCCCATCTTCCCATGAATTAATTCGCCCAATTCCAACCACCCCTCTCCAGCCGTACTGTGTTCCCAATACTGGAGAGGCAAAGCTGCTTCATGGCAGCATTGGGATTGAACACAGTTCAGCCACTCATGAAGGAGCATCCGCCCCCTTGCAGCTCAGAAATCGGGAGGCTCGAAAGTGATGAACTCCGGGAGAGAGACAAGTTAACTAGTTGATTTTCTGATGGTGGTCAACCAAAATTTTACGTCAATATCTACACAAGAATCAATAACGGCCAACAGATATTTCCTTGGTAATAGAGGAGGACAACGGCCAGATTTTGCATCACCTGCTTTGCGCAACATTACAAGAGTGGCACAATAAAGGGACCAGTGGATTGTTTTAGCCCCATTACGGATGGCCAGTAAGTCTAGACCCATGTGTTTCATATTGACACAGACCTTCATTATACTTTCTAAAGTCAGCCGACAGTCTAATATGTATGGTGGCCTCCCGCATGTCCCCAGACAGATCATTGTCAGAGAAGACAAGGATCCGGCATATACAATTTTGGACTTCTGATCCTTTCGTTCTCCATACGCCACTGTCACTCATAGAGAACACAGGAACACATGTCCGAGCGAGCGCTCCTGGGTATGGGAAAATCGGTCAAGACAGCTGCCGGCTGAACAATCATCCAAACCATCATTCAGCTGACAACTATGTAAAGCGTATGACGGGACTTTAGGCTGGCACACAGAGTAGGCAGCTGTCAGCTGAACTTTCTCTCCAGACTCCCCCATACACAGGAATGCTCGCCTCAGCCAGAATCATCAAAAGGTTCGAAAAATGTCCTTATATTCTACAACATCATCTTTTGAGGGACAGTCAAGAGGCCCCAATACACATTAGATAGTCAACCTATCCCAAATAAGTGGGTTCGGATGACTTTTATATAATGGGGCTACAGGACTTTCACATAGAACGAGTATATCCCCTGATCCATGGCCTGATCAGTGGTTTACCAGATTTCCATCACTCTCTCAGACCTAGTTATAGTCTCAGCACAGATGCAGATTACTGGGAGTAGCATCACTATCTTCCACGTCTCCGCTGCACTGCAGCATTAGCACAGACTCCGGGCCCGGCTGTCAGGATCTGCTTGGCAACAGCCAGACAGCCGCAGATTGGAGACTACTGCTATTCTCCAGCTGTCAGACCTTACATCCCACCATCCTGTGCCTCCTCCGGACTGGAGGCATGCTGAAGTTGTGCCAGCAGCTGAGAAACATCAGGACTGTAGACCCCTGACACATGAAATTCCAGGAACAGCAATAATAGCTGAATCTTTACCCAAGTGCAACTGAAAGAAGCCAGGACCGGGCTCCATAACACATTCAGGTACAACCACAATATACTGATAAGAGGCCGCACACAGCTTTCCTAGAGTCCTGAATAGCAAATCCTCCTGGTTCTATTACAGCACCATATAGACGTCTAAGAAAACAGGGTAACCAAACCCTGGTGGATAAAGAATGGAGGTCATATCTTTGTTGTCTGACTGGTTTGCCAATATCCACCCATCCCTATGTTCATCTTATGAGATATAATAGGGGCGTAAATATGATCGGACCATTTTTATGCCAAATGACTACCATAAATAAGAAACTGTGCTATAACTCAGAATTACACCCAATGACCAACTCAGCTCTGCTACATATTAATGTTCAGCTCTGTGATGCATTATTAACTAAACAATGGCACATCTAATAAAGTAAGAAACCTCCGCCAGATGTTGACATCAGTCAGAGACCACTTTTTCACATAGATCTTGGTTCACAGTCATCAACTGACCCTTTTATACCCCTACTCTTATTTGAAAGGGGACACGCTCACCTGACATGATAATTTTAGTAAATACATACAAATAAAAATCACAATTCTGGAGCACTTTATTTTTGAACTCTGTGTTGAGCAGTTCTTCCACAATTCCTCCTGGAAATGTATAGATTGTTACCACCTCCTCGTCATTGTGTCATGTCCCCTACATAGGTATCTCAGCACAGTTGTCCATTTAGTCATATTTTTCCAGGAAGAGTAATTATGGGAATATAATAATTTACTAACAGAGATCAAACAGGTGAAAGAGCCTCAGCTATGAAAAAAAAATTAAAAGGGTTTTCCCACGAACAAAACTTCATTTTAATCAATACATCTTGGAATAATAATAATTTCCACAAATGGATGTATTTACATGAAATGTTCCTGGGCTGAGATAATCTTATAAATGTGCCCTGTATGTGCTGTGTAATGTCTGTGTCTGTGCAGGACCATGGTCTGATCATACCATAGCTCCTGGCTGGGGGTGGATGGGGGGTAATTGTACAGATATTGCAGCATGGGATAGTAAACGATTGGAAGTAAAACATTGTTTAAAAACAGGCAGGGAAATGTTTTTACCTCCCCAAAAGAATCAGCTGCGAACCCCCGCTGTGATATGTGTATATTCTTTTTCCTGTAGACACAGCCATTACACAGCAGGGGCACATTTATAAGATTATCTTAGCACAGGAACATTTTATTTAATCACATCCAATTGTGGAAATTATTATTATTCCAAGATCTATTGAGTAAAATGAACTTTTGTTCATGGGAAAACCACTTTAAGGCTCACCAAGCCCTCTCTGGTATCTGCCCAGGTTTTCCTAGCACTGATACCATCCATGTATTACATTCACATAATCTATTGTCCAAATTTAGGACTCCTCTCGACACCCTGTTGTTGGATCAGTGAGCGTCCCATGTGGACGCATTGCTATAATGTAGTCGTCTGGTACTCCAGTAGCGATTATCGGGCAGTGAAAAAACACATGACTCACATTCCTGATCGATGGAGACTCTGAAACAGTCGGATTTGGACATTGTGATGGGACAGGCGTAGATGGCTCCTGTTCTGTTAACATTCACATTTGGGGGTGCTGCATCTTGTGGAGCTCCTGACAGCAATCTGTAGGGACAGACAAGAGGATTATTATATAATATACTAGTTGCCCGGGCATAGTAACTAACTAGGGTTAGTTATAACAAATTGTAATGATTATATCTATAAATATAAAGCTGAGTGTAGAGCCCGACCACTCCGCATAGCCACATTCACTATAATATCCCACACAATCCCGTCAGCCAGAGCCACCGGACTACTACCCCTAATATCCCACATCATCCCATCAGCCAGAGCCACCGGACTACTACCCCTAATATCCCACATTGTCCCGTCAGCCAGAGCCACTGTACTACTAATATCCCACATCATCCCGTCAGCCAGAGCCACCAGACTACTACCCTAATATCCCACATCATCCCATCAGAACCACCGGACTACTACCACTAATATCCCACATCATCCGTCAGCCAGAGCCACCAGACTACTATCCCTAATATCCCACATCATCCAGTCAGCCAGATCCACCGTACTACTAATATCCCACATCATCCCGTCAGCCAGAGCCACCGGACTACTACCCCTAATATCCCACATCATCCCATCAGCCAGAGCTACCGGACTACTACCACTAATATCCCACATCATCCCGTCAGCCAGTGCCACCGGACTACTACCCCTAATATCCCACATCATTCCATCAGCCAGAGCCACCGGACTACTACCCCTAATATCCCACATCATCCCATCAGCCAGAACCACCAGACTACTCCCCCTAATATCCCACATCATCCCGTCAGCCAGAGCCACCGGACTACTACCCCTAATATCACACATCATCCAGTCAGCCAGAGCCACCGGACTACTACCACTAATATCCCACATCATCCCGTCAGCCAGAGCCACCGGACTACTACCCCTAATATCCCACATCATCCCATCAGCCAGAGCCACCGGACTACTACCCCTAATATCCCACATTGTCCCGTCAGCCAGTGCCACTGTACTACTAATATCCCACATCATCCCGTCAGCCAGAGCCACCGGACTACTACCCCTAATATCCCACATCATCCCATCAGAACCACCGGACTACTACCACTAATATCCCACATCATCCCGTCAGCCAGAGCCACCAGACTACTATCCCTAATATCCCACATCATCCAGTCAGCCAGATCCACCGTACTACTAATATCCCACATCATCCCGTCAGCCAGAGCCACCGGACTACTACCCCTAATATCCCACATCATCCCATCAGCCAGAGCTACCGGACTACTACCACTAATATCCCACATCATCCCGTCAGCCAGTGCCACCGGACTACTACCCCTAATATCCCACATCATTCCATCAGCCAGAGCCACCGGACTACTACCCCTAATATCCCACATCATCCCGTCAGCCAGAACCACCAGACTACTCCCCATAATATCCCACATCATCCCGTCAGCCAGAGCCACCGGACTACTACCCCTAATATCCCACATCATCCCGTCAGCCAGAGCCACCGGACTACTACCACTAATATCCCACATCATCCCGTCAGCCAGTGCCACCGGACTACTACCCCTAATATCCCACATCATTCCATCAGCCAGAGCCACCGGACTACTACCCCTAATATCCCACATCATCCCATCAGCCAGAACCACCAGACTACTCCCCTAATATCCCACATCATCCCGTCAGCCAGAGCCACCGGACTACTACCCCTAATATCACACATCATCCAGTCAGCCAGAGCCACCGGACTACTACCACTAATATCCCACATCATCCCGTCAGCCAGAGCCACCGGACTACTACCCCTAATATCCCACATCATCCCATCAGCCAGAGCCACCGGACTACTACCCTAATATCCCACATTGTCCCGTCAGCCAGTGCCACTGTACTACTAATATCCCACATCATCCCGTCAGCCAGAGCCACCGGACTACTACCCCTAATATCCCACATCATCCCATCAGAACCACCGGACTACTACCACTAATATCCCACATCATCCCGTCAGCCAGAGCCACCAGACTACTATCCCTAATATCCCACATCATCCAGTCAGCCAGATCCACCGTACTACTAATATCCCACATCATCCCGTCAGCCAGAGCCACCGGACTACTACCCCTAATATCCCACATCATCCCATCAGCCAGAGCTACCGGACTACTACCACTAATATCCCACATCATCCCGTCAGCCAGTGCCACCGGACTACTACCCCTAATATCCCAATCATTCCATCAGCCAGAGCCACCGGACTACTACCCCTAATATCCCACATCATCCCGTCAGCCAGAACCACCAGACTACTCCCCATAATATCCCACATCATCCCGTCAGCCAGAGCCACCGGACTACTACCCCTAATATCCCACATCATCCCGTCAGCCAGAGCCACCGGACTACTACCACTAATATCCCACATCATTCCGTCAGCCAGAGCCACCGGACTACTACCACTAATATCCACATAATCCATCAGCCAGAGCCACCGGACTACTCCCCCTAATATCCCACATCATCCCGTCAGCCAGAGCCACCGGACTACTACCCCTAATATCCCATATCATCACGTCAGCCAGAGCCACCGGACTACTACCCCTAAAATCCCACATCATCCCGTCAGCCTGGGGTCAGAACCACAGCGCTGCGTGGAATGGCCCTAACTTCCATACAGGGATCCCTTTAAGAGAGGCCTGGCGTCAGAACCAGAGCGCTGAGTGGATTTGCCCTGACTTCCATACCAATGATCCCTTTAATAGAAGCCTGGGGTGAGAATCAGAGCGCTGAGGGATTTACCCTAACTTCCATACCGGAGATCAGGGTGGATAAAAATCATGATTTTTTTTAAAAAATCAAAAAAATTGGATTTTTTTGATTTAAATCGGATTTTTTTTATTTAAATCGGATTTTTTTGATTTAAATAGGATTTTTTAATCAAGTTGTACACAAGCAAAACTTTGTCTTTTTGCAAATCAAATTATTTTACACAAATAAAAATATTAAAACAGTTGATGATTATGAAACCTAATAATTTTTATTTGCACTATTAAACAATCAGAATTGAACTACAGAGAGTAAGTACTTTTTAACAATAGCCTATCTCTAACGTTTGAAGTAAGCAAACATCTTCAGTGAATACATCAGTCCTTTAAGCCTACTGTTTATTTAGGACTTTTAATAGGAAAACTAGTTGTCCTGCTTTAGCAGTTCCTAAGCAGTTTCGGACTGTTGTGTGCACAAAACCAAATGAAGAAAACAATCTATCTACTCCTGCCGATGAAGCCGATGCAGTCAGTAGCTGAGTAGCTACATTTATTATCTTCGCTGGAAGAACAAGTGATTGCGACTTCCACCAGTCCAGTGGTTTTAGTTCATTAACGACGTTATCTGCAAACATGTATTTTTGAAATGGTGCAGATTCACACTTCAATTTCAGCACAGTTGCCACAATGTCATGGTTAGTATTGGCGAGCCACTCCATTGCAGAGTTGATTTCCGCCTCAGATAGTTTTTTTTCCCTCTGTAGATGGGATGCAAGATATTGGCTAAATAGTGTTCTTCTTTTAATGCTTGGTCCTTGCGGTGGTGTATTGCAACCTTTACATTGTTTGAGAGGTTCAAGCGATCTAGCGAACCTTCTAAATCTTTCCAAACTTCTGTGGCATCAGCTATGGTTGCAGTATCTTTCTGCATTTTATCCAACGCAATAGATATTGGCTTTAACCTTTCCAAAAGGTCCTCGGCATTTCTCTTCACACCAAGATTTAATACTTTGCTTCGTATATTAGCATCAATTTTATCCCGATGTGTTTCGCAAATGGACACTAATTTTGACCAGTTGTTAATAAACAGTTCCAAGCATTCAGCCAAGGTATTCCATCTAACATCTTGTGGTAGGTAACATTTCCTTGTAGGTTGCATGTGCAAAATGATTATTGCGGAAGTATTTAACAATTTCTACAACATGTTCCTTGACACCCGAAATATGCAGGTCTTTTGCCAAAAGATGCAACAAATGGGCAGAACAACCGTATGTAATGACATTTGTGTCATCCTCATGTGCCAGTTCCGCTCGCATTTTTGCCACATTGCTTGCGTTATCAGTAACTAAGCTCCTTACTTTACATCCAAACTGTTCTTGGCATTGGTGAATTGAGTTCTTAGCAATTTCAAGTAAATATTCAGCAGTATGTGAATTTCCAGATGTGTCGATTGTGTCTGTAAGGTAAGTTTCACCATCTTCTGTTGTGACACAAGTGCAAATTATGGGGTCGTTGTGGATGTTGCTCCAACCATCCAAGCTCATGTTAACAACTTTGTCTTTCAAATATTTTGTACAAGCCGCTCTTTCTTTGTCGTATACAGCCTGAAGATGTTTTCCTGAGATATCAAATCTACTTGGTGGTTTGTAGCCTGGTCTTATTCCTTCGATCATTTGTACAAACAATGGGTGTTCAACTAGTCGGAAAGAAGAATTGGTTGCAAATATGAATTTAGCAATTAATTCATCAAAATGTTCTTTCTGGCTCGTCGTAGTCTTTAAGAGGATTTTTCTACACTTTGCACGCAAAGTTTTTTGTTGGGCTGCTTTGTTGAAGTTGTACCCAGATATTGATTGTCACGTGCAGCACAAGCCATATTTGACCCTGAAAGCACAGTAATTAAAAATATAATTCGACTGCGTATTTGAAGAAATATAACGAAAATATTTTGAAACAAACTTTTTGAACAATGTAATGGTCCTCGTCCTATAAGGGCTGTCTCAAAAGTTATGCTACTCAAGTTTCCGGTAAAGTTGCTGTAATACTAGTAATATCAGAGCAACTGAAAAAAATTATGTCACAAAAGTTTTAAAAATGTTTTTTTTAAAAAATGGTCAATTTGGCAGACTTCAAAAGTGAATTGTAGCCTACAATAAAAAAAAAAATAGGCATACACACACTCTTTTATTTTTACTTAACGTTAATCTTCTGTGAAATATTGCCTTAACATAAATTTAAATTCTATACTCCAGAACTAGTGCTAGAAATTTTTCTTTTCATAGACTTTAACCATCCCAGTAAAACATCTGTTAAAATAGGTTGTAATTGCCAGACTTACCACTAGTGCTAGGGTCCTGGTGCATAAGAAGCTGTGGGGGTTCATTGACATTAGTTGTATCACTATCAACATCTTCATTTCCCTTCTGGTTGCAGTTTTCATAATGTGATTTCAAACGGCAAACAAGTCCTTGGATATCCTTTTGACAGTATTTGCACTTTGCTCTCCCACCTTTCTTTCCAAGCTCTGCTGGCATCTCAACAAAATGAACCCAAATAGGGTCTCTCTTACGACCTGCCATGGCTCACGCAGATCACTTCTGAAGTTTGATTGTTACTACAGCCAAGTACTGCTGACTGACTATCCAACAAGTTTGGGCATGTCAACTGAATGGAAAAAGAAACTGAAACCAAGCTACAGAAAGTGAAACCAAGCTAGAAGTGTGGAGTTAATTGAACAATGATTGAAAGTTTTAGATTTTAATCGTGATTTATATTAAAAAAATCTTTTGATTTAAATCAGTGATTTAAATCATGATTAAAATCACGATTTAAATCGATCTGATTTAAATAAAAAATCATTTGATTTAAATCATGATTTAAATCGTTGATTTAAATCGGCGTGATTTAAATCAATCCACCCTGCCGGAGATCCCTTTAAGAGAGGCTTGGGATCAGTACCAAAGCGCAGAGTGGATTTGCCCTCACTTCCGTAGCGGGGATCCCTTTAAGTTGGGCCTGGGGTCAGAACCAGAGCGCTTAGTGGAATTGCCCTAACTTCCATACCAATGATCCCTTTTAGAGGCCCTGGGGTCAGAACCACAGCGCTGAGTGGAACGGTCCTAGCTTACATACTGGGGATCCCTTTAAGAGAGGCCTGGGGTCAAAACCAAAGCGCTGGATGGATTTGCCCTGACTTCCATACCAATGATCCCTTTAATAGAGGCCAGGGGTGAGAATCAGAGCGCTGAGTGATTTACCCTAACTTCCATACCGGAGATCCCTTTAAGAGAGGCCTGGGGTCAGTACCAGAGCATTTGAAGGCAATTGCCCTGACTTCCATACTGGGGATCCCTTTAAGAGAGCCTGGGGTCAAAATCAGAGCGCTGAGTGGAATGGCCCTGACTTCCATGCCAATGATCCCTTTAAGATAGGCCTGGGGTCAGAATCAGAGCGCTGAGAGATTTACCCTAACTTCCATACCGGAGATCCCTTTAAGAGAGGCCTGGAGTCAGAACCAGAGCGCTTAGTGGAATTGCCCTAACTTCCATACCAATGATCCCTTTAAGAGACCCTGGGGTCAGAACCACAGAGCTGAGTGGAATGGCCCTAACTTCCATACCGGGGATCCCTTTAAAAGAGGCCTGGCGTCAGTACCAAAGCGCAGAGTGGATTTGCCCTCACTTCTGTACCGGGGATCCCGTTAAGAGGGGCCTGGGGGCAGAACCAGAGGGCTAAGTGGAATTGCCCTAACTTCCATACCGGGGATCCCTTTAAGAGAGGCCTGGGATCAAAACCAAAGCGCAGGATGGATTTGCTCTGACTTCCATATCGGAGATCCCTTTAAGAGGGAAGATGTGCCTATGGGATGGAGGATGTGTGATGGGGATATGGGCACGGGAGCGGGTGATTCATTTCTGTCATGTGCTCTCTGCTTCTGTCTGGAGGGCAGACAATGGCTGGGAGCTTATGTTCCCGGGGATGCTAGATTTCTCCCACCTGGTCAGTGTCAGCTAAGGTGTTTTCGTGGAGTGAGAAAACTGTTGCTCATAGCAACCAGTCACAGCTCAGCTTCTTTTAAACAGCTCTAGTTAAATGTAAGATACTCCGTGATTGGTTGCTGATACCCACACACACACACACACACACACACACACACACACACACACACACACACACACACACACACACACTTTTATATATATATAGATTACACCTTTAAACTATGATAAAGGACTCTATTACAGAATTTACCATATATACAGTACAGACCAAAAGTTTGGACACATCTTCTCATTCAAAGATTTTTCTGTATTTTCATGACTATGAAAATTGTAGAATCACACTGAAGGCATCAAAACTATGAATTAACACATGTGGAATTATACATTACACTTTAAAAGAGTGTGAAACAACTCAAAATATGTCTTATATTCTAGGTTCTTCAAAGTAGCCACCTTTTGTTTTGATTACTGCTTTGCACGCAGAAAAGGTTAACGGATGGACTCTACATGCCTGGTTCCCACCGTGAAGCATGGAGGAGGTGGTGTGATGGTGTGGGGGTGCTATGTAGTGTCCATCCGTTCACCTTTTCTGCGTGCAAAGCAGTAATCAAAGCAAAAGGTGGCTAGTTTGAAGAACCTAGAATATAAGACATATTTTCAGTTGTTTCACACTTTTTTGTAAAGTGTAATGTATAATTCCACATGTGTTAATTCATAGTTTTGATGCCTTGAGTGTGATTCCACAATTTTCATAGCCATGAAAATACAGAAAAATCTTTGAATGAGAAGGTGTGTCCAAACTTTTGGTCTGTACTGTACATACATACTACAGATATATAGCAGAACTGGTGCTACGTAAGAATATGAAATGAGGTAAATTACGTAGGTGCGAATTGTGCTGCTTGAGTACAATGCCTTCATATATAAAGCATACAAGTTTTAAGAAAAAAACTGTCTGTGTACATCAGGAATAGTACTATTGCTGTCCACTATACGACTTAAGTATTTTTCTCCAATTTCTCCTTTTTCAGATTCAATTTCTAATTTTCAGTTGTTACTGAGCTGGTGGGTAGAGAGCTGGTGGCTACTATGATGACTCCCATTAACAGTACACAACGACATGAGGGATTCCTGTTCTCCTGCCTAACAGAAAAATCAGCAGAATGTAGGACATTATACTGCAGTACTGAGCAGTGTGGCTGTGAATACAGCTCTGAGATGAGATAAACAAGACAGCACCAACACAGGTCAAAGTATGTTATTATGTGGGTCTCTAACTCTGCTCAGCAGGTTTTCAGGTTAGGTGGTGAGTTCAGGAGGCAGACGGGAAGAGATGTAGATCATAAGTGAAGAAAGAAGCAGCTTTCTCTGAAAAGATATTACTAAGTTTCTGATTTTCACATGGACTATTGATTTATACAATGTTTTCCAAAACAATAGTGACCATTTCAACTCTATGCAAACGACACCTGTGTTGTACGGGTCATGGAACGGGCACCTCAATAGGTCCCAAGTTCATATTCCTCTTGTATTAAAGGGATAATTCCAGAGTTTCAAGTTATCCCCTATCCATAGGGTAGGTCACAATTTGATTGCTAGGGATTAGAATGCTGGGCTCACCAGCGATGCCAAAAACTTGAATCTGGAACTACAAGAATTGACCAGAGGTGCGTGTGTTCAACCCTCACTCCATTCATACTCTAGAAGACTGCCAATAACTCGAGTACAACCCTTGGCTATTAACTTGCGATCCCACAGAGAATGAATGGAGTGAATATTGTGCCTGTGGCCTTTTGCCAAATTTTACACAGGGTTCTACAGAGCTCCTTCGTTGTGTTTCCAAAGCTCGGTTCTCGGGATTGCTAAGTTGACCAGCATTCAGACCCTCAGCAATCAGTAAGTTAATTCCTATCCTATGGATAAAGGATGAGTAGCAATACTCCCTAACCACTGGACATGAATGCAACTCCTAGGGAGGCCCCAATCGGTTAGAAATCCTGATGAGCTTCATGGTATCTCCCACTCTTGCCCAGAAGGTCTGCGCACCTATTTACAGGAAAGTATTCCAATCATGTATCATGGCGTGCGTGTGTAGCCCATTCACTATCTCCATCCCTCACTCCCTCAAGATGGCTGAACCATCATCGTAAATACACCATTGTATATAAACACCTGTACTTTGTATCTCCCCCACCTCATTGTAGATTGTAAGCTCTCACGAGCAGGGGCAGCTTATATTGCTTTAATTATTGTATTGTTAACGTTGTTACTTATGACTTGTGTTTTGAAACTGTTAAACTGTAAAGCGCTGCGGAATATGTTGGTGCTATATAAATAAAGATTATTATGGCTTCTTATAGCTGCCCCGTAATATCCAAATAGCAGTAATAAATCACATTTGTACAGTACGCCGAGATAATCCTACAGCAGGCTACAATTTATTTCTTTCCTCCATATCGATACACACCCACCATCCTCCACCAGTATGCTGATATCTTGTTTAGACAAAGGTTGGCTGGTTTCAATCACCAAACTGGGAATGTGTCTGGGAAATAGATCTGAATAATAATGCATCAACCCTTCAAAAAGTTCCCCTTCCTGCTGATTTTTAACATTCACCCCCTCCCACCCCACTTTAGTAAAGGGCTGCACAGAACCTATATAAACACCCTTTTCAATGGCTTATTGCACCCTTACTTGCTAACATGGTGATGTCTATAGCAGTGGTCTGTCGTCCTCCAATCTGAGGTGAAAC
>JARQOD010000003.1:137432810-137489382 GCA_033576555.1 Oophaga sylvatica
AAAGGGAGAAACTTACAGAATATCTAAACTTTTGCAGTCTGTATTCTGCTCCCTGAGGGGGATGAATATGAAATGGATCACATCAGCTTGGCTGTCCTTCAATCTGTGAACTCCTTTTTTTGTGAAGCGCCTAATTTGTAGGTTTAACCTGGATATCAGATTCTAGACCAGCCTCTCATGTAAATATTCTAATTCCTGGTTTGTGACTGGACCATGGCTACTTTACCAATGAATACATTATTTTTCTAAAGGTTCTTGTCTTAGCTTTTCTTTCCCATAATAAATAGAAATGGTCAGGCTGCAAATAGGTCCCATTTGAAGTCTGCCATTTGATGTCTGCCTTCAAGGCATCAGAGGTGTGAACTGTTTCCAATTCTGTGTCTTCCCAGGAAAGCCCCTGGAGCCCAAGACCAGGAAAACTGCCTTTTCTTAGGATAACATATATTATCACCTTTGCGAGACCTGCAGCCTAAGGACAGATGCTAGTTAACTGCCGGCCATACATATACATATTTTCACTACAGATGATAATGGATTTGATGGTGTGGCGGGAAATCATCAGATCATAGGATTTTTTTTATAACCCAACCATGACTTGCACTTCTCAACAACTTTGTCCCTGACTTGTTTGGAGATCTCGTTGGTCTTCATAGTGTTGTTTGGTTAGTGGTGCCTCTTGCTTAAAGGTGTTAAAACCTCTGCTGCCTTTCAGAAAAGGTGTGTATATACTGACAGACCATGTGACACTTAGATTGCACGCAGGGGGACTTCCTTCCACTAAGCATGTGACTTATGAAGGTAACTGCAAGCACCAGAAATTTTTAGGGGCTTCATAGCAAAATGGGTAAATACATATGCACATGCCAATTTTTAGTCATTTGACCCCATAAATTTAAAGGGAATCTGTCACCCCATTTTAGCCATATCAGCTAAAGATATGACTGAATAGTGTGTCCCATAAGCAAGCTATCGTTATGTAGCTTATATCCAGATACCCCCGTTTTGATAGCAAAATACCTTGTAAACTTGGGATTGTTCTGTAAATCAGGGCGGTCCGGAGGGCGGCATTTTCTCTCTTCTCCCCCCCACCCCCTCTCCTCTGCATCTCTTGCGTATCGCCGTCTATGAATAGCACAGACGGCGTTCTGCTTCCCGTGATAGCGCTTTTCAAATTCCCCCCGCACATGCGCAGTGTGCTTTGCCCAATAGTGGGCAAAGCATAAAATCATGACAGCGCATGCGCAACTATTGTCATTCACTTTCCTTGCCCCGGAAGTCGTCCAAGGCAAGCAGTCATTTCCGGAAAGAGTTGCGCATGCGATGTCATGATTTTATGCTTTGCCCACTGTTGGGCAAAGCACACTGCGCATACACGGGGGGGAATTTGAAAAGCGCTATCACGGGAAGCAGAACGCCGTCTGTGCTATTCACAGACGGCGATACGCAAGAGATGCAGAGGAGAGGGGGAGGTTTGGGGGAGAAGAGAGAAAAACGCTGCCCTCCGGACCGACCTGATTTACAGAAAAGAATCCCAAGTTTACAAGGTATTTTGCTATCAAAACGGGGGTATCAGGATATAAGCAACATACCGATAGCTTGCTTATGGGACGCACTATTCAGTCATATCTTTAGCTGATATGGCTAAAATGGGGTGACAGATTCCCTTTAATTTATGCCTATATTTTATCACTTCACTTCACCAACTTAGACTATTTATTGCTGATGTATCACACACAAATCTTATTACAAAAATAATGTAACAAAATGGGTAAAAAGCCAAGAGGGGTGAATACTTTGTCAAGTCACTGGACATCAAGAGATGCAATCATGAGCTCCATAAAATAATTATATATTTTCCATTATTTTAGAAAAAATTATTATAAAGGGTTCTTCCCATCTTCATAGATGGATATTGTTGGAAAGTGGATGCAAATAAGCAATTTTTCAATATATTGCTTATTAAAAATTTCAGCCATTCATGAGATATCAACACTTTCCTTTTGTTTACAATTAACTGTCTTGGAGACCGACCACCGCTGCTAGATGGCTGGACATGCGCAGGGGCTTAAAAATACTTTTCTACTGAGCTTGTAAGCACTGTGTTAAAGCAAGTCATATTGCTGGAGTACACTGTTACCTCCTAACCCAGTCAGCTTCAGCATTGGGCTTACAAGCTTGACAGCAGAAGTGGTCGGTCTCCTAGGCAACGAGATGTAAACAAAAGAAAAGTGTCAATATCTCCGGAAAGGCTGCAAATTTTCATAAGCAGTAAATTGCAAAAGTGCTTGTTTTTCCAAGCCCTATCAGACAATATCTATCTATAAAGATGAAAATAACTCTAAAAAGGAGCCCTTTAAGCAGATGCATTCCTGTGGACTTAGGAAACAATTTTCAGCCACGTGGTTATTGTATTTTTTTCTCAAGGATTATGGGATTTCAGTCCTATTGTCCGCAAGTACAGTAGACATTGCCAGGAGTGTGATCCGCACACTGGTATAGCCTCAGCAGCATTACTTTCTTTTGCTTAAGGGTGAATGAATGAATGAATTCTGCCCCCACAGGGCACAGATTTTCTAAGAGATGAGGTATGTACAGAAGGGAGGTGATGTGAGAACACACCAAGAATCTATGGAATGCGTGGCAGGAAATGAGGACTAAACACACACACCTATATAGTCACTCCTGCTATACACGGCACACTCCTACTAACACAGGTAATATTGCGCCACAGCTATATAACTACCTGCGTGATCTTCATCTAAAATGTTTGGTTAAAATCTAACACATACTAAAAAAATTAAAAACATTCTATTCAGTATGAAAGCTGGATATAACTATATATATATAGAAAAAATATTTAGACTTGAGAGTCCTCAGTGGTTGATACCTTTTAATGGCTAACTGAAAAGATGGTAACAAATTGCAAGCTTTCGAGACTACTCAGGTCTCTTCATCAGGCATAGACTAATACAACATCTGAAGAATCACATATTTATACACAAAATAGCACAGAAAAAATGCAATAGGTAGGACAAGTGACATGAAGCAGAACTGTCATTATGGCAGAGGGATTAACATAAATATGACTAGTTCATAGATAAGGAGTGAAGGTTTTATTGCCCTCTGATTGAGGTCTGGTATTGTGTTGTGATGACCCTAAAAGGTCAGGGAGGCAGATTCCTTAATTGTTGTAGAACGACATAAAACTCTGGGATAAATTCATCCCAGCACTAAGAGTGTCAAAGGTCATCATAAGTTTATATTCCCAGACTTTTCTATCCTTCTCAGATTTGAAGTTAGATTTTAATACAAGTAATTCCATATCTGTCATGCTAGACCGGGCATACAAAAGTGTTTGGCCACAGGTAAATCCATTCTTTTTTCTCTTATCGTGTGGCGATGAGAATTCATCCTTGTTCTCAGTTTTTGACCGGGCAAAAACTGAGAACAAGGATGAATTCTCATCGCCACACGATAAGAGAAAAAAGAATGGATTTACCTGTGGCCAAACACTTTTGTATGCCCGGTCATAGCATGACAGATATGGAATTACTTGTATTAAAATCTAACTTCAAATCTGAGAAGGATAGAAAAGTCTGGGAATATAAACTTATGATGACCTTTGACACTCTTAGTGCTGGGATGAATATATCCCAGAGTTTTATGTCGTTCTACAACAATTAAGGAATCTGCCTCCCTGACCTTTTAGGGTCATCACAACACAATACCAGACCTCAATCAGAGGGCAATAAAACCTTCACTCCTTACTATGAACTAGTCAATATTTATGTTAATCCCTCTGCCATAATGACAGTTCTGCTTCATGTCACTTGTCCTACCTATTGCATTTTTTCTGTGCTATTTTGTGTATAAATATATACATATATATATATATATATATATATATATATAATATATATACATATATATATATACATATATATACATATATATACATATATATATACATATATATATACTATATATATACTATATATATACATATATATGTATATATATATATATATATATACATATATATATATACATATATATACATATATATACAATATATACATATATATATATAAATACATATATATACATAATATTATATATAATACATATATACATATATATATATACATATATACATATATATATATACATATATAATTATATATATATATACACACATACACACACGGCCCTGGCAAAAATTAAGAGGTCGCTTTCAAATGTTCAGTTTGTCTGATTTTTCTCTTTTATAGGTTATATTTTTGAGTAAAATGTAAATTGTTCTTTTAGTCCATAAGCTTCTAACATGTGACTGAAGTTCCAAGCAATAAATTTGATTTTTTTTCTGACAAAGAAAAATGGTCAAATTTAAAAAAAACAAACAGTGCTTTCAGACCTCAAATAATGCAAAGAAAACAAGTTCACAATCATTTAGAAACAACAATACTAATGTTTTAACTTAGGAAGCGTTCAGATATCAATATTTTGTGGAATAACCTTGATTTTTAATCACAGTTTTCATGCGTCTTGGCATGCTTTCCACCAGTCTTTCACACTGCTTCTGGCGCAAAAATATAAACAGTTCTTCTTTGTTTGATGGCTTGTGACTATCCATCATCCTCTTGATCACATTCCAGAGGTTTTCAATGGGGTTCAGGTCTGGAGATTGGGCTGCCCATGACAGGGTTTTGATGTGGTGGTCTCTTAATTTTTGCCAGAGCTGTATATATACACACATGTACAAGTCTAAACACATGACTGCACTAGATCTTGAAAAGTTTGACCTATCAATATATCAATAAACAATTTTTGCCTTGTTAGGACATATAAACATCATTGTGAGGGTCCTCTGTTTGGGACGCTTTGGGGAACTCAACACAACCATGTATCGCATTGTCTTCTATTCAATGACAGAAGGTTAGACCTCGGCAAACGTTGCGAAATAGAAGAGAAATATTTGGGGATGTCCGACTGCAAGTATTTAGGACTACACTGTTGTTGGCCCGGAGTGCACTGTAAGTCCTGCTGCGCTATACCAGTACTATGGCTTCTTCCAATAGTTTGACCTGCATAATCAGCAGAAAGAATGGCCCCCATACACATTAATGTAAAGTTAGCGGAATCTATGGATTTCAAAGAGATAGGCCAACCATCTGATGTGTTTCAGACCCAGCACCCCCCATCCTCCACCAATAGATTATGTGGGGGAGATAAGAATTGGGTGGTGTTAAATCGATCCTTTTGTCCTCCAGGCAGATAAGCCGCTGCCAGAGTTGTATGGCGGAAGATTGCTCCCATCTATAGAGAACATATAAAATCTCTCAGCTAAATGTTCCATGGACAGTTATCTAAGGCGTACAAGCTTTAGAGATAGGATACCACTTTCTGTGAAGAAGAGACCCTTTTTACTACATTCACACCTGAATTTTTTAAGCTTTCAGTGGCGCTAGCGTTTAAAGAGCAGCCATGGTTTTAAGTAAGAAATTTTGTAATATATCTTATCAGAGAAATCGGCTTCTAGAGAGGAGATGATAAATTCGTAGAATCTTATTAGTGGTATGTGCCATCTCCCATCCCTGTAAAGTAACAATCTGTCTTCACTGAATACAGATTTTAACTGCAAACTGAAAGTTTTGAGTGTTTCAGTCATGGGGGTTCCGCCGGCACGGGATCAATTACCACTCGAAGAAGCGGACCGACCGTGAAACACGCGTTGGGGCTTTCCTGACCGGCGCACATTTGTCTGTTATGATGATGGGCATGTTTTAAGGCTTCATTTTTTCATTTACTTATTCATTCTTTGTGGGTTACAGGCAACTTTCTACATTTGGTTTTGTTTGCCTTCCGCCTTGGATAATTTGGTTGTGATTTTTTTTCCATGTGGCTGGTTTATTGTAGCTGACTTATCCACACTAGATCTCAGCAGTCAGCATTTTTCAAGATCTGCTTATGTTTTTATCACATTGTTCCCATTAATTGTCATTTTTATGAATGACTCTTTCACCACATATTAACAATATCATTGTGCTGCCGGCCATTTTTCTCTTTTCTGGGTGTATTGATTACTGTATCGCTCTCATCTTACTTCATTTTACTGTATTTATGCGTCCTGTTCTCATGTGTCTTTTTTGCATCTCAATAAAGCCTGATATACTTTTCATGTAGATTTGGAGTTTGGACTCTGATTTCCTCCCTTTTTTTTAATCACCACTCTGTATAGAGAGTGATGGCTGTAGCCATGACGCCAGCACTGACTTACAGCTGGCCCTAATTCTGAACCACTATCAATCAATGCGTGGGGCTAGAGCCGCTCTCCATACAGCGACTGAACCAGTGCCTGTCACGCTGTATAGCAGATATATATATGTGATGTCAGTAATCTATATCAAAAGGGCAACATACTATATAACATGCGCATAGATATATGATAACATAGATTTACCTGACAGAATGTCCAGAGGGTCAAAACGGAATCCGTTATACGCTGTCTCCGGCTAGAGGGTGACCGGGGTCTAAGCTGACCCTAAACTGGGGTCCTAACTAATCCCACAACCTGGAGGTACTGTTAAAGGTACAGAGGTCCAGGCCACCAGCGTAAACCCTGTCTCCTATCAATCCCTGCCAACTGTATTCTAGTCCTAAGAAGGACCCTGAATACCACCAAAGGGAATGAACAGGTAACGGTTAATGAACAGAAAGACAAACAACAAAGACAAGAAATAAAGTAATTAAAGTCTTACATACAACACTCACACACAGTAGGAACACCTAAGGTCTCAGAGAAAAACTATAAGCTATAAGAGTAAAAACAACTAAGGAGCTCTTAGCTTAAATATTCTCAGAACCGATCCAGTCTGCTAAACTACATGAATGCTTTCACCGGCGTCTAACACCCAGACTGGCAGAAATATAAAGGAAACTAATTAGAACATAATCAAAAGCAGCCGGGCGAGGCTGCACCTAGCCTTAGCAAAGAGCTAGGAAAAATTAACTCTCTCATTACCAAAAAACAAAGAAACAGCAGCTCAGCTGTGAGAAGTCAGAATGTGCAATCGCGACGATCTTCATGGCGATGCACCCATGACAGTACCCCCCCTTCTAGAGGGGCCTCCGGACCCTCATGACCAGGTCTGTCCGGGTGAGTTGTGTGAAAGGTCCGAACCAATCGATCTGCGTTAACATCAGACGCAGGGACCCACGTCCCCTCCTCAGGACCATACCCCCTCCACTGAACTAAGTACTGAAGGGATCGGCGACTGAGACGTGAGTCAATGATTTTCGACCCATGAATTTCCACGTTATCATTGACCACCACTGAAGGAGGTAGAGGTGACGGTATGACTGGTGCCACATACTTTTTAAGTAATGACTTGTGAAACACATTATGATTTTTAAACGTAGGAGGGAGGTCCAGACGAAATGCCACAGGATTAATTATGGAACTGATCCTGTACGGCCCGCTGAATCTGGGACCCAACCTCCAGGAGGAAACTTTACGTTTTATATTCCTGGTAGACAACCAAACCAGATCGTTCACCTTCAGATCTAGACCAGAAACTCTCCTCCTATCAGCCATCCGTTTGTAACGGTTCCCCGTAACCTTCAGTCTTAAGCGATCTGGAACTATCAGTCTCCCTGGAAGTCCCACAGGGGCGTCCCCCTGAGCCCCCAATACCTCCCCTCAAGCTCAGAGCATACAGCTGACACTACAACTCCCTCCTGAGGAATAGGAACCGGATCATCCGTCTTCCCGGCCCTTGGGAAAGTACGAGATAAGGCATCAGGAAGCAACTTTATTGAGCAGTCATATGCGCGATGAGGAGGAAACTCTTTACACCCCTCCTCTGAGAACATCTCCCCAAAGTCCTCCAGAAAAGGAGGCAAAGTCCTAGGCACAACCGCACCGATGACCGTGCTCATGCAGTTATTCTTGCAAAATTCACCCCACTGGCTTATCTTTCTGGATTGCCAATCAATCACTGGGTTATGTTTAGCCAACCAAGGAAGTCCCAACACAATAGGAGTAGGTAGACCCTCCAACACATAACAAGACAATTGCTCTTTATGTATTGCCCCTACTCGAAGATCTATGTTATGAACAGCTTGTACCAAGCTACCTTGACCAAGAGGTCTAGAATCAATAGAGAGTATAGGGACCGGTTTGGCCAATACACTCAGTTGCATACCATGCACCTGGGCAAACCGAGCGTCCACCAAATTAGCCCCGGACCCACTATCAAGAAAAACAGAAATCCTCTGAGTTCTAGTACCAATCACCACCTCCGCAGGCACGAGAAACTGAGAGGGATTTGGGGACGAAATACACACTCCCAGGTTAACTCCTTGGCTCAAAGAGGTCCGGGATGGACACCCCCCAACAAAATGTCCCTCTCTCCCGCAAAAGAAACACCTTCTAGTCTTGCGGCGCACCGCCGATTCCCTCCTACAAAATGATGTCCCTCCCAACTGCATGGGTTCCTCAGAACAGACCAGGGGAACCTCAGTATAAGGGACTTTAGTAGTAGGTGGAGTCATCATGGGGGGCGGAATTACCTCGCGTCTTCCCCGAAGTCGTCTATCAATGCGAATAGCGAGGGCCATAGCAGCCTCCAGTGATGGAGGAGAATCATACTGAGCCAACACATCTTTTAATTTGTCAGACAACCCTTGACAAAACTGGCTCCTAAGAGCTGGGTCATTCCACTGAGTATCTGTTGCCCATCTACGGAACTCGAAGAATATTCCTCCGCTGGACGATTTCCTTGCCGTATTTTACGTAACCTTGTTTCAGCAAGGGAGACTCGATCCGGATCATCATATACCAGACCCAGGGCAGTAAAAAAATCGATCCACTGACTGGAGATCTGGGGAGCCTGGAGGAATAGAGAACGCCCAAGATTGAGGGTCCCCTTGTAAGAGCGAGATAACAATTCCCACCCTCTGCTCTTCACTCCCAGATGACCGAGGCCGCAGCCGAAAGTACAATTTACATGCCTCCCGGAAAGTAAAAAATTTGTCCCGCCCACCAGTGAACCTGTCCGGGAGAGCAACCTTAGGTTCAGATCTGGTTTGCTCCGGGAGGGACAAAACCTTGGACTTAATGTCTGCAAATTCCATGGACAACCCCTGCAACTGCCGGGCCAGCTGGGCTACTGGATCCATGACAGCTGGGGAGAATCTTTAGTTGGGCCGGTGAAAATGTCACGCTGTATAGCAGATATATATATGTGATGTCAGTAATCTATATCAAAAGGGCAACATACTATATAACATGCGCATAGATATATGATAACATAGATTTACCTGACAGAATGTCCAGAGGGTCAAAACGGAATCCGTTATACGCTGTCTCCGGCTAGAGGGTGACCGGGGTCTAAGCTGACCCTAAACTGGGGTCCTAACTAATCCCTCAACCTGGAGGTACTGTTAAAGGTACAGAGGTCCAGGCCACCAGCGTAAACCCTGTCTCCTATCAATCCCTGCCAACTGTATTCTAGTCCTAAGAAGGACCCTGAATACCACCAAAGGGAATGAACAGGTAACGGTTAATGAACAGAAAGACAAACAACAAAGACAAGAAATAAAGTAAATAAAGTCTTACATACAACACTCACACACAGTAGGAACACCTAAGGTCTCAGAGAAAAACTATAAGCTATAAGAGTAAAAACAACTAAGGAGCTCTTAGCTTAAATATTCTCAGAACCGATCCAGTCTGCTAAACTACATGAATGCTTTCACCGGCGTCTAACACCCAGACTGGCAGAAATATAAAGGAAACTAATTAGAACATAATCAAAAGCAGCCTGGCGAGGCTGCACCTAGCCTTAGCAAAGAGCTAGGAAAAATTAACTCTCTCATTACCAAAAAACAAAGAAACAGCAGCTCAGCTGTGAGAAGTCAGAATGTGCAATCGCGACGATCTTCATGGCGATGCACCCATGACAGTGCCAGCGCCGCCCACGTGACTGAAACTGGGTGCTATAGGGAGGAATAAAGTTTATTTCCTCCTGGCAGTGGGGCTCTCGGTGCCGGCGCCAGGCACGTTCAAAATACTATTAACCTGCAGATTAACCCTATATCTGCAGTTTAATAGCATTTTTTAATATGTCAGATTCCCTTTAAGAAACAGAAGAGGGGGTGGAGCATGACACAGATTGTCTCTTTGGTCACTGTCATTTTGTCAGTCGGGTACACTAATACAGAATGTCAAAGTAACATGACAGTGGTCCAGGTTCCCAATTGTTAGACACGGGCAGCAGGTGGAAATGTATCATTTCCTTACAAATTTAGATATTTAAAAATTGAAAAATAAAAAAAGTCACATTTAAAAATTGCTAATTAGTAAAATGACATATTGTTTAGAGTGGTCAGTTGTAATTATAGACAACCTGTGGCTGTCAGAGAATGCTAGGGGTTGTAGTTTGGAGAGGGAGAGGTTGGAGGTCGTGATTACAGACTGTCTATAGACTGTTGACTTTTGTATCCCATTTTAAGGTTTTGGTTTTAGGTCCATTCTTCCACAGCATGTCCTGCCCAGACCTACTGTAAGTATACAGCTAATCGACACCTCCAGTGGCATCCTGTCTGAAAGACAGACAACACTTTCCTCAGGAAATGGGATGGCATCACCCATTATCATGTGTAAGACAGAAGGCAGTGGTCAGAGACTATAAATGTACTAATAAGCCACGGCAGTCAAAACAGCATGCAAGGAAAATCTAATAACTTAACACAATAATTACAAAAATCGGTCCTGGAGAGGTCAAATATGACAAAACGCTGCATGCTCTGTAATGAAATCTGTATGATATGTTACTTGTGCGCAGTGGAGACATCGTTAAAGCAACACTTCAGATAAAAACTGTACACCGTATTATATCTAGTCTAAGAAATTAGAGACCAGCACGGCTCACACTTTTTCAGAATGGAGGGTGACTACATTGATCTGCCCATGAACATGGCGATACAGAGTAGTCACCTGCTGACTGCAGCTACAGTTGCTAGGCGACAGTCCAAACTGATTTGGTTGCCACCTCACATTCTCAGCACCCATTGGGAATTTATTGAACTTGTATATGAATCTTTTTACATTTTCTTGATTTTCTTGTAAAAGGGGTTGATGAACTGAACACCACGTGTTCAGATTCTAAAATCGCCCGGAACAGCTCCATATTTCAGAGTGGTAGCATTATATGCATTACGTGTCCACCATTTAAATGTATAGCTGACTATGTAAATAACAGATGGGACGAGTCCTCCAAAGCAATAGTCCCTCATTGTCAGCTGTAGATTTAGCTGATCGACAAGCGTCCATAAGGAGACCCCCATAATAACATCTACATGTCCTAATATGACACATGGGAAAGAGGTTCTCTTAGTGACCCTTCAAAGCTAAGTTTCATATATAGATTTTTTTTTTTCAAAACTTTTAAAAGTGTTGTCCTCATTTTACTTGAAGGTAATAAATGGGAGTATGAGAGAACCTTCATCAGAACCCCCTTTGTAAGGTTAGTTTTCACATAGCTGTAAAACAGATGCATTTTAGTATTCGCAACACTGCTGTAATGGTGAAGTTAGATCACCTAGTCCAGGGGAGCACAACTTTTTTTTTGGTCCAAAGGCCACATTATCAGATTGAACCCACTCCATGGGCCGCAATAAAACATCATACATCTCATTGCATAAATATCTAAAATATGCCGATTCCATTTCTACGACTCCCACCTATCAGGAGGATACTCTACTCTCCCATTCACAATCCAGAGAGGAAGAGACATTGGATTCAGCTTTCTCCATTGTAATTTATGTGAGATCCTGACACGACTAGTCAGTGTTTTCCTACAATGAGTATGGCAGCACTCATGCATGGCCACTTCTTTACTTCATCTACGCCATGGTGACATGGTCACACTGGGTATTATTAATAGTTACCCATCCCTATGTTGCTACCTCACACTCCTCCAGTCCCTTAAACATACACAGCACACTGTCATTGATGAATACAGACAGTCCCTGGGTTAGGGACTAGATGGGATCTGTGGCTCTGTCCGTAACTTGAATTAGTATGTAAGTTGGTACAAGTACAAGGCTGGTAACACAATCCCTAAAAACTAATGCCTCATTGCTCACCTCTCTTGCCGCCCCACTGCTCGCCGTCCGCTATCTGATCCACTTCTTTCCGCTGTCGAGAGCCATATCTCCAGCCTCTTCACTATAGCCCATAACTGCCAGCCTCTTCCAGGCTTCGGAGGTCACTGCTCATTATAAGGTTGCGAAGTCATGACATTAAAACGTGCGTTGCGACCTTATGACACACAGTGACTTCAGAGTCCTGGACTATAGTGAGGAGGCCTGAGCCATGGAGTGGAGCATCCAGAGAGGTAAGCGATTAGGTATTTTTTTTTTTACAACTTGTATTCAGAACTAGGAGTCAAACGTAAGTTGGATGTTCATCAGTCGGGACTACCTGTACATGAATTCCACTATTGCGATATACATATAAAATGTAAAGTACTGATCAAAAAGTGTAAAAGCCACCCTAGCGTGCCAAGATGCACCTCAATATGGATTGTCCCTAACTCTATTGACACCCTTCTCCAAGTGCCCAGACAGGCCTCATATGAAATGGGAAGGAGTTAGGAACCAGGCTTATACTCCCTAACATGGAGAATATATATGAGCAGCCACCATTGTCAGGCATGTTTCTGACTAGATAGGTGAGGCCGTTCTCCATTTCAAACCCAAGCTCCTGTGTTCTTAGCAATAATTTCAGATATAATACAGCCGCATTTATCACTGCTGCTATAAAACAGCAAGGAAAACCAAGGTCACCTAAAGCAGGGGTGGGCAATTCATTTTCTTGAGGGGCCACATGAGAGACCGTGACTGTTGTGGAGAGCTGAACCAACAGGCTGAAATTAATTCTGCTCATTATTAACATATTATAATTCTTTATATTCATTGCATCACTTAATATTGAGCAGAATAAAGTATGCTGACACCCCCCTATATAACGTATGAGACACAGCTCCCTATATACTGTATGATCCCACGCATAACCCCCTATATACCATAAGAGCCCACACACAGCCCATATATATTGTAAGAGCCCTCACACAGCCCATATATAGAGTATGAGCCCCACATAACCTCCTACATTCAGTATTAGCCTCCACATAGCCTCCAATATTCAGTATGAACCCCCACATAAGTCTAATATACAGTATGAGCCCCCACAGCCTTCTATACAGTATGAGCCCCCACATAGCCTCTCATATGCAGCATGAGTCCTCACATAGCCTAGTACATACAGAATGAGCCCCACATAGAATCATATATACAGTATGAGCCCCCACATAGCCTCTTATATACACCGTGAGCTCCACATAGTCTCTTATACACATGTGCCCCACATAGCCTCTTATATATAGCATATGCCCTACATAACCTCACTATATACAGTATGACCCCCCACATAGCCTCCTATATACAGTATGAGACCCCCAAAATATCCTCCATATATACAGTGTGAACTCCACATAGCCTCCATATATCAGTGTGAGCCCCCACAGAGCCTCTATATATACAGTAGTGTGAGCCCCACATAGCTTCCTATGTACAGTGTGACCCCCACATAGCCTTCTATGTACAGTGTGTGTCCCACATAGCCTCACTATATACAGTATGAACTTCCCACATAGCCTCACTATACAGTATGAGCCCCCCACATAGCCTCCATATATACAGTGTGAGCCCCACATAGACTCCATATATACAGTGTGAGCCCCACATGGCCTCCTATATACATAAAAATATCCCATCCCATGAAAAAAAGAAAGAATACTTACTTCACTCTCGATCTCCCAGTGCTCTGCTCCTATCTCCTTTGCACTGAGTCTCAGCAGCAGTGCGATGAAATGAAGTTTCAATCCTTTGGCTGTCTTGGTCCACGGGCTGAACTGCAACAGCCAAGGGGCCAGATGTGGCCCATGGGCCATAGTTTGCCCAGGTCTGACCTAGAGCCATTGTCTTGTATCATTGGATGACATTGGTCTACAGGCCCCCATTACATATTAGATAAAGATCAGTCACGCCCACCAAAATCTGCTGGACCAGCCAGCCATCCCTAATAGAAGATCTCAGGGAAGAGAAGAATCAAGCAGTTGTAATTGAAATGCTTATTTTTTTACAGCTTCTATACTGTCTTGCAGCAAATTTTTCATTTTAGCTTACTGAAAACTCTTGGCCAAGTATTCATATATAGGAGGGAGTTTAGAGAGAGCGCTGTCAATCACATGAGAATGACGCCGACAGCTATCTCCATGGTACAGCCAGCTTTAGCCTGATGAAACAGCGGGTTGGCAACCCAGGGGTTGGGCCAATGGTCTTTGTGGCTTATGTACATAGGGCTTACACTCTGTGGACAAAAGTATTAGGACAAACCTCTTAATAATTTTCATTCAATTCCATTTCCCCTAGTGTATAACATCCGGACCCTCGGCATGCAGTCTGGCTTTGCTAACATTTGTGAAACAATGGCTCGTTCTAAAGAGCTCACTGAATTCGAGAGTGGTAATGCCCTTTGGTAACAAGTAAGATCATGACGTTTCGCCCCTCATAAATATTCCATGATCAACTGGGAGCAGCTTTATTGAGAAGTGAAAGTGTTTAGGAACCACAGCATCTCAGCCATGAAGTGAAAAAAAGTTCAAGAGCCGTTGCATGCCAGCCTTACATCACCAAGCACAATAGCACATATTGTATGACGTGGGGTAAGGCTGCCATCATTGGACTCTGGAGCAATAGAAACGTGTTTTGTGGAGTCATAAATCACACTTCTCTATCTGGCGTCTGATGGACAAGTCTTGGTTTAGAGAATGTTATCTGCCTGTCCTCATTGTGCCAGTTGTAAGGTTTGGTGGAGGAGGGATAATAATATGGGGCTGTTTTTCAGGGGACAGTATAGACCTCTTTGTTCCAGTGAAGGTAAACCCTAATTCTTCAGCATACCAAGACATTTTGGACAATTGTAGCCTCCAACATTGTGGAAACAGATTGGGGAAGACCACATGACTGTGCCCAGTGCACAAATTAAGACCCATAAAGGTGTGGTTGGGTGACATTGGTGTGGAAGAACATGACCGGCCGCACAGAGCCCTGACCTCCAAACCATCCAACTCTTTTGGGTGAACTAGAACTATGATTGTGAGCCCAGAGCTCTCGTCTTACATTACTGTCTCACAAATGTTCTTCTGGATGAACAAACATTCCCATAGATGCTATTAAGAATCTTGTATAAAACCTTCCCAGAACACTGGGGTGAACCGACTCCATATTAATATCGATGGTTGTAGAAAGTGACGTCATGAGAGCTCCTGTAGGTGTAATGTGGAGGAGTCCCAATTATTTTGTTCATATCATGTATTAGGGGTAGAATTACATGCCAACCATTTAAATAGCTAGAAAACAACGTAATACAAAGGTGCGGCAGGTCCTCCAGAGCAATAGCCACTAAATCTCCATACTCTAATTCATAGTCAAAGTCTGTAGTGAGGAGACCCCCATATTAACGTCTGTATGTCCTGTTCTGACATGGTAAGACGTCGTCTTACTATTTCGCACCTCGAAAGCTAAGTTTTCTAACGTTATTATCTTATAAAGCTTTAAATGAGTTGTCCTCATTTTACTTGAAGGTAACAGCTGCATTTTAGTGTCTGTTTCACTGTTTCTCTAAGGCAACCTGAAGTCACCTAGACCCCTAGTCTTGTACGATGGTGGTCTGACACCGGGGTAAAGAGTTTCATACACGCTAGATGAAGCTCAGCCAAACACGCTGAAATCGACAGAATCGGTCAACTACCTTATGTGTATGAGGGCCCTCCTCAATAGAAGATGTCAGGGGTAAAAAATGATCGGACAGTTGAAACTGAAACGCCCTATTTTTTATTGTTTTTTATTGTTTTCGGGGAAGACAAGCAGCGCCTGAAGTGTCTGGCCGCGTCTTTCTCCTCTCAGCCCATTGAAAACACTCAGTCAATGATTCATATATATGAGGAATTAAGGAGAAATAGCTTTCATTCATCGAGCGTGCTACCAACAGTTATCTCACATGTACGGCCATCTTTAGTCTGAGAAGATAGCTGGTAGCACTGGGGATGGCACCCTAATGGCCCATGTGTGAATAAAGCCCCCGTCACACACAGCGATCTCGCTGCTGAGTCATTAGTTTTGTGACGCAACAGCGATCTCCCCAGCGATATCGCTGTGTGTGACATTCAGCGACCATCAGCCCCCCTGCCGGGTATCGCTGATCGTCACTGAATGTCCTGGACATTTTTTTGATCGTTGGTCTCCTGCTGGCAGGCACGCATCGCTGCGTGTGGCAGGCAGGAGACCAGAGATCAGCTGCTAACCAACGTACACATCGGGTTTCCAGGCGCCAGGCGGCGCCTGGAAACCCGATGTGTACGTTGGATACCAGCGCGCTGCTGCAGGGGAGCTGGTAACCAAGGTACACATCGGGTTACCAGACGCCGCGCAGCGCCTGGAAACCTGATGTGTACCTAGGTTACCAGCTCCCTGCACAAGCGGGCTGGTATCCAATGTACACTGCGGGTAACTAAGCGACGTTACCCGCAGTGTCGCTGTCCTGATTGCTGCCTGAGCTGCCTGTTTGGCAGCTCAAGCAGCGATCATGTAGCGACACACCAGCGATCCTGACAAGTGTATTCGTTGTCGGGATCGTTGGTGTGTCGCTAGGTGTGACGGGGCCCTAAGGCCTTAGGGCTCATACACATGGAACATATTCGTACATCTGATACACACAACGACATCCACGGGAGGAATATAATGCTTCATGGAGGCGCCCTATAGCGGTTGTGAGGCAGTGAGGGGGATCAAATGCGGTGTATTGAGGCCGCTGGAGTACATTGTAGTCACAGGAATAGCAGTGGTTGCGATGCAAAATAAAAGTAAGTGTGGACCTGGTCAAGTTATTCGGCTAAGGCAATGTTTAGGAAAACCCGGGAAGGGCTTTTATTTTTGGAGCCAACTATAGGATAGTAGTGGGGCGGTTCGCTCCCTCCAGCCAGGTCTTCCAAGTGGCCCATGGCCACAGATTCAATTTAATAACCCAGCATTAAAGGGTTGGGTAGGTCAGTCTTGGTCTGCAAACTGCAGAGCAGGTGGCTCTGCAGCGTCCGGCTTGTGTGAAGTAGCCAAGGGAAGCAAAACGCCTGGCACCCCCCAGCGTGAAACAGCGGTGCAGTCGGCACGGCAACCGGTCTCAGATATAGACTGTCTTGACGCCCCGGCTGTGATCCGGAGGATATCATTTGTTTTGCCACCATTCAGGATCCATACAAGCCGCAGATCCCTACATTGTGCGGATTTAGCTCACATAGTTACAGGTTCTATAGCGCTATAGGTTCATTTTAGGGCTTGTGTATACTAACTATGGCCTTGCACTAACTTTGCCGCCACGTCGTACCCCCAGATGACTTGCGCACTGCGGTGTCAGTGTGTACCATTGGTCTGTACACAGCTATTTGCACACCCCACCCTGCAGGCACTATAAAACTTTCTTATCTGCAGGTGAGATGAACAAAGAAGGAAAGTAAAGTCTTTCAGTTACATGTTCAGCAGAACATTGCTCCTACTACTCCTCCCATGCGCATTAACCCCTCTCATGCCTGCCTGCAGTACATTGCACGTTAACCCCTTTCCCGCCGATTTTTCATACCTCCAGACTATTAGATACCTACTCTTAACTCTTGCATGGCCTCCTCAGGAGTAAGAATGCAGAATGTTAATCCATGGGGCTGCCAAAAGTGATAAATTCTTGTTGGGTTAACCCTTTCCCCTCCTCCTCCACGTGCAATTCTTATAAGAATCCTTTGGTAGGAAAAGCACGCAAGTTCTCAACAAAGACCAGCATGGCCTCCATGTTTTATGGCTTCTAATACCACTTTATTGGTATTTGCAGCATGGATCTCCTCTAAGTTTAATACTTGATGTTATTCCAGTGTTCCCCAACCTGCAACTTTTCAGCTGTTCCAAAACCACAACTCCTAGGGGGCTGTCTGGGCACGATTGGAGTTGTGGCTTTGCAACATCTGGAGAGCCACAGGTTGAGAATCCTGTACACACCAGATACTGTCCCACTCCATGTCCGCTCATCACATTATTCCACACACCATATATCCTGTTGTACGAGACGCATGAGATCTGCAGCCGCCATACACCGCCAGGGCTCGTTCTACATACACATAATCTATAGTAATGGATGTTTCTGCACTCATCCATCACTTGGCATAATAGAACACTCCATAGTAGAGTGTCCAAGCCCAGCGTCCCATGACTGGATCAATCACATACGGTAAATCAGAGCCATGATCAGCTGCTCACAAATCATCAGATTGCTACACGTCTGATACATTTTACTAAAGGCTTAAGAGTTTCACTTGCTCATATCCAATCAATCTGGTCCCATAAATGTTAATCAAAAAATGGAGCAGCACAGTTAATGATTAATGGGTGCAAATTCCTCTTCAGCAATACCCCAATACTTGCCAACTTAGATATCCAAAAAATAGGCAGCACTCCAACAGACAGATAGAAAACGTGGATATTTATTGCACCCACATAGCATGGCAACGTTTCGGCTCCATGAGCCGAAACGTTGCCATACTATGTGGGTGCAATAAATATCCACGTTTTCTATCTGTCTGTTGGAGTGCTGCCTATTTTTTGGTCCCATAAATGGTTAGAACTATCATTATAAGACTCCGATATTAGTTGTTTCATGTATATCGCTAGTTGTCTGCGCAAATTTCTGGAGATTAATAAGCAGGAAAATTTAAAAATAGGTAGTGTTTCAAATGTTATATGAAGATTGCATGCATAATAACTTTATACATGAATTTATGGAGCCATTTCTTACTTATACACCATTGTCAGTTGTAGAAATCATGTGATTCAGTATCTCACCCTACTGTGCAAACCATCAGTGTCCACCTATACCGGATTGGAATAATGCCTCATTTATTACTGTATTGTGGTAGGGCACAGAATTGGGCCATGCACTTACATTTCCTATGACGCTACTTTCTTTTTACTCTTTTTATATGGATAGCTAGCTAGATAGATAGAGGATAGATAATAGATAGATGATAGATAATAGATAGCATAGACGCAGCAACGTGACATCTAAAACACTATAAGACCTCATATCAGGCTATCTATGTATTTACCTATTATCTATCTATCTATCTATTATCTCTGTATCTATCATCTGTCTATCTATTCAAATCTGTTATTCTGTTACATTTATCTGATATTGAGGTCTAAAGGGTATGCCACACTAAACAACATCGCTAACGGGATCGCTAAAAAACGTCACTATTTAGCGATCCCGTTAGCGATGTTGTTCAGTGCGGCAGCTTCCAGCGACGAGGTTCCTGCTGTGATCTCGCTCGTCGCTGGAATCGTTCCGGACCCTATTTTCTCGTCGGCGCTCCCGCTGGGTAAGTATATATCGCTGAGTGTGGCACCTTTTTTAGCGATTTAGCGGTACTTTTGTACCGCTAAAGTCGTTAAGGAGATCGCTAACCGCGATAGCGTCCTAACGACATCGCTAAATGTGGCCGACACTAGCGATATAGAAACAATCCCGCTAGCGATCTCATTAGTATGCGATGCTAACGAGATCGTTAGCGGGATCGAGTAGTGTGGCAGTACCTTAATAGTGATAGCTTTAGATGTCATGTTGTATATATTTATGGAGATAGATGAAATGAGAGTATCAGAGGAGGGCAGAGCTTTTCCTGCGGTAGGACTATAGCAAGGTCATTGTCTCCAAGTATTTATGTACATAATATCAGATCACTAATATAAATATGTACGTTCACAGACAGAAACATAATACATAGGTAGATAATAGATCGATAGATTGATGGATGATAGATAATGGCTAGATAGTACTCCCCTCCCCCCACCTGTTGCACAGACACTGGTAGCCTCACTGCTGCAGAGATGCCCTCACGTACCCCCTCTGCCGATCTTATACTCACAGGTAGCGCTGCTGCCCCTCATTCTGCCTGTGAAACAACACGGAGAAGCCGAACATTCCTCCGGGGACCCCCGCCTGCTTGATAACCGGGAACTGGGTGTCCACGTTGAAGCCGGCGCACGCCAGGCACAGTCCCAGCAGCAGCAGGCAGACCGGAGCCGGCCCCGCGCTCATCCCTGCAGCGCCCGGGTCCTCGGTGCCTCAGACCCAGGTGTGGTGCTGGTTCTGTCCCTGGTGCTGATCAGGAGCAGGCTGTGGTCAGTGACCTCTGAGGCTCCTGTGCCCCCTGCTGCAGTGCAGACCCCAGTGTGCAGACCCCAGTGCTGGCTGCAGTTAGATCCTCAGCAGATTAAAGTTGATTCCTATAGACTCTCGGAGATCCCATGAGTGCAGATCGCTTCCTAGTGCAGCTCCAGTGTCACCTCCTGCAGAGTGAGACCTGAGTGCTGGCCCACAGCCTCCCTCCCTCCGTCAGACCCTCCTCCAGCCCTTGCACCCTGTGCCAGGCCCTCCCATTGCACTGGCTGCTGCTGCCCCTTTCCCTGTCTCTTTCATTTCCACCTTCCCAGCCTCTGGGCTCCTCGTTCTTCCCTCTACTCCCTCTTTTCTTCCGGTGAACTTCTGCCTTACACCCGGTACAGATCTCATGCAGGTTGTCTTAAAGGGGCCGCCTCCCCTGCACCTGCCTGTGCTGGGAATGAGCTGGGAGGAGGGGGTGCTGGCAGGGGAGAGCAGGGTTACAGCTTCTCACACTGGTCACAGACTTCACACCACTATCACTGCACTCACAGTCTGTGCACACATCATCCACACTGTGTACACAGGCTGTGTTGTGTCGACCCGCCACCACAATTGTGGGTTACCAGGGCAATGGGGTACTCGGAGCCGAGCCCATGGGAGTCTATGGGATTTGTCACTGGTAGCGGTGGCTCGGTCCGTGGCCCTGGCGGTCTGGCGTTAATAGGGGGGGTATTATTTACAGGGGATTTGGTAGGTAACAGTTCGTGACGCCACCTGTAGTTTTCTGATCACTAAGACCAGCGCTGCTGTAGATCTCTGAGGGGATGTTGTGGCAGCTAGATGACGGGTCCCCCACAGGTGGGACTGGTCCCTCAAAGTCTATGGTTATAATGATGTAGGGTGCAGATAAATGAATCAGTCTCACACCATCCAGCGTCTTTCCATACCTTTTACTTGTCAGATGTTTAGGCAGGTCCCGGGGAGCTGGTCGGGGTGGAGAATGCACGTCCAGGTAACAGCTGGGCAGGTTAGAGACCTCCTTAACTTCCAAAATGTAGATGAGTCCAACTTGCATAAAGCGTAGTTAACTCCGATTACTCCAGCTAACTCTATAGCTGTACTGCCCGGCCGACTTTGTGACGGAGCCTTCTAAATGGTGAAACTAAGTCCTCACTTTTGTCAAGCGCTTAACTCAAAGTCCTTGTTCCACTGACTCCGGTTACGTACCGACACTAAGGGCTTGCTCCTGCGACTTATAGTCCAGCGAGACTCTGGTTTTCTCGTTACTATGCCTGAAACAATAGCAACTCCTCGGTCCCCAGTGACCGGATAATTAGTGCAGGTAATTCACTACCTAAGGCACTGCTCTGTCTTCTCCACTGTGCCCTTCGCCCTGCTTCTGCTCTTAACATAGCACTGCAGCGTGGAAGTAGTAAGTCAGTTTTTCCTTGAGCTCAATGAGCAGCTCTTAGTATCCTCCAAGTCCAGACTGGTTAAGAGGTAGCTCTGACTAGGCTAGGATGAACTGCCTCACCCGTACTAGCCTCCACTTCTTTGTCAGATGAGCTACTCTGGCACTCAACTCACACAGAGCTCTAACAGGAACTCAACTCTCTGCACTGTCCTGAGACAGGAACTCCCTCTTACGCAGGCTGCGTGACACTACTTTATACCCCTAGTGGGTGTGTCTAAAGTGTGAATGAATGATGTAAAGCTTTAACTGTTACCTTTCTGTGCAGACTCCAGGATTTTATGTGTGCCTTACAAAGCTGGGCTACACATCCCCCATTGGTAAAACACAGCACTCCTGGGCTGTAAAATATAAAAAGAAAGACATTCTGTTTTGCATTTAAACAATAACATGAAACTCATCCCATCCGGGAGGTACGAAATCTTAAACGTTACATTATGGACAATAGAAAATACAAAAGTATCAAAACATCAAGACACTCAATAAATACACAGTATTCTTGTGGAGGACCCGCACCAAACCTCCCACGTGGGTCCTGGGTGGGCTGCAGGACTTCTGACTGCAGACCTCACTCAGTGCCACACCATACGGGTTTTCTGTTCAGAGGTAAGTCAAGGCTTCGTGTGAAACCAAGATAAGGCACCGTAGTGCAACTATTTACAGGATACAGTTTTTGGGCTGGCTCAGTCCTCAGCCACGCAGTTCATTATGAGACTTTTTCAAGAAATTTCACATTACAATACTTTAAATTCCTTCAAGTGCAATAAACTTCTGTATGCAACTTTATACAATTGGTCATAAATAATAAACCTTTTCTGAGTCATAATAAACTAGTTTGTTAGGACTACTGTTGATAACGAATAGGTAGCTTCCCTTTCGTTGTACGTTCTAATCTACGTGGAGTAGCATCAGGTATAATGGTCTCTGATCTATCTGTTCTGCGTAACGGCAAACTATAATACTGTCTCAATCTTTCTATGGATCTGGCAAGCGTACTGATGGCTGGGCGGTGTGAGTCAGCTTCACCAGGGGATCCCATAGCATGGGGCACTGCTTCTGGTGATTCTACTTCTTGAGGTTCTGCAGGCTGGGGTTCTGCTGGAATAGGTACCTCTAGAACTGGCTCTGTTGGCACAATGGGCATGACTGGAGGTGGAGTTTCCTGTTATGTTACGGTAGCTGAGGAGTGCAGGTAAAAAAGGAAATACACCAGAGCAGTTGGAATCTATGAGATTGCAGTACCCTGACTAACCACCGCAACTAGAGGCAGCCGTGGAGCGTTCCTACGTTGGTCCTAGACGCCTCGTCACAGCCTGAGAAACTAACTACACCTAAAGATAGAAATAGAAAGCTATCTGCCCCGGAGCAGAACCCCAAAGATAATAGAAAGCCCCAAACATGTAATGGCGGTTAGACAAGAGGAAATACTGACACAGAAAGAAAATAGAATGAGCAAACGCTGGGCCCAAACTAACTAAATAGAAAAGGATAGGAAGGGTACTTACTGCAATCTCAGAAAACCCTGAAAAAACACCAACTCTACTAATTTCAAAATCACCTGAGATCACACGACCTCTACCACCTAAATTAGTTCTCTGGTGTAACAAAAACAAAACAGCAGCCACTGAAAAAAAAACTGGAAAAAGCAAAAGTACAAAACACAGTGGCTGGACTAAACTGAGAGGGCAAAAGCCCCCAGAGGGACCCTGAAGGCCCCCACAGAAGTGCAGGACAAAATGCAAAAATATAGCAAAAACACAAATAAGAAATTGTCTTATCTGATAGCAGGAGATGCAGACACGACACAGCAGGCTACAAGGGAAACTGGAAGAAGGATTCAGACCAGAACAATTGATCACCGGCAACCGATGGAAAATGACTCCCTTATATAAGACCAATCAGTAACACCTGATTCCCAGTCCTCACAATCCTCACTAGTACCGCTTGTAACCACCAGAGGGAGCCTCTGCTCAGAACTCATCTCAAACCCATTCACAACAGTTTCCTCTTGTGGCTGATAAAACTGCAACACAGGGATGATTACCGCATCTCCCAGTCTGGGCCAATCCGCAGGTAAATCTCCCAGATCCGTGTGTATAACCGCTTCAACACTCTCTTCTTGATTCACAATAGGGTTATCTTCCCGAAGCCTCAAATGGTCTGGACACAACTTTAAATGATCTCTTGACACAGTGGCAGTCGTTTTTCCTCCATCCTTGCTGATGATACAGACTTTTCTGTTATCAAATTTGGAATCTTGTACGACATATGGTTCTTGTTCCCACTGGTTGTCCAACTTGTGCAGCTTCCTTTTCCTTTTTAACACAATTTCTCCAGGCGTGAAAGGCTTAGCGGGAGCATTCTTGTTGTAAACATTTTCCTGCTTTTCCCGTGCTTTATTAAGACTTTCTTCTACGCAGGCTTGCACTCTTCTGTATTGCTCTTGCCGATTTGTGTCCCAATTTTCAACAGTGTCATCTGCCTCTGGTTCTACCACACCAAGTTCCAAATCCATTGGCGGTCTTCCAGGCCTTGCTCTCATAAGGTAAGCTGGGTGCAGTTGGTAGAACTCACTGGTATGTGGTTGTACAAGTCAACTAGGTCAGGTAACAATTCTGGCCACCGATTTCTTTCTTCCAGTGGTATGGATTTTAGCAAGTCAACGACAATGTGGTTCATTTTCTCGCAAAGGCCGTTGGTTTGGGGGTGGTATGGCGTCGTTCTAATTTTCTTACACCCATACAAGTGACAAAATTCCTTAAACAGATCCGCTTCAAAAGCAGGGCCTTGATCAGTCAGTACCTGCTCTGGATACCCATGTGGTCTGCAGAAGCTTGCTTGGAAGGTCCTTGCTGCCGTCACTGCTGTCTGATCCTTGACGGGGATGACCACCAAAAATCTTGAATAATGATCCACCATGGTCAGGGCATATGAGTATCCAGACCTGCTTGGCGACAATTTGACGTGGTCCAAAGCCACGATCTCCAAGGGATGAGTCGTCCGGATAGGCTGCAGGGGTGCCTTCTGACTACCGTAGTCCTTTCGTCTGAGACCACAGGGTCCACAGTTCCGACACCACTTCTCGATGGAGCTGCGCATTCCTACCCAGTAGAACCGGCACCTCAGCAGGGTCTCCAGCTTTTTCCAGCCAAAGTGTCCCGCTTGATCGTGGTAGGCTTCTAACACCATTTGGACGCCTGCCTTGGGGACCACTATCTGCCATACCATCTCATGGGTCCTGGGGTTGACGTATCTCCTGCACAACTTCTCACGGTATAGGAACAACCGGCTTCTCTCATTCCACAGGAGCTTTGCTGACATAGGTGCATCTTTTTCCAAGGAGGAACCTTCCTGTCTTAACAACTCCTTGATACGGCTGACCACTGGATCGCTGTCCTGAGTCTCTTTCCAGCTGTGATGGGGTAAGGGATTTAACGTTGCACCAGACTGCTTTCTGTAGACACGCTGTTCATGGATTATCCCATTTCGATGGAACGCAGGTAGCTCAATTTCTTCCAGGTCGTCCGATTCTTCCTCCGTGTCAGATTCATGCGGCATTCGGGACAATGCGTCGGCGTTAGCATTCTTACGGCCTGCCCGGTACTTGATGGTAAACTGATAATTTGACAACCGAGCCATCCAATGCTGCTCCATGGCTCCCAGCTTGGCTGTTTCCAGGTGCGTTAACGGGTTGTTGTCTGTGTACGCCGTGAACTTGTTGGAGGCAAGGTAGTGCTTAAATCTTTCAGTAATGGCCCAGACCAGCGCCAGAAACTCCAGCTTGAAGCTGCTATAATTTTCCGGATTCCTCTCAGTTGGCCTGAGTTTTCTGCTGGCATATGCGATGACTTTTTCTTGGCCATTCTGCTTCTGACTGAGAACTGCTCCCAAACCTTCATTACTGGCATCGGTGTACAGCAGGAACGGTTGGCTGTAATCAGGATAGGCCAAGATTTCGTCACCTGTAAGGATCTCTTTCATCTTTTGGAATGCTTCAGCCTGTTCCTTACCCCAATTAAAGGGAGGGTTTCTGCTCTTTAGGGATTGTCCTACTAGGAGGTCTTGTAGAGGCGCTGCCTTCTTCGTGTAATCTTTCACGAACCTCCTGTAGTAACCCGTTAGTCCCAGGAACTGTCGCACTTCCTTGAGGTTCTTCGGCTCCGGCCATTTCTGGATGGCGGTGACTTTCTCTGGGTCCGGCGCTACTCCCTCTGAACTGACGATGTGCCCCAAGTATTGTACCTTCTGTTTGAGTAGATGGCATTTTGAGGGTTTCAACTTCATCCCGTACCTGGACAGGGACTCGAATACTTCTGCCAGGTGCTTCAGATGGTCCTCATATGTCTTGGAATACACGATGACGTCGTCTAGGTATAGCAGCACGGTTTCAAAATTGAGATGTCCCAGGCAGTTCTCCATCACTCTCTGAAATGTTCCCGGGGCACTGCTGAGCCCAAACGGCATTCTGTCGAACTCACAGAGCCCCATTGGGGTGGTGAAAGCCGTTTTCTCACGATCCTCCTCAGCCACAGCCACTTGCCAGTACCCACTAGTCAGATCAAGGGTAGAAAAGTAGTTAGCCGTTTTCAGAGCAGCTAAGGACTCCTCAATTCGTGGTAATGGGTATGCATCTTTATGTGTTATGCGATTCACTTGCCTGTAATCCACACACATTCTCATACTACCATCTTTCTTTTTAACCAGAACTAGAGGTGCTGCCCAGGGGCTACAACTATCCCTTATTACCCCGGCTTCCTTCATATCATGTAACATTTCCTTAGCTTTCTGATAATGGGCTGGAGGTATAGGCCTGTACCGCTCTTTGATGGGAGGATGACCACCTGTAGGGATATGATGCTGTACTCCCTTAATGGCCCCAAAGTCGAGGGGGTGTTT
The DNA here is from genome assembly GCA_033576555.1 of Oophaga sylvatica. NCBI lineage: Eukaryota > Metazoa > Chordata > Amphibia > Anura > Dendrobatidae > Oophaga > Oophaga sylvatica. The sequence continues at coordinate 137,459,507 of JARQOD010000003.1, forward strand.
ACTAAACACTTGTGCGTACTCTTGTACCACCCGTAATACCCCTTGTTTCTGGTGGGCGGGAGTGGTGTCTGTCCCGACATGGAGTTGCTGACACCAATCCGCCACCTGAGTTGCCGGGTCATTATCCTCCGCTAGTTGGCGGGAGACCAAGGACTCAGTCGGGAGAATAGAATTATTATCGACGGCATGTAATTTAGCAACTGTTGCATAACGGGGTAAATTTACTTCGTCATCTCCCCAGTTGAGAAGCCGTACCGGTACTCTCCCATTTATCACTTCCACTACCCCCCTCGCTGTCATGAGTGTGGGTCTATGTTCTGAACGATGGGGTTCTACTACTGCTTGGTAGTTCTGTCCTCTCAGACCTATGGCTGCCCTACACCATATTATCATTTCACTCATTGGGGTATCACAATAGGATTCGAGTCGGTGACCCGTACATTACCAATTTCGCCGTCTGTAAGCTTCGCTTGCTGCTGACACATCAGGGCCCGGATCTCTCTCTGGATCACTCCCTTCTGCCTTGGTCGGGCAATCTCAGCGAGCTGTTGGAGTAGAAACACAACTTCTCCCAGACAGTTACTGATAATGTTAGTACCCAAAATTATATTTAAACCGTTCTCTTCATTTACAGTCTTTACTACTAGAAGCCCCTGGTCTTTCAACTCCTCTCTGCCCACTTTCACATCCACACTTTTGGTCCCGAGTACTTCCACAGGGAGACCATTAGAAGCATACACGGTAAAGTCAGGGCTCGGGGGTTGGAGACTGTCCATAGACCAGAACTTCGTATATAGGACATCAGGTATTATGGTCACCTGAGACCCAGTATCTAGCAACGCCGGAACTGCAATCCCGTCCAGAATGATGGACAGGTAGGGTCGTCCACCCACGAACCTGCGGTTCCAATCTAAGGGGCCTGACGAGTCTCCACTGGGTGTTGGCCCTCGGACCCAGGTTCTGCCCGTTTAAAGGACACTGTGTAGACATATGACCTTTCCGGTTGCAGCGGTAACAGATGATCTCCCGGCGAGGAGGGTGCTGGTCAGGGGTCGCTCCTGGGGGTGGCGTTGTCCTCCTCCGGTGGGGCGACGTCCTCCTTCTCCTCCGGTTCATCCATGGGACATCCTCCGGGCAGTCGGTAATAAGATCTTTCCTTCTTCCTCTTTCCGCAGCTGCAGGGCACTCATCACAGCAGCCAGATTTTTAGTCAACTGGCGCACTTCCGAGCGCAGACAGTCCAATTCACTAGGGGGCGTCACCTGCGTTTTGGCTTCTGCCACTAGCGGGGAAAAGGTGGGTACTGCTGGTTCCAGAGTGACTTCACCCTGGTGATGTTGGGTTGCCACCTCAGGTTTGCCCAGGGGTCGCAGTCCTTTTATTGCCATGTCCTTTAGGGCATCAAAGGTGGCATCTGGATGATCTAAAGACCACCAATTTACAGTTCTGCGTTCCGCTTGGGACCTCAGTCCTTGCACAAATTGTTCTTTCAGCATCTTACTTTCATCAATGACACTTATGGTATTAACCTGCTTGAGGGCTCTCAGGGCCCCTTGTAGTCGGCAGCATAGTCCCTTATACTGTCACTTGGTTGCTGTGAACAGTTGTAGAATGCCATCCGGAGATCTGTTTCGGTGCGATCTTCAAAAATGGCCTGTAACTTTAAGAGGATCGCAGGCACCAACTCCTGGTCCGTGGTAGCCCAAGTCTCCACTTCTCTCTCAGCAGCGCCAGTTAGCTGCCCTATTAATACTGCAGCTTTTTGCCTCTCAGACATAGAGTACATTTCCAGGACACTGCATATCTTCCGTTTGAATCCTGCTAAAGTGCCTGGCTCGCCGCTGTACTGGGGAAGCCATTTCGCCCAGGCATATATGGGAGCGTTAGTGGCATGAGCGGGACCACCGGGCCGGGTGCTGGGCCTGCGCCCCCATCCGGCGCTACAATGCCACGCGGTGCGGGGTCGGGGCCTCCGGCTGGGGCCGCACTGTCGGCCGGTTGTTGCGACATATTATGCCCCTTGGTTAATCGGGGCCTACCGTTTCCAGAAGCTGCTGCTCCACAAGCACAGCGATGGGGACAGGACCTTCGTCGCAGGCGCTCTGATGTCAGAGCGTCCACTTCCTGTTGCAGGACCTGCCGCTGAGTCAGAGCCGGGGCGTGTCCAAGACTCTGCGCGCTTTTCAGGTACGCCCACCTTCTTCTCCAGCGCCTCAGGGCGCGAATATGGCGGCAAATATGGCGGTATTTGGCGCCAAAAGCACAAACAGTCTTTTTCACCAAAACACTCCACAGGCACACAGGGCTCGCAATGCTGCAAGTTTCGGATCCTGTTCGTGACGCCAAGTTGTTGTGTCGACCCGCCACCACAATTGTGGGTTACCAGGGCAATGGGGTACTCGGAGCCGAGCCCATGGGAGTCTATGGGATTTGTCACTGGTAGCGGTGGCTCGGTCCGTGGCCCTGGCGGTCTGGCGTTAATAGGGGGGGTATTATTTACAGGGGATTTGGTAGGTAACAGTTCGTGACGCCACCTGTAGTTTTCTGATCACTAAGACCAGCGCTGCTGTAGATCTCTGAGGGGATGTTGTGGCAGCTAGATGACGGGTCCCCCACAGGTGGGACTGGTCCCTCAAAGTCTATGGTTATAATGATGTAGGGTGCAGATAAATGAATCAGTCTCACACCATCCAGCGTCTTTCCATACCTTTTACTTGTCAGATGTTTAGGCAGGTCCCGGGGAGCTGGTCGGGGTGGAGAATGCACGTCCAGGTAACAGCTGGGCAGGTTAGAGGCCTCCTTAACTTCCAAAATGTAGATGAGTCCAACTTGCATAAAGCGTAGTTAACTCCGATTACTCCAGCTAACTCTATAGCTGTACTGCCCGGCCGACTTTGTGACGGAGCCTTCTAAATGGTGAAACTAAGTCCTCACTTTTGTCAAGCGCTTAACTCAAAGTCCTTGTTCCACTGACTCCGGTTACGTACCGACACTAAGGGCTTGCTCCTGCGACTTATAGTCCAGCGAGACTCTGGTTTTCTCGTTACTATGCCTGAAACAATAGCAACTCCTCGGTCCCCAGTGACCGGATAATTAGTGCAGGTAATTCACTACCTAAGGCACTGCTCTGTCTTCTCCACTGTGCCCTTCGCCCTGCTTCTGCTCTTAACATAGCACTGCAGCGTGGAAGTAGTAAGTCAGTTTTTCCTTGAGCTCAATGAGCAGCTCTTAGTATCCTCCAAGTCCAGACTGGTTAAGAGGTAGCTCTGACTAGGCTAGGATGAACTGCCTCACCCGTACTAGCCTCCACTTCTTTGTCAGATGAGCTACTCTGGCACTCAACTCACACAGAGCTCTAACAGGAACTCAACTCTCTGCACTGTCCTGAGACAGGAACTCCCTCTTACGCAGGCTGCGTGACACTACTTTATACCCCTAGTGGGTGTGTCTAAAGTGTGAATGAATGATGTAAAGCTTTAACTGTTACCTTTCTGTGCAGACTCCAGGATTTTATGTGTGCCTTACAAAGCTGGGCTACACATCTGCAGTGACTACTACCCACAGGGGATAGTGCACTTATTGTCAGACATGGAAGCGACAGGAGATTTATGGGGGAAGGGATCTGTCAGGAGGATCATCCCTCCTAAGCCGTCTATATGGGCATGTAGGTCATAGGAAGCTGAATACCTTGATATCTGCGATCCGATGTCCTATTCCGGAGAAATCCACATTTTTTATCTACATAAATGAGATGCTAAGATCTATGGGCCGGACAGAGATCTCCCTGAGAATTTGCCTCCAGACATTATTATAGATGATAGTGGGTGTTACCAGTGTGAGACATGTGATGGCTGACAGTCTGCTCTCCTGATTTACATGTCTCACCCTGGTAACGCCCCCTTTCAGTTAAAATAATCTCTGGAGGCGAAGTCTCACAGAGATCTATGTGTGGTCCATAGATCTTAACAGCCTATTTACATATCAAGAAAAATGTGGATTTTTCCGGAATACGATATTGGATTGCAGCTATTAAACTATCATTTTATTAAACTTTCTAAGAGCTACATGCCGATATAGACGGCTTGGGAGGTTTGATCCTACTAACAACTTCTCTTTAAATTTCACCTCTATGTTGCGCGCATATTAGCAATTAAAGTTATTGGCACCTAATGAGTTACTCTTTGTTAAGTCCAAGTGGGTGTTATCAGACTATTTTCCTGAGGTTTTGTACTTCTCCCTGCATGATGCTGACTAATTATGAGCAGGTAGCACCACTCAAAGGAAGGAAGATCACACCATAGCTCAGAGCAGGTTTCTTAAGGGTATGCCACACTAAACGAGATCGCTAACGAGATCACTAAAACGTCACTATTTAGCGATCTCGTTAGCGACCTCGTTGTGTGTGGCATGTAGCAACGATGTGGCCCCTGCTGTGATGTCGCTGATCGTTCACTAGCGTTCTGGACCGTTTTTTGATCGTTGGCGTCTTGCTGGTGAGCCTATATCGCTGTGTTTGGCACTTTTTGCGAACGACGAGCGACCTCGTTTGTGACGCATATGACAGCGGCGCAGGCGGGACTAGGGTTTTTAGCATCACGGAGTGGATCGCAATATCTGTAAGTTCTCTTTTGCATCACAGAGAGGATCGCAGAAGTTGCTAAGCAGGCTAGCAAGACACAGAGAGCAGGAGCGATGCTGGAAATTCCTATGAATCAGAAGCGCTCAGTACATGCTAATGACATCCTAACGACCGCCAAAGTCGTTAAACAGATCGCTGACCGCTGATGAGTCGTTTATGAGATCTCCTGTTTGGCAGCTACTAGCGACCTAAAAGCGATCACACCAACGATCTCGTTAGCTTGCGTCGTTATCGTGATCGCTAACGAGATCGCTAAGTGTGGCAGTACCTTTAGTGTATGAGCTGCAATCACACGTCTGCTGTGCTCAAGCAACTTGTACTCGCTATACAGGGAGAGCAGGGTGTCATTACATCTCACACAGAAGCAGTCTGTTCTGGGCTACTCTTGTGTGAGATGTAATGACACCCTGCTCTGATCTCACAGCAAAGTCAGTGCAAGCTGCAATGAGCACAACAGTCATAAGTATGATTACTGACACATTCTGGACAAGTAGCGTGGTTGTGTGGGGCAAGGCAGTACAGCAAAGTTGACAGTGCTGTGAGAGGAGGAAAGCTCATAGAATGGTTTGTAATGTGACACAACTAAACTCAGCTGCACTGCTCCTACCCAACAAGGACCTTATCTGTGAGGCGTAGGGCATCTGTACTATCTAATCATGCAGGAGGTTAGATCAGTCGATAAGGCTCTGTCATATGTTGAGAAACCTGCTCTAAGCTACTGTTGCGGCATGTTATTTTTCTACCGTGTAGCTGCCTGCTTATGATTGGTCAGCATCATACAGGAAGAAGAAGTACACCCCCCCAGTGAAAACTATCTGATAACACCCACTTGGATTTTATTCAAGTGACAACTACTTTGATTGCTAATATCTTCACAACAGAGAAATGAAATGTAAAAAAACAAATGTTATTCTGCCCTGCAGACACTATTTCATCGTGTGTCCAGTTCAACATGAAACATTTGTAGAAGATCCTCTTTAAAGTGGATCTCCAGAAATATCTAATCAGAGAGGAACAATAATCTTTGCAACATCCTTTTATGTTTTCTTCCTGAAATTGAATGATCCTACAGTAGGTTGAAAGGATTTAGTAAACTTGGGTTCTTATAAAATATTTAAAGATGAAAATAGACCATAGAGCTTCTCTTTCCTCTGGTAATTCCTGTTTCCTTCCAAAAACATTCTTGGGATATGTGGCTGACCATTACATTGTCACTATTTTGTGTATGGCCATACTGTTAAAGGGGTTGTTCAAGGTCATAGCTCATAGATTGTAAGCTTGCGAGCAGGGCCCTCATTCCTCTTGGTATCTGTTTTGATCTGTGTTTATTGGTATGCTATAATGTCTATTGTCTGTACAAGTCTCCTCTAAAATGTAAAGTGCTGCGGAATATGTTGGCGCCATAGAAATAAAATTATTATTATTAACATGGGTTATTTCTTTTATGACAGTGGCACAACAGTCCTCAGGTTGTGTCGGGCACTGCAGCTACAATATTAGGCATACATAGCAGTGACACTAGTTCCGAAAGAAACATCTACTGGATCCTGTCCACATATTTTCTCCCTTTTCTTTGTTTTTTTTACTTTCTTCCATTGGTTGGACTGATTCCACCACCAAGGTCGGACTTTGACATCAAAGTATCTGTGACACAGACCTTTCCTACAGGACTTTGCAACATGTAAGCACCAAAATAACTTTTTGCAACTGGTGGACACCAAAATCCTGAATGGTCCCAAGCTATGACACAACCCAATTTGTAGGCAAACACAAAAGCTAATAAGATCTGATTCATATGGGATGATTCACAGATACAGTAACATATTAGACCTTATTGCTGATATGTCCTGTCTGTACAATGAGATGTGGATATGCATATGTCACATAAGGCCCAGGTGCCGCGTACCGCACAGTGAAAGAACCGGCCCCGCCGACAATGAACTGACAGTTCATTGCCGGCGGGCGGCGGGCCCTTTAATCGCGGCGGGCGGAATGTTGAGAGAGAGGAAGGCCTTGCGGCCTTCCATATGCAGCACAGGAAACGTGATCATCATCACGCCGCCTGTGCGCCCTGATGACATCACGCCGCCTGTGCCAGGAGAAGACGGAGTCCAGAGCGCGCTTCTTCAGAGCAGCGGGGGAGATAGGTGAGTACTGGTATTTTTTTTTTTTCTTTTTTAATGCCGGGCCCGGCCTATGGGGGATTCTGCTGGCTATGGGGGATTATGCTGCCTATGGGGGATTCTGCTGGCTATGGGGGATTCTGCTTCCTATGGGGGATTCTTCTGGCTATGGGGGATTATGCTGGCTATGGGGGACTATGCTGGCTATGGGGGATTATGCTGGCTATGGGGGATTATGCTGGCTATGGGGGATTATGCTGGCTATTGTGGGATTACTCTGCTGCCTATGGGGGATTATGCTGGCTATGGGGGGATTATGCTGGCTATGGGGATTATGCTGGCTATGGGGGATTCTGCTGGCTATGGGGATTATGCTGGCTATGGGGGATTGTGCTGGCTATTGGGGCCTATGCTGTTTATGGGGGATTATGCTGGCTATGGGGGACTATGCTGGCTATGGGGGAATTATGCTGGCTATGGGGATTATGCTGGCTATGGTGATTATGCTGGCTATGGGGGATTATGCTGGCTATGGGGGATTATGCTGGCTATTGTGGGATTATGCTGCATATTGGGGACTATTATGCTGCCTATGGGGGATTATGCTGCCTATTGGGGATTACTATGCTGCCTATGGGGGATTATGCTGCCTATGGGGGACTACTATGCTGCCTACTGGGGACTACTACGATACGATACACTTTATTGATCCCGGGGGAAATTACTATGCTGCCTATTGGGGACTATTCTGCCTATTGGGACATTTACCTGCCTATTGGGGACCTATGCTGCCTATTGGGCACTATGCTGCCTATTGAGGACATATGCTGCCTATTGGGGACTATGCTGCCTATTGGGACATTTACCTGCCTATTGGGGACCTATGCTGCCTATTGGGGACTATGCTGCCTATTGGGACATTTACCTGCCTATTGAGGACATATGCTGCCTATTGGGGACTATGCTGCCTATTGGGACATTTACCTGCCTATTAGGGACCTATGCTGCCTATTGGGGACTATGCTGCCTATTGGGACATTTACCTGCCTATTGGGGACTATGCTGTGTATTGGGGACCTATGCTATCTATTGAGGACATTTACCTGCCTATTGGGGACATATGCTGCCTATTGGGGACTATGCTGCCTATTGGGGACCTATGCTGCCTATTGAGGACATATGCTGCCTATTGGGACATTTACCTGCCTATTGAAGACCAATGCTGCCTATTGGGGACATTTACCTGCCTATTAGGGACTCTCGCACCACACCAGTCTGAGCCTGAGCTAAAAGCGGAGTTGCGCCAATATGTGCACTGATGAGAATGAAATGATATGGATTGGCAAGGCTGCAGTGATGGGCAGTGCAGGCTGTATGTCTCTGTGTGGGCAGTTTTATTGCTGGTATATTGTTTTTGTAGCGCTGTATATATATTGGTATTTTACTAATAGCAATTTGGAATCCCTAGGAAATAATGATATCAAGAAAGAGAAAAATTGCTTCACTTGTGACAAATATGAAACCGAACATTGACCATCTCATTAGCCAAAAGCAGACCCATAGTTCCCATTGAAATACCAGTAAGTTTGTTGATTTTTAACTTTACTTGTTCTTTATTTTAAGTATTGTATTTGTTCCTGTTTTTTTTTTTTTTTTACTTCAAAATAAGAGTGTAGTATATGGTGTATACAGGGTCATACACATCGTGTGCGGTATATAGAGTGTATATACACTGCTGTATTATACATTTCATATACAGGTTATAATGCCTCTTATTCTTTGTATAGAGGTTAGTGTGCCATGTATAATATATGGTATATACAGCGTAGTGTCGCATACACTGCTGTATTATACAATATACATAATAATCTTAGATTATTCTGTATACCGGACTGTTGTTCTACTGAATAAATCATCTGTTTTGAAAGCAATTTGCAGGCTGGATTACAAGTTTCTTCACACATTTACTCTGGAGAAAGCCTACCTTCGTCACTACCTCAGTTGCTTTCTGGGAGTTGGTTCTTTTCTGTTATTTCACTATCATTAGTCCAAAAACCTCTAATTTTGGATAATAAAGGTATCTTTCTTAACACAACTTGGGTAGACCGGGATTGGCAACGCGTGCGGGGGGGGGGGGCCCATTGTGAAGTTTGCTGTGGGGCCCTGCCATTCCTAGTTACGCCCCTGATGTACTACAAAATTAAAGGGAACCTGTCACCAGAAATAACGCTGTAAAACTGCAGATATGCGGTTAATGTACAGGTTAAAAGCGTTATTATGCTGCCTGGCGCCTGCACTGACTGACAACCGGCCTCAATGTAGAGCCACGAATCAGTCAGGGGCTGGGGCGCGGTTACAGCGGCCGCCCTATATATTCAGAGCAGTGACAGAGGCTGCGGCACCCCCGCCTCCATGACTGATATTGAATGCTGGGGGGAATAACATTCATTTTTGCCCAGCTGCATTCGACTGCATGTAGGCGCCGAGCAGCATAATGTCGCTATTAACCTGCACAATAACCCCTTATCTGCAGGGTAACAGCGTTATTTCTGGTGACAGGTTCCCTTTCATTTTATATTACAGAACGTCAATAAAATGGCGCCGGAAATCGCAATATGCGCACGCGCTGACTCCGGCTCCAGTTTATTGAAGTAATGTACTACAACGTCAACATAGCAGAGCGCACGAACCGGACATAGGGATAATGGAAATCTGCTCCCAACCACCAAGTGCTGTGACTACCATCCCTCCCTGCATTTCCCCTGACTCACTTTCCAAATTTGATCCCATCACAGAAGAAGAAGTCTCCAGTCTCCTCTCTCCTCTCGTCCAACTACATGCACTACCAATCCCATGCCCTCACATCTCCTCCAATCACTCTCTCCAGTTGTCACAACTCACCTAACTACAATCTTTAATCTCTCACTCTCTCTGGCATTTTCCCATCCTCCTTCAAACACTCCATCATTACTCCATTACTAAAGAAACCCGCTCTCGACCCCTTCTGCAAAAACAACAACAGACCAGACTCCAATCTCCCTTTCATCTCTAAACTTTTGGAGTGCCTTGTCTACTCCCGCCTTACCCGTTACCTCTCCACTCACTCCCTCCTAGACCCTTCACCGTCCGGCTTCCGCCCCCTACACTCGACTGAAACTGCACTCATCAAAGTGACCAATGACCTTCTGACTGCAAAACGTGACGGTGACCACTCTCTGCTCATTCTTCTCGACCTTTCTGCAGCTTTCGACACTGTTGACCACCGTCTCCTACTGTCTAGGCTCCAGTCACTAGGTATTAAGGACACTGCTCTCTCCTGGTTCTCCTCCTATCTTTCTGACCGCTCCTTCAGTGTTTGTTCTCTGGCTCCACGTCATCTCCTCTTCCTCTCGCTGTCGGGGTACCTCAGGGCTCAGTCCTTGGCCCCCTTCTCTTCTCTCTCTACACTGCCCCAATTTGACAGACCATCAACAGATTTGGCTTTCAGTACCATCTTTATGCTGATGACACACAACTATACACGTCATCCCCGACATTACCCCTACAGAACGCCACCGAATGTCTGTCCGCAGTCTCCAACATCATGTCCGCTCTCTATCTGAAACTCAACCTCTCCAAAACTGAACTTCTTCTGCTCCCGCCATCTACTAACCTCCCTAAATCTGACATTTCCCTCTCTGTGGGTGGCACCATAATAACACCCGGCCACAGGCTCGCTGTCTGGGTGTTATGTTTGACACCAATTTCTCCTTCACCTCCCATATACAATCTCTTGCCCGCTCTTGCCGCCTACTCCTAAAGAACATCTCTAGAATCTGCCCTTTTCTCACCATGGAAACAACGAAACCCCTCACTGTCGCCCTGATCCACTCCCGCCTGGACTACTGCAACGCTCTATTACTTGGCCTCCCCATTACTCGACTATCCCCTCTCCAGTCCATACTTAATGCAGCAGCCAGGGTCATCCATCTGGCTAATCGGTACTCGGACGCATCCGCTCTTCGCCAGTCCTTACATTGGCTGCCCATTCATTATAGGATCCAATTCAAAGTACTTGTTCTCACCTACAAAGCTCTCCACAGTGCAGCACCCCCTACATCTCCTCCCTCATTTCTATCTATCGGCCTAACCGACTACTGCGCTCTGCAAACGACTTTCGACTAACCTCTGCACTAATCTGTACCTCCCACTCCCGACTCCAAGACTTCTCCTGCGCTGCACCAATCCTCTGGAATGCTCTACCCCAAGAAATTAGGACCATCCACAATTTGCATAGTTTCAGGCGCTCCCTCAAAATACATTTGTGCAGAGCGGCCTATCACGTTCACTAATCAAAGTCATTCTAGGTGTAAGTGTGCGTGTGTAGCCCATTCACTATCTCCATCCATCCCTCAACCCCTCAAGATGGCTGAACCATCATTGTAAATACACCATTGTATATACACACACTTGTACTTTGTTCTCCCCAACCTCATTGTAGATTGTAAGCTCTCACGAGCAGGGTCGTCTTATTTTGCTTTAATTATTGTATTGTTAACGTTGTTACTTATGACTTGTGTTTTGAAACTGTTAAAATGTAAAGCGCTGCGGAATATGTTGGCGCTATATAAAGTGTAGCATTTCCAGGGGGTATAGCTCTAGGATCGCTGTCTGGGTAGACAGAATGGCATGAAAACAGTTCATTCAGACAGCAGTTCTGGTGTAAAACTGGCCGCAACCAGCTTTATTAAAGTCCACAGCAAACAGATAAAAATAAATCATAAACAGAAAACCTGGGCTTGTCTAGCCACTAATTACACATATATAGATTGCCCTGTCTAACCGGGTCCCGGCTCTACCAGCCTGGCCCAACACAACACATATCATATATGTTACCAGTATGGAGTTTCACAGATACTCCTCCTTGTGTCTGAAGGCACATCCAACGTCCAGACTTGAGAGAGATCCACTCCTATTCAGCTGCTATTCGCACGGATTCTCACTGAGACTACTCCTGTGTCCGGGTACTTCCTGCACCCAGACTGAGATAGCTCACACTCCTGGAGACGCTTCTTGTGCCGGGACACCTTCCTGTGTCCAGACTGAGCGTACTCCCAATCCTGGAGACTGCTTCTTGTGCCGGGACACCTTCCTGTGTCCAGACTAAAGACAGCTCCCATTCCTGGAGACTGCTTCCTTGTGCCGGGACACCTCCCTGTGTCCAGACTAAAGACAGCTCCCAATCCTGGAGACTGCTTCCTTGTGCCGGGACACCTCCCTGTGTCCAGACTAAAGACAGCTCCCAATCCTGGAGACTGCGTCCTTGTGCCGGGACACCTCCCTGTGTCCAGACTAAAGACAGCTCCCAGATTGTGTTTTCAGACACCTACTTCTGGTCTCCTAATTAAGACCTGAGTAGTTTCAGGCCTGAGCTGCAAGTGTGTAATGAATGCAAGGTGTAGTGACCTTTCTCTACCACTAGGTTTACAAAGCCACACATTTCCCTTATACCTAGGTGAAATGTACACCCCATTCAACACACATTCCTTCACTGTCCCACAAAAGATTATTATTAATCTATAATATAACGGTAGGAGCTTCACTCTGTCTGAAGCCTTTATAGACTGCGCAAGCGCGACACGCCTGCGCAGTCTGACTCCAGACAGAGTGAGGCATCCAGAGCAGTGAGTACTCTGTATGGCGTCGGAGATCGCGGTATGCGTACTGGATGCATACTGCGATCTCCGGCGCCATACTCACATACTTACCTGACCAGGAGGAGCGTTGCCGCGGCGCTTCTCTTCTCCCGGGGCAGGAGACCAGGAGTGCGCGTCGGATCGCGCATGCGCAGTAGCGCTATCCGGCGCCATTTTGCTGTAGATACATTTACAGTGTGTCTTCAGCAATATGGCGCCGGACCGCGCGGTATGGGCATGCGCGTACTCCGGCGTCGCTCTCCTCCCCCGGCGTCCAGCAGAACGGAGCACAGGGATGAAAGGTGAGTATAAATGTTTTTTTTTTTAGGGTATCTGTGCAGTTTAATAGCGGTGAGGGGGCCATGCACATCAGGATAGGGGGGGCGTGAGGGGATCATGCACATCAGGGTTGGGGGGTGAGGGGACCATGCACATCAGGATTGGGGGGTGAGCGGACCATGCATATCAGGATAGGGGGGGTGAGGGGACCATGCACATCAGGATTGGGGGGTGAGGGGACCATGCACATCAGGGTTGGGGGGTGAGGGGACCATGCACATCAGGGTTGGGGGGTGAGGGGACCATGCACATCAGGGTTGGGGGGTGAGGGGACCATGCACATCAGGATTGGGGGTGAGCGGACCATGCATATCAGGATAGGGAGGTGAGGGGACCATGCACATCAGGATTGGGGGGTGAGGGGACCATGCACATCAGGATTGGGGGTGAGCGGACCATGCACATCAGGATTGGGGGTGAGCGGACCATGCACATCAGGGTTTGGGGGGTGAGGGGACCATGCATATCAGGATAGGGGGGTGAGGGGACCATGCACATCAGGATTGGGGGGTGAGCAGACCATGCACATCAGGGTTGGGGGTGAGGGGACCATGCACATCAGGGTTGGGGGGTGAGCGGACCATGCACATCACAGTTGGGGGGTGAGGAGACCATGCACATCAGGGTTGGGGGGGGAGAGGGGACCATGCACATCAGGGTTGGGGGGGTGAGGGGACCATGCACATCAGGGTTGGGGGAGTGAGCGGACCATGCACATCAGGGTTGGGGGATGAGGGGACCATGCACATCAGGATTGGGGGTTCCGGGGACCATGCACATCAGGGTTGGGGGGTGAGGGGACCATGCACATCAGGGTTGGGGGTGAGGGGACCATGCACATCAGGGTTGGGGGGTGAGGGGACCATGAACATCAGGATTGGGGGTTGAGGGGACCATGCACATCAGGATTGGGGGTGAGGGGACCATGCACATCAGGATTGGGGGTGAGGGGACCATGCACATCAGGACTGGGGGTGAGCGGTGTTAGAACCCTCTTGTTAGGTTTTGTTTCAGTTTGCTGGTCACATGACCTTTTTACCCTATTTAGTCTGGCTCCGCCCTTCTGGCTTTGCTGGACTTCATTGTATTAACTACTCTTAAGCTAGCTGGGTGCTTAGGTGCCTTACTCTGTCAGTTTTGCTCGATCTTAGGATCTCTTAGTATTTGTTTTCTGTTTTATTTTTCCCTGCTACAATTTCTGTTAGGAGGTGTCCACCTTTTCACCCAGTCCCTAGATCTTGTAGGGATTCCTCCCTCGCAACTATAGGTCTTCGTTCAGACTAGCTGAGGACTTTAGCGGGTCTGGTCACAGGATCAGGTTCCCCGTTACATCGTAGGGATCCAGCTCAGTCCTATTGAAGGGACAGAATTCCCACCTTTCCTTAGTGCTTGTAGCAGATCAAAACAGTAAGTCCAGTCAAGAAAAAAAAAAAAAAATCTCTATGGAAAGATTTTCTGTTTCCATCATGGTCTCGGTTCAGGATTTGGTTCAACGCCTGCAGGGACTTTCTCTGGAGGTGGCTGAGATAAAGCAACACGTGAGTAGTTGTTTTGGAGCACATTTCGTGGAGCCTAAGGTACGTTTGCCTGATTTATTTTTTGGTGAACAACAAGATTTTTTTTCTTTTAAAAATGCTTGCTTGTTGTATTTCCGTTTGAGACCCAGATCCTCTGGTGATGAATCACAGCGCATAGGGTTCATAATGTCACTTTTGCGCAAAGAACCTCAGGACTGGGCCTTTTCTCTGCAGCCTAGTGATCCATACTTTAGATCTGTGGATAGTTTTTTTTCTGCTTTGGGCTTATTATATGACGATCCTGATCGTGTTTCATCAGCTGAGACAGAATTGAGACGTTTGAGACAGGGATCAGATAATGTGGAAAAATATTGTACTCACTTCCGAAGGTGGTCCACTCAGGTGGGCTGGAACGATTCAGCTTTGAAAAGTTTATTTCTTGCAGGGTTAAGTGAAAGGGTTAAAGATTTGCTGATTGCTTATCCCATACCTGGTAACATGCAAGAGGCTATGCAATTAGCCATACGGGTGGATAGGAGACTGCGTGCAAGGGTTAATGAGAGTAAATCTGCCTTGTCAGCTCCAAGTTTGGAGAAGGAATGTACTGACATTGGAGAGCCGATGGAAATTGGAGCAATGACACCTCACTCTCGGGAAAAAGAACGCAGATTTGCTAAGGGCTTGTGTTTCTATTGTGGCAAATCTGAGCATTTTATTAAGAACTGTGCGCTTCGAATGAATAAAGAGAAAAAAAAATGAGGTCAGTTTCGCCCGCATAGCTTGTTTAAACAATAAAGGTGTCTTTCTTTCTGCTACCACTGCTGGTGAGGAGGAATTAATGGAGTTTCGGGTATTTGTGGATTGTGGTTCAACTCTCAATGTGATTGATGGGAAATTTTTGGAAAAACTAAAATTAAAACCCAAACTTCTGTCTTCCCCTATTAATGTGGTGTCTGTGGATGGTTCTCACTTGAAAAATGTTACTCACCATATCTGTGAATTTCCTCTTACTATTAATGGTGTTCATCAAGAGAATTTGGATTTGGTAGTTTTGAATAATTTGCCCTCACCGGTGATTTTGGGGTTACCCTGGTTAAAATTGCACAATCCGGTACTGGATTGGTCTACCAATGAAATTAAGTCCTGGAGTCCCAATTGTTATGACAAGTGTTGTAACTGGCGTATTGCTGCTGTAGTTAAGGGGGAGTTACCTGTACCTATTCAGGATTTTTGGAAAGTTTTTTCTGGTAAGGAATCGCAGGTATTGCCTCCTCATAAAGATTATGATTGTGCAATTGAATTAGTCCCTGGAGCGACTCTTCCTAAAAGTTGTTTATTTAATTTGACTATTCCTGAGAGAAAGGCTTTGGAGGAATACATACAGACAAGCTTGGCCGCCGGTCACATTAGGCCTTCCAAATCTCCTGTGGCGGCTGGATTTTTTTTTTGTTAAAAAAAAGGACGGCAGTTTACGGCCTTGTGTAGACTTTCGTGAGATTAATAAGATTACTGTACGCAATCCTTACCCACTGGCATTGATTCCTGATTTGTTTAATCAGTTAGTGGGGGCCAAGTGGTTCTCGAAAATTGATCTTCGAGGGGCATACAATTTGTTGCGCATGAAGGAGGGGGATGAATGGAAGACTGCGTTTAACACTCCACTGGGTCATTTTGAGAATCTGGTCATGCCCTTTGGACTTTCCAGTGCTCCGGCATTTTTTCAGAATCTTATTAATGACATCCTTAGACCTTTGATCGGCAGAAGTGTGGTTGTGTATTTAGATGACATTTTGATTTATTCACCAGATTTGGAGTCTCATTGGAGGAGTGTGCGTGAAGTATTACAGTTACTGAGTGATAATTCACTTTTTGCCAAACTAGAAAAATGTGAGTTCGCTGTACAGAGACTTAGTTTTTTGGGCTACATTGTCTCCAGTGAAGGTTTTGAGATGGACCCGGTGAAAGTGCAAGCTGTGCAGGATTGGCCTAGACCTATTGGTGTGAAATCAATACAGAGGTTTTTGGGGTTCGCCAATTATTATAGAAAATTCATAAAAAATTTTCTGTGATTGCCAAACCTCTGACCGATCTCACCAGGAAAGGTGCTGATGCGGTTCAGTGGACTACTGAGGCCATTGAGGCTTTTGTGTTGCTAAAGGAGAGGTTCAGCTCTGCTCCCTCCTTACGCAGCCTGATGTGACTAAACCATTTTTGGTTGAGGTTGATGCTTCTTCTGTGGGGGTCGGCGCGGTGTTGTCTCAGGCAAAGACGGATGGAGTACATCCCTGTGCTTTTTTTTCAAAAAAATTTTCTGAGTCTGAACTAAATTATGATATCGGTAATCGGGAATTGTTGGCAATTAAACTCGCATTTGAACACTGGCGTCATTTTTTGGAGGGAGCGGAATTTCCCATTCAAGTCTTCACCGATCATAAAAATCTAATCTACCTTGATGCTGCCAAACGCTTGAATGCCCGTCAGGCTAGGTGGGCGCTGTTTTTCTCACGGTTTAATTTTACCGTTACTTACATCCCAGGTACTAAAAATGTTAAAGCTGATGCTTTGTCTCGCAGCTTTTCTCCTATGGTGGGTACTGAGGAGGAGAGAAAAACATCTTGCAAGAGGGGGTTGTTATTGCTGTTTTGGACTCCGTGTTGGAAGATGAGATTCTTAAAGCACAGGAGAATGCCCCATCTAACACGCCGCATGGGAGGTTGTTTGTGCCTGGTACCCTGAGGAGAGATTTGTTTGTTGAATGTCATGACTCTCGGTTGGCAGGTCATCCTGGAATCTCTGAGACCAAGAGACTTGTGGGTCGCAGTTTTTGGTGGCCAGGATGGCAGAAGGAAGTCATTAAGTGGGTGCGCCAATGCACTGTGTGTGCTAGATCTAAGTCTTCTCATACTCCTGCTGAGGGGTTGCTTTGCCCTCTGGAGGTCCCTAGTGCACCTTGGACACATTTGGCTATGGACTTTATTACTGACCTTCCCCCTCTGAGGGTTTCACTGTCATCTGGGTGGTCGTGGACCGTTTTAGCAAGATGTGTCACTTGGTTCCTTTCATCAAACTGCCCTGCGCTAAGACTCTCGCTAAGGCCTTTGTCAAGGAAATAGTCAGACTGCATGGTGTTCCTACTGACATTGTTTCTGATAGGGGTCCTCAGTTTGTGGCTCGTTTTTGGTGCGCTTTTTGTGACAGGTTGGGAGTTCATTTGTCGTTTTCATCCGGATATCATCCTGAGTCTAATGGCCAGACAGAAAGGAAAAACCAGGATGTTGAGCAGTTCTTGCGTTGTTTTGTGACTGATAATCAAGAGGGGTGGTCTGAGTTTCTGCCACTTGCTGAGTTTGCTCTTAACAACCATACATCCGCTTCTGCTGGTTGTTCGCCTTTTTTTTGTTGTACTGGGAGACATCCGTCATTTGGGTCATTTTCCAAGTTGGGATCGGCTGTACCTGAAGAGGAGAATTTTTCTGGTGTTTTGGAGAGAGTTTGGACTGATGTGCATGGTAATCTTCAGGAGGCTAACAAAAGATCCAAAGTGTATTTTGATAGAAAACGACAAGAGGTTTTGTTTGCTATTGGTGACATGGTCTGGTTGTCCTCTAAGAATCTGGCTTGAGGATTCCGTCTAAGAAATTGGGTCCCAAGTTTGTAGGGCCCTTTAAGGTGCTTCAGGTTATTAACCAATCTGCTGTTAAGTTGGAGCTTCCTACCTCCTGGAAGATTAATCCGGTGTTTCATATTTCTCTCTTGAAAAAAGCTGAGGTCTCAGAGGGAGACGTGTTGGCCACTGTTCCCCTGGTGGTGGAGGACGAGCAATATGAGATTTCCCGCATCCTAAATTCTAGACGGTATAGAGGGGGTTTGCAGTACCTCGTCGCTTGGAAGGGTTATGGACCCGAGGATAACTCATGGGTGAGGGCGGATGATGTTTCTGCGTCTAGACTTGTCAGAGCGTTTCACAAGAGATTTCCGGATAAGCCTAAGTCCTAGGGGATCCGGAGGATCCTCTTAGAAGGGAGGGTACTGTTAGAACCCTCTTGTTAGGTTTTGTTTCAGTTTGCTGGTCACATGACCTTTTTAACCTATTTAGTCTGGCTCCGCCCTTCTGGCTTTGCTGGACTTCATTGTATTAACTACTCTTAAGCTAGCCGGGTGCTTAGGTGCCTTACTCTGTCAGTTTTGCTTGATCTTAGGATCTCTTAGTATTTGTTTTCTGTTTTATTTTTTCCTGCTACAATTTCTGTTAGGAGGTGTCCACCTTTTCACCCAGTCCCTAGACAGAATTCCCACCTTTCCTTAGTGCTTGTAGCAGATCATAACAAGCGGACCATGCACATCAGGGTTGGGGGGTGAGCGGACCATTCACATCAGGGTTGGGGGTGAGAGGACCATGCACATCAGGGTTGGGGGGTGAGAGGACCATGCACATCAGGATTGGGGGTGAGCGGACCATGCACATCAGGGTTGGGGGGTGAGGGGACCATGCACATCAGGATTGGGGGGTTCCGGGGACCATGCACATCAGGGTTGGGGGGTGAGGGGACCATGCACATCAGGGTTGGGGGTGAGGGGACCATGCACATCAGGGTTGGGGGGTGAGGGGACCATAAACATCAGGATTGGGGGTTGAGGGGACCATGCACATCAGGATTGGGGGTGAGGGGACCATGCACATCAGGATTGGGGGTGAGGGGACCATGCACATCAGGACTGGGGGTGAGCGGTGTTAGAACCCTCTTGTTAGGTTTTGTTTCAGTTTGCTGGTCACATGACCTTTTTACCCTATTTAGTCTGGCTCCGCCCTTCTGGCTTTGCTGGACTTCATTGTATTAACTACTCTTAAGCTAGCTGGGTGCTTAGGTGCCTTACTCTGTCAGTTTTGCTCGATCTTAGGATCTCTTAGTATTTGTTTTCTGTTTTATTTTTCCCTGCTACAATTTCTGTTAGGAGGTGTCCACCTTTTCACCCAGTCCCTAGATCTTGTAGGGATTCCTCCCTCGCAACTATAGGTCTTCGTTCAGACTAGCTGAGGACTTTAGCGGGTCTGGTCACAGGATCAGGTTCCCCGTTACATCGTAGGGATCCAGGTCAGTCCTATTGAAGGGACAGAATTCCCACCTTTCCTTAGTGCTTGTAGCAGATCAAAACAGTAAGTCCAGTCAAGAAAAAAAAAAAAAAATCTCTATGGAAAGATTTTCTGTTTCCATCATGGTCTCGGTTCAGGATTTGGTTCAACGCCTGCAGGGACTTTCTCTGGAGGTGGCTGAGATAAAGCAACACGTGAGTAGTTGTTCTGGAGCACATTTCGTGGAGCCTAAGGTACGTTTGCCTGATTTATTTTTTGGTGAACAACAAGATTTTTTTTCTTTTAAAAATGCTTGCTTGTTGTATTTCCGTTTGAGACCCAGATCCTCTGGTGATGAATCACAGCGCATAGGGTTCATAATGTCACTTTTGCGCAAAGAACCTCAGGACTGGGCCTTTTCTCTGCAGCCTAGTGATCCATACTTTAGATCTGTGGATAGTTTTTTTCTGCTTTGGGCTTATTATATGACGATCCTGATCGTGTTTCATCAGCTGAGACAGAATTGAGACGTTTGAGACAGGGATCAGATAATGTGGAAAAATATTGTACTCACTTCCGAAGGTGGTCCACTCAGGTGGGCTGGAACGATTCAGCTTTGAAAAGTTTATTTCTTGCAGGGTTAAGTGAAAGGGTTAAAGATTTGCTGATTGCTTATCCCATACCTGGTAACTTGCAAGAGGCTATGCAATTAGCCATACGGGTGGATAGGAGACTGCGTGCAAGGGTTAATGAGAGTAAATCTGCCTTGTCAGCTCCAAGTTTGGAGAAGGAATGTACTGACATTGGAGAGCCGATGGAAATTGGAGCAATGACACCTCACTCTCGGGAAAAAGAACGCAGATTTGCTAAGGGCTTGTGTTTCTATTGTGGCAAATCTGAGCATTTTATTAAGAACTGTGCGCTTCGAATGAATAAAGAGAGAAAAAAAATGAGGTCAGTTTCGCCCGCATAGCTTGTTTAAACAATAAAGGTGTCTTTCTTTCTGCTACCACTGCTGGTGAGGAGGAATTAATGGAGTTTCGGGTATTTGTGGATTGTGGTTCAACTCTCAATGTGATTGATGGGAAATTTTTGGAAAAACTAAAATTAAAACCCAAACTTCTGTCTTCCCTATTAATGTGGTGTCTGTGGATGGTTCTCACTTGAAAAATGTTACTCACCATATCTGTGAATTTCCTCTTACTATTAATGGTGTTCATCAAGAGAATTTGGATTTGGTAGTTTTGAATAATTTGCCCTCACCGGTGATTTTGGGGTTACCCTGGTTAAAATTGCACAATCCGGTACTGGATTGGTCTACCAATGAAATTAAGTCCTGGAGTCCCAATTGTTATGACAAGTGTTGTAACGGGCGTATTGCTGCTGTAGTTAAGGGGGAGTTACCTGTACCTATTCAGGATTTTTGGAAAGTTTTTTCTGGTAAGGAATCGCAGGTAATGCCTCCTCATAAAGATTATAATTGTGCAATTGAATTAGTCCCTGGAGCGACTCTTCCTAAAAGTTGTTTATTTAATTTGACTATTCCTGAGAGAAAGGCTTTGGAGGAATACATACAGACAAGCTTGGCCGCCGGTCACATTAGGCCTTCCAAATCTCCTGTGGCGGCTGGATTTTTTTTTGTTAAAAAAAAGGACGGCAGTTTACGGCTTGTGTAGACTTTCGTGAGATTAATAAGATTACTGTACGCAATCCTTACCCACTGGCATTGATTCCTGATTTGTTTAATCAGTTAGTGGGGGCCAAGTGGTTCTCGAAAATTGATCTTCGAGGGGCATACAATTTGTTGCGCATGAAGGAGGGGGATGAATGGAAGACTGCGTTTAACACTCCACTGGGTCATTTTGAGAATCTGGTCATGCCCTTTGGACTTTCCAGTGCTCCGGCATTTTTTCAGAATCTTATTAATGACATCCTTAGACCTTTGATCGGCAGAAGTGTGGTTGTGTATTTAGATGACATTTTGATTTATTCACCAGATTTGGAGTCTCATTGGAGGAGTGTGCGTGAAGTATTACAGTTACTGAGTGATAATTCACTTTTTGCCAAACTAGAAAAATGTGAGTTCGCTGTACAGAGACTTAGTTTTTTGGGCTACATTGTCTCCAGTGAAGGTTTTGAGATGGACCCGGTGAAAGTGCAAGCTGTGCAGGATTGGCCTAGACCTATTGGTGTGAAATCAATACAGAGGTTTTTGGGGTTCGCCAATTATTATAGAAAATTCATAAAAAATTTTCTGTGATTGCCAAACCTCTGACCGATCTCACCAGGAAAGGTGCTGATGCGGTTCAGTGGACTACTGAGGCCATTGAGGCTTTTGTGTTGCTAAAGGAGAGGTTCAGCTCTGCTCCCATCCTTACGCAGCCTGATGTGACTAAACCATTTTTGGTTGAGGTTGATGCTTCTTCTGTGGGGGTCGGCGCGGTGTTGTCTCAGGCAAAGACGGATGGAGTACATCCCTGTGCTTTTTTTTCAAAAAAATTTTCTGAGTCTGAACTAAATTATGATATCGGTAATCGGGAATTGTTGGCAATTAAACTCGCATTTGAACACTGGCGTCATTTTTTGGAGGGAGCGGAATTTCCCATTCAAGTCTTCACCGATCATAAAAATCTAATCTACCTTGATGCTGCCAAACGCTTGAATGCCGTCAGGCTAGGTGGGCACTGTTTTTCTCACGGTTTAATTTTACCGTTACTTACATCCCAGGTACTAAAAATGTTAAAGCTGATGCTTTGTCTCGCAGCTTTTCTCCTATGGTGGGTACTGAGGAGGAGAAGAAAAACATCTTGCAAGAGGGGGTTGTTATTGCTGTTTTGGACTCCGTGTTGGAAGATGAGATTCTTAAAGCACAGGAGAATGCCCCATCTAACACGCCGCATGGGAGGTTGTTTGTGCCTGGTACCCTGAGGAGAGATTTGTTTGTTGAATGTCATGACTCTCGGTTGGCAGGTCATCCTGGAATCTCTGAGACCAAGAGACTTGTGGGTCGCAGTTTTTGGTGGCCAGGATGGCAGAAGGAAGTCATTAAGTGGGTGCGCCAATGCACTGTGTGTGCTAGATCTAAGTCTTCTCATACTCCTGCTGAGGGGTTGCTTTGCCCTCTGGAGGTCCCTAGTGCACCTTGGACACATTTGGCTATGGACTTTATTACTGACCTTCCCCCCTCTGAGGGTTTCACTGTCATCTGGGTGGTCGTGGACCGTTTTAGCAAGATGTGTCACTTGGTTCCTTTCATCAAACTGCCCTGCGCTAAGACTCTCGCTAAGGCCTTTGTCAAGGAAATAGTCAGACTGCATGGTGTTCCTACTGACATTGTTTCTGATAGGGGTCCTCAGTTTGTGGCTCGTTTTTGGTGCGCTTTTTGTGACAGGTTGGGAGTTCATTTGTCGTTTTCATCCGGATATCATCCTGAGTCTAATGGCCAGACAGAAAGGAAAAACCAGGATGTTGAGCAGTTCTTGCGTTGTTTTGTGACTGATAATCAAGAGGGGTGGTCTGAGTTTCTGCCACTTGCTGAGTTTGCTCTTAACAAACCATACATCCGCTTCTGCTGGTTGTTCGCCTTTTTTTTGTTGTACTGGGAGACATCCGTCATTTGGGTCATTTTCCAAGTTGGGATCGGCTGTACCTGAAGAGGAGAATTTTTCTGGTGTTTTGGAGAGAGTTTGGACTGATGTGCATGGTAATCTTCAGGAGGCTAACAAAAGATCCAAAGTGTATTTTGATAGAAAACGACAAGAGGTTTTGTTTGCTATTGGTGACATGGTCTGGTTGTCCTCTAAGAATCTGCGCTTGAGGATTCCGTCTAAGAAATTGGGTCCCAAGTTTGTAGGGCCCTTTAAGGTGCTTCAGGTTATTAACCAATCTGCTGTTAAGTTGGAGCTTCCTACCTCCTGGAAGATTAATCCGGTGTTTCATATTTCTCTCTTGAAAAAAGCTGAGGTCTCAGAGGGAGACGTGTTGGCCACTGTTCCCCTGGTGGTGGAGGACGAGCAATATGAGATTTCCCGCATCCTAAATTCTAGACGGTATAGAGGGGGTTTGCAGTACCTCGTCGCTTGGAAGGGTTATGGACCCGAGGATAACTCATGGGTGAGGGCGGATGATGTTTCTGCGTCTAGACTTGTCAGAGCGTTTCACAAGAGATTTCCGGATAAGCCTAAGTCCTAGGGGATCCGGAGGATCCTCTTAGAAGGGAGGGTACTGTTAGAACCCTCTTGTTAGGTTTTGTTTCAGTTTGCTGGTCACATGACCTTTTTAACCTATTTAGTCTGGCTCCGCCCTTCTGGCTTTGCTGGACTTCATTGTATTAACTATTCTTAAGCTAGCCGGGTGCTTAGGTGCCTTACTCTGTCAGTTTTGCTTGATCTTAGGATCTCTTAGTATTTGTTTTCTGTTTTATTTTTTCCTGCTACAATTTCTGTTAGGAGGTGTCCACCTTTTCACCAGTCCCTAGACAGAATTCCCACTTTCCTTAGTGCTTGTAGCAGATCATAACAAGCGGACCATGCACATCAGGGTTGGGGGGTGAGCGGACCATTCACATCAGGGTTGGGGGGTGAGAGGACCATGCACATCAGGGTTGGGGGGTGAGAGGACCATGCACATCAGGATTGGGGGGTGAGGGGACCATGCACATCAGGATTGGGGTGGTGAGAGGACCATGCACATCAGGATTGGGGGGTGAGTGGACCATGTACATCAGGATTGGGGGGTGAGCGGACCATGCACATCAGGATTGGGGGGTGAGCGGACCATGCACATCAGGATTGGGCGATGAGGGGACCATTCATACCAGGATTGGGGGGTGAGGGGACCATTCATACCAGAATTGGGGGTGAGGGGACCAGTCATACCAGAATTGGGGGGTGAGGGGACCATGCATTCCAGGATTGGGTGGGAGGTGACCTTGCATACCAGGATTGGTGGGTGAGGGGACCGTGCATACCGGGATTGGGGAGGTGAGGGGACCATGCATACCGGGATTGGGTGGTGAGGGAACCATGCATACCAGGATAGGAGGGGGGCAGCACATACCAGCATGGGAGACCATATACCTTTAAAAATGCTTGCCAGGGGACCATGCACATCAGGATTGGGGGACGAGGGGACCATGCACACCAGGATAGGGGGTGAGAGGACCATGCATACCAGGATAGGGGGTGAGGAGACCATGCACATCAGGATTGGGGGGGTGAGGGGACCATGCACATCAGGATTGGGGGTGATGGGACCATGCATACCAGGATTGGGGGGTGAGGGGACCTTGCATATCAGGATTGGGGGGTGAGGGGACCATGCATATCAGGATTGGGGGGTGAGGGGACCATGCATATCAGGATTGGGGGTGAGGAGATCATGCACATCAGGATTGGGGGGTGAGACCATGCACATCAGGATTGGGGGGTGAGGGGGCCATGCACATCAGGATTGGGAGGTGAGGGGACCATGCACATCAGGATTGGGGGGTGAGGGGGACCATGCACATCAGGATAGGGGGGTGAGGGGACCATGCACATCAGGATTGGGGGTGAGGGGACCATGCACATCAGGATTGGGGGGTGAGGGGACCATGTATATCAGGATTGGGCAGGAGGGAACCATGCATACCAGGATTGGGGGGTGAGGGGACCATGCATACCAGGATTGGGGGGTGAGGGAACCATGAATACCAGGATGAGGAATGGGGTGCCATGCATAGTAGATTTGGGTGGGGATGAGGGGTGCCATGCATACTAGGATAGGAGGGGGGCAGCACATACCAGAATGGGAGACCATGTACCTATAAAAATGCTTGCCACCCGGGCATAGAATGGGTTAATCACTAGTATTATTATAATGGTGATGGGCGGTTCGTGCGCACTATGTTGATGATGTAGTACATTTCTTGAATAAAAATGCACGCCACCCGGGTGTAGAACGGGATCAGTAGCATATATAAGATTAATATATATTATATATATATTATGACACCCTAGATTATGTATGGGAAGGATGGATGGATAGAACGATCTAAAGTAAATAGAAAACTAGTTATACAGATTTCCCCACCAAAATAAAATGGCGACACTGACACTTGGTCCAGAGGTGAAGCAGGGGGAAATTATTTTTCTGTACTCATTCATGGTGGCGCTGCCCCTGCAGCCTTCCGCCATAGACACCTGCCCTCTGGTGTCTAGTGACAATACGGCCCTGAGTTGGGCCCCCTTTTTGCTAATATGTGAAGTCATGTCCCTCCTTCAGCCAACCTGTCCTGCTCCCTTCTCTAAGATGGCTGGAGTTGCAGCATTCTGCAGCCAGCCAATCACAACACTTGTTCATGGATATATGCAAATGAGCTGGTGAGAGTCAATCACAGCACTTCTTCATGAATATATGCAAATGAGCTGGTGGGAAAAACAACCGACTTCTCAACGAATTTCTCCTAAATATTCAGCAGGGGTGGGTCATTTTCTCTGCAGGGGTGGGTCAATTTGTCAGCAGGGGTGGGATTTTGTCAGCAGGTCAATTTTGAAATTTTTTTTTTTTTTAGTCTCCCTAAGGTAAAGTTATGTGCCATTACCGGCATATAAATAGAGCTGGGGCTTGTCTATATAATTGTGTGCGGTGGAACCAGGGATCATAGAGTGTCATGGCATGAAGATGCTACACCATGTCGCCATGGCGGGTGTAGTCGGAGTGTCATACCTGAGGCTACGTGATGTTAGGTGGATGTGCTGAGATCATGGAAGTTACATGAAGTGGTTTCCTCACCCCAGGGGGATCATAGAGTGTCATGGCATGAAGATGCTACACCATGTCGCCAGGCGGGTGTAGTCGGAGTGTCATGCCTGAGGCTACGTGATGTTAGGTGGATGTGCTGAGATCATGGAAGTTACATGAAGTGGTTTCCTCACCCCAGGGGAATCATAGAGTGTCATGGCATGAAGATGCTACACCATGTCGCCATGGCAGGTGTAGTCGGAGTGTCATACCTGAGGCTACGTGATGTTAGGTGGATGTGCTGAGATCATGGAAGTTACATGAAGTGGTTTCCCCACCCCAGGGGGATCATAGAGTGTCATGGCATGAAGATGCTACACCATGTCGCCAGGCGGGTGTAGTCGGAGTGTCATACCTGAGGCTACGTGATGTTAGGTGGATGTGCTGAGATCATGGAAGTTACATGAAGTGGTTTCCCCACCCCAGGGGATCATAGAGTGTCATGGCATGAAGATGCTACACCATGTCACCATGGCAGGTGTAGTCGGAGTGTCATACCTGAGGCTACGTGATGTTAGGTGGATGTGCTGAGATCATGGAAGTTACATGAAGTGGTCTCCGGAACCACTGCGCATACCTTTTCCTACAGGTTTAGAGCTTACTGACGGGCACAGACATGGGGTTGTGGGTTCAATGCCCCACCTGTCACCTGAACGAGTATCACATGCTAGAAACAAACTTGGTTTATCCACAATTTTGGAAAGTGTCACACAATGGTTAGAAATTAAGAAATATTTTACAATTTAAAGTGTGCTAAGCTAACACGATAGGTCATGACTGTATTATATATATATATATATATATATATATATACAGGGTGGTCCAAAAGTAGATGGACAGAATGTAATAGCATACATATACATACTGTCCACCTACTTTTGGACCACCCTGTATAATAATAATATATATATATATATATATATATACATACATATCTATAGTATAACTGGAGATGTGTCCTTCTGTCAGAAGCCTCCGGCATCACAGTCAGCTCATGCGCATACCGCACTTTGACGCCATTTTATTTAAGAGGAGGGGGCGGCGTTGTCTGATGTGATCGGGGCCATCGCCACGATGTTGGCTTCATAGGCTGTGATAAGGAGAGCGAGGTGTGCTGCGCTGCCGGTGAGACACTAGGACTGTGGGTACAGCACCTTTAAATGGAAGTAATGTTCTACAGGGGCGGAACTATCATGGAAGCAGCTGCCACAGGGCCCGGGCTAGAAGGGGGCCCGTCCCTGCTGCAGCTGCTTCACCTACCACCACGGTAGTTCCGCAAGCTGCCATGGGCGCACCTATAATGAGGCAACTTGAGCTTGTTGCCTCAGGCGGCGCCACCTGCTGGGCGGCAGTGGGAGCGCTCAGTGCAGGAGACCTGATGCACAAAGTCCTGAGCATTGCTCCTGTGCAGAGCTGGGTGCCGCCTCCAGCACTGGCTCCTCCTCCATCTTCTCTCCCCCTCACCCTCCGGCTGATCAGGACAACGGCAGTGAGGGATAAAGCAGGAGGAGCTCAGAGCCAGAAATCTCCTTGGTGTGTGACAATTACAGTGGCCAGTAGGTGGCAGTGTCACAAATTGATGCTGCCCCCTGCTGGCTCCAGATGTAGTGCTGCTCCCTCCACTGCTGGAAGGAGCCCCAGCCCCCACCATTCCTGAGGCTAGCTGCTGACAGGTCCTGCTGGTGCCTCTGTACACTGTCCCCTCCATAACTCCTTCCTCTGCAGCTGCCGTCCTGGGATCACAGGAGGCAGTCGGACCGAGAGGAGGAGGAGGGGGAGATCCTGTCTGCAGACTCAGAGGAGGCGGCAGCTCCCTGTTTCCTCCTGTGCTGGGGTCCATATGGAGCACTGACCTCTGCCCCTGGTGTCCTGGGATGGGGCAAGCAGTGAGTATATGTAATGTATAGTGTATGTGTGTATAGTGTGTGCTTTCCTGTGTGTGAATGGATGCGTAGGTTTCTTGTGTATGTAATAGTGTGTCTGTAGTATGTAGTATACAGTATGTGTTTCTCTGAGAATATGAGTGTATATGTATATATTGCCTCTGATTCTGGAGTATGATCAGGCCTGAACCCACAGTTGTCTCTGCTTGGCAGGATCCCACATAACAAATCCCCCAATAACAATCCCTTGCATATATCCTGCACCGTGTAACCTGTAAGCTCCCCTGAGTATCCGGAGTCCTATCCAGTAATGTGCAGGCAGTGCAGTGCTGGTGTATGTGATGCTATCAGTGCAGACCGGCCGTATCTGCAGATGAACGCTGTGCACTGTGGTACCCAGCACCCAACACCTGGATGTTCTGCAGTTATTGCCCGCTGATCCTCACCTTATCACACCTCCGCTATAATGTCCGCTCTGTGTAAGGGTCCCATTACACTAAGAGAGATCACTAGCGAGATCGCTGAAACGTCACCGATTTTGTGATGCAATGGCGACCTAGCCAGCGATCTCGCTTAGTGTGTGACAGGCAGCGACGATCAGCCCCCCTGCTGTGAATCGCTGATTGTTGCTGAATGTCCTGGACCATTTTTTGATCGCTGGTCTCCCGCTGGCCAGCACGCATCGCTGCGTGTGACAGGCGGGAGACCAGCGATCAGCGAGCTGGAGCTGGTAACCAAGGTAAACATCGGGTTTCTAGGCGTCGCGCGGCACCTAGAAACCCAATATGTACGTTAGATACCAGCGCGCTGGTGCAGGGAGCTGGTAACCAAGGTAAAAAGCGGGTTTATAAGCACCGAGTGTATCTAAGGTACACTGCGGATAACTAAGTGACGTGCATCGCTTGTTACCCGCATAGTCGCTGTCCTGATCGCTGCTGAGATTTGCCTGTTTGGCAGCTCAGCAGCGATCATGTAGCGACACACCAGCGATCCTGACAAGTGCATATCGTTGTCGGGATCGCTGGTGAGTCGCTATGTGTGACGGGACCCTAACAGGCTCGTGCATGATTCCAGAGCTCTGTAGTCACATATTTATTGTTCTGGTCATTCTAGCAATGGACCTAATAGTCCGGGCAGTGGAGACCACAGTTATTTCACTATGGCCGGGGTCACACTTGCGGGAAACTCGCACGAGTCTCGCACCTCAATACCTGGCACTGCCGCCGACACTCGGGACCGGAGTGTGTGGCTGCAAGTATTTCTATGCAGCTGAAAGCTCCGTTATGAGTGCCGGCGGCAGTGCCGGGTATTGAGGTGCGAGACTCGTGCGAGTTTCCCGCAAGTGTGACCCCGGCCAATATATAGATGTAGTGATGAGTCTGGGTTTAGGTTCCTGTCGGTTCTGTGTGGGCGGCCAAAGCCTCTTTTTTGTTTGACTAAACTATTAGGCCGGCGTCACACACAACCACAAAAAATCGGTCCGTTTTAGACGGTCGATTGTCGGATCAAAATGTAGACATCACACATCCTTCTGGCATCCGATTTTCCTTCAAAGATGCGATTTAATCGCATGTGTGTGTACCTTGTAACATCCGATTTTCATCCGACTTGCGAGATTTTCTCGCAGGCTTGCAAAACTGACATATAATGGATCCAAAAGAATAGTATTTCAATCACAAAAAAAAGAATAGATATACACACATATATAATATAATTAGTTGTCTAATTGACAGCTCTCAATTATTAACCTGCCTTAAGGTCACCTTTCAATACTAAGGTGACAGTAAGGTGAGATTATTAACCCATTCGCCACCGCTACAGGGCAATGGGAATAGACGGGCAAAGT
>JARQOD010000003.1:137489482-137520493 GCA_033576555.1 Oophaga sylvatica
ATATTTTGAAGGAAGAAAAGTTGTCAGAGATATTTTCTGTTTGTTGCATTTTTTTTTTTTTTCCCTCTGTATCTCTGGGTGCTGGGGAGGATCTTTTCTCCCAATGGAGTTTGCACAGTTGTCTGGCCGTGTGGATCAGCTTGCCACTGAGGTTCAGAGTTTGCTGCATATCTTGCTAGGTTGCCTGTTGTGGAACCTAGGATCCCCATGCCAGATTTGTTTTTAGGGGATCGAGCTAAGTTTCAGAATTTCAAAAATAATTGTAAATTGTTTCTTGCCTTAAAATCTAAGTCCTCAGGAAACGCAGCGCAGCAGGTTCAAATTATCATCTCTCTCCTGCGCGGCGATCCTCAGGATTGGGCTTTTTCCCTGATACCTGGGGATCCTGTTTTGAGTGATGTTGATGCATTTTTTCAGGCTTTGGGGTTATTGTACGATGAGCCTAATGTCACTGATCAAGCTGAAAAAGCCTTGTTGGCATTAAATCAGGGGCTTGATGACGCTGAGTTATACTGTCAGAGATTCCGTAGGTGGGCAGTCCTGACCAAATGGAATGACGACGCTTTGGCGGCCCTTTTCCGGAAGGGTCTGTCGGATAATGTAAAGGATGTTATGGTGGGATTCCCTGTCCCCTCTGGTCTCAATGATTCTATGTCATTAGCGATTCAAATTGACAGACGTTTGCGTGAGCGGAGAAGTATGCGTGGAGTGGTGTTGCCTTGTGAGCCAGCTCTGAACCCATGCAGTGTGATAGAGTGGTTCTGGGGCACAGCGTCATGAGTTTCGAAAGCGCAATGGGTTATGTTTCTACTGTGGTGATGCCTCTCATGCTATTTCAGTCTGCCCTAAGCGGGGAAGACATTTTGCACGCTCAGTTGTCTTGGGTAGTGTTCAGACTAAGTTTTTATTAACTGTCACTCTGATATGCTCTCTGTCCTCATTTTCTGCTCAGGCTTTCGTTGATTCTGGAGCAGCTATTAACCTGATGGATTATGATTTTGCTAAACGTTGTGGGTTTCCCTTGATACCCCTACAGAAGTCTATTCCCCTACTGGGGATCGATTCTACCCCTTTGGCTGAGAATAAACCCCAGTTTTCTACTCAGGTGATAATGAGGGTTGAACCTGATCACCAGGAGTGCTGCAAATTTTTGGTTCTATATAATCTGCATGACATTATCGTGCTGGGTTTCCCTTGGTTACAGTCTCATAATCCTGTTTTGGATTGGAAATCTGTGTCTGTAACCAGTTGGGGCTGCCAATGTGTTAATACCAACACTCCTGTTTTTTCTGCCTCCCCACAGGCTGAGGATGTTCCTGACTTTTTGTTTGATTTTTCTGATGTGTTTAGCGAAAGTAAATCTGCATCCTTACCTCCCCATAGGAGCTATGACTGCGCTATTGAATTAGTGCCAGGTAGTAAATTCCCTAAAGGTCGCCTTTTTAACTTGTCTGTACCTGAACATGACGCTATGCGGTCTTATATCAAGGAATCATTGGAGAAGGGTCATATCAGACCATCCTCTTCACCCTTAGGTGCCGGTTTTTTCT
This sequence comes from Oophaga sylvatica, assembly GCA_033576555.1. Lineage (NCBI taxonomy): Eukaryota > Metazoa > Chordata > Amphibia > Anura > Dendrobatidae > Oophaga > Oophaga sylvatica. Next base: position 137,491,033 of record JARQOD010000003.1, read on the forward strand.
TTGTGGCCAAAAAAGATGGTTCATTAAGGCCGTGTATTGATTATCGTCTCTTGAACAATATTACTGTGAAATATCAATACCCGTTACCCTTGATTTCTGACCTGTTTTCCAGGGTGAAAAACGCTACTTGGTTTACCAAGCTTGACCTCAGGGGGGCGTATAACCTTATTCGCATTAAGCACGGGGATGAATGGAAGACGGCATTTAACACCCCTGAAGGGCATTTTGAGTACCTTGTGATGCCCTTTGGGCTCACTAATGCTCCTTCCGTCTTCCAGTCCTTCATGAATGACATTTTCAGGGATTTTGTGGACAAGTTTCTGATTGTTTATTTGGATGATATCTTGATTTTTTCTAATGACTGGGACTCTCATGTGAAACATGTTCGAACTGTATTCCAGATTTTGAGAGAGAATGCTCTGTATGTGAAGGGATCAAAGTGTCTTTTTGGCGTACAGAAGATCTCATTTCTGGGATTCATTTTGTCCCCATCTGTTATTGAAATGGACCCGGTCAAGGTTCAGGCCATCTGTGATTGGGTCCAACCTACTTCATTAAAGGCTCTTCAGAGATTTTTGGGTTTTGCCAATTTTTATCGTAAATTTATTGGTAATTTCTCTGTTATTGTTAAACCATTAACTGATTTGACCAGAAAGGGTTCTGATGTGGTGAATTGGCCTCCTGAGGCAGTCTCTGCGTTTCAGGAACTTAAGCAGAGATTCACTTCTGCTCCTGTTCTACGGCAGCCTGATGTTTCTCTGCCATTTCAGGTGGAGGTTGATGCCTCTGAAATTGGGGCAGGTGCCGTTTTGTCCCAAAAAGATCCAGAGACCTCTAAAAGTAACCCTTGTGCCTTTTTCTCTCGAAAATTTTCTCCTACTGAACGTAATTATGACGTGGGTAATCGGGAGTTATTGGCCATGAAGTGGGCTTTTGAAGAGTGGAGACATTGGCTGGAGGGAGCCAAACATCAGGTGGTGGTCCTTACGGACCATAAGAATCTGGTCTATCTGGAATCTGCCAAGCGACTCAATCCTAGACAGGCCAGGTGGGCCTTGTTTTTCACACGTTTTAATTTTGTGGTTTCCTTTCTTCCTGGCACTAAGAATGTTAAGGCGGATGCCCTCTCGAGGAGTTTCCTTGCGGACTCTCCTGAGCTATCTGATCCCTCTGTTATTTTGAAGGAGGGTGTAGTTCTTTCCGCCATCTCGCCCAATTTGAGACTTGCTCTGGAGGGGTGTCAGGAGGATAGGCCCGAGCGCTGCCCTGTTGGAAAATTGTTTGTCCCGGACCAATGGAAAAAGAGTGTGATGTCTGAGATTCATTGTTCCGCATTGGCTGGGCATCCCGGAATTTTTGGTACCAGAGACTTGGTTAGTCGGTCCTTTTGGTGGCCTACCTTGTCTCGCGATGTCAGGGAATTTGTGCAGTCCTGCGGGACTTGCTCTCGCTCCAAGCCTTGCTCTCGCTCTAGTGGTTTGTTGATGCCATTGCCTGTGCCCAAGAGACCATGGACCCATATCTCTATGGATTTCATTTCCGATCTTCCTGTTTCTCAGAGAATGACCACCATCTGGGTAATTTGTGATAGGTTTTCCAAAATGATACATCTTGTGCCATTACCTAAGTTGCCTTCCTCCTCTGAATTGGTGCCGTTGTTCCTTCAGCACGTGGTTCGTTTACACGGCATTCCTGAGAACATTGTGTCTGACAGAGGAGTCCAGTTTGTTTCCAGATTTTGGAGGACTTTTTGTTCTAAACTGGGTGTTCAATTGTCTTTCTCCTCGGCATTTCATCCTCAGACCAATGGTCAAACTGAGAGAACAAACCAGACATTGGAGACTTATCTAAGATGCTTTGTGTCTGCTGATCAGGATGACTGGGTCTCTTTTTGCTTTGCGGGTTTGCGGTTCTCTTAATAATAGGGCTAGCTCTGCCACTTTGATGTCTCCGTTTTTCTGTAATTCTGGGTTTCACCCTCGATTTTCTTCAGGACAGACGGAGGCTTCTGTCTGTCCAGGTGTTGACTCTGTTGTTGAGCGTATGCAGCAGATTTGGGACCAGGTAGTGGAGAGGTTGTCCCTCTCTCAGGAGAAGGCCCAGCGGTTTGCTAACCGGCATAGGACTGATGGTCCTCGGTTTAAAGTGGGGGACTTGGTCTGGTTGTCCTCAAAGAATATTCCTATGAGAGTAGCATCTCCTAAATTTAAGCCTAGGTTCATTGGACCTTATAAGATCATGGAGATTATTAATCCTGTTTCTTTTCGTTTGCTTCTTCCAGGGACATTTAAGATCCATAACGTGTTCCACAAGTCCTTGTTGAAGAGGTTTGTTGAGCCAGTGGTTCCTGCTGCTGTGCCTCCTGACCCTGTTTTGGTTGAGGGCAATCTGGAGTATGTGGTTGAGAAAATATTGGATTCTCGTTTTTCTAGACGAGACTCCAGTATTTGGTTAAATGGAGAGGTTATGGTCAGGAAGACAATTCTTGGGTGTTTGCTTCGGACATCCATGCTAGGAGACTTATCCGTGCGTATCATAGAACTCATCCTGACCGACCTGGTTGCTCAAATGAGGGTTCGGTGACCCCTCCTCAAGGGGGGGGTACTGTTGTGAATGGGTTTGAGATGAGTTCTGAGCAGAGGCTCCCTCTGGTGGTTACAAGCGGTACTAGTGAGGATTGTGAGGACTGGGAATCAGGTGTTACTGATTGGTCTTATCATAAGGGAGTCAATTTTCCCATCAGGGTTGCCGGTGATCAATTGTTCTGGTCTGAATCCTTCTTTCCAGTTTCCCTTGTAGCCTGCTGTGTCGTGTCTGCATCTCCTGCTATCAGATAAGACAATTTCTTATTTTGTGTTTTTGCTATATTTTTGCATTTGTCCTGCACTTCTGTGGGGGCCTTCTGGGTCCCCTCCGGGGGCTTTTGCCCTCTCAGTTTAGTCCAGCCACTGTGTTTTGTACTTTTGCTTTTTCCAGTTTTTTCAGTGGCTGCTGTTTTTGTTACACCAGAGAACTAATTTAGGTGGTAGAGGTCGTGTGATCTCAGGTGATTTTGAAATTAGTAGAGTTGGTGTTTTTCAGGGTTTTCTGAGATTGCAGTAAGTACCCTTCCTGTCCTTTTCTATTTAGTTAGTTTGGGCCCCAGCGTTTGCTCATACTATTTTCTTTCTGTGTCAGTATTTCCTCTTGTCTAACCGCCATTACATGTTTGGGGCTTTCTATTATCTTTGGGGTTCTGCTCCGGGGCAGATAGCTTTCCTATTTCTATCTTTAGGTGTAGTTAGTTTCTCAGGCTGTGACGAGGCGTCTAGGACCAACGTAGGAACGCTCCACGGCTGCCTCTAGTTGCGGTGGTTAGTCAGGGTACTGCAATCTCATAGATTCCAACTGCTCTGGTGTATTTCCTTTTTTGCCTGCACTCCTCAGCTACCGTAACATAACAGTATCACCGGCCATAAAAATTGTATGGTACTCACAGAAGGGAAAAAATATTTTGAAGGAAGAAAAGTTGTCAGAGATATTTTCTGTTTGTTGCATTTTTTTTTTTTTCCCTCTGTATCTCTGGGTGCTGGGGAGGATCTTTTCTCCCAATGGAGTTTGCACAGTTGTCTGGCCGTGTGGATCAGCTTGCCACTGAGGTTCGGAGTATTGCTGCATATCTTGCTAGGTTGCCTGTTGTGGAACCTAGGATTTCCCATGCCAGATTTGTTTTTAGGGGATCGAGCTAAGTTTCAGAATTTCAAAATAATTGTAAATTGTTTTTTGCCTTAAAATCTAAGTCCTCAGGGAACGCAGCGCAGCAGGTTCAAATTATCATCTCTCTCCTGCGCGGCGATCCTCAGGATTGGGCTTTTTCCCTGACACCTGGGGATCCTGTTTTGAGTGATGTTGATCATTTTTTCAGGCTTTGGGGTTATTGTACGATGAGCCTAATGTCACTGATCAAGCTGAAAAAGCCTTGTTGGCATTAAATCAGGGGCTTGATGACGCTGAGTTATACTGTCAGAGATTCCGTAGGTGGGCAGTCCTGACCAAGTGGAATGACGACGCTTTGGCGGCCCTTTTTCGGAAGGTCTGTCAGATAATGTAAAGGATGTTATGGTGGGATTCCCTGTCCCCTCTGGTCTCAATGATTCTATGTCATTAGCGATTCAAATGACAGACGTTTGCGTGAGCGGAGAAGTATGCGTGGAATAGTGTTGCCTTGTGAACCTGCTTCTGAATCCATGCAGTGTGATAGAGTGGTGTCTGGGGCACAGCGTCATGAGTTTCGAAAGCGCAATGGGTTATGTTTCTACTGTGGTGATGCCTCTCATGCTATTTCAGTCTGCCCTAAGCGGGGAAGACGTTTTGCACGCTCAGTTGTCTTGGGTAGTGTTCAGACTAAGTTTTTATTAACTGTCACTCTGATATGCTCTCTGTCCTCATTTTCTGCTCAGGCTTTCGTTGATTCTGGAGCAGCTATTAACCTGATGGATTATGATTTTGCTAAACGTTGTAGGTTTCCCTTGATACCCCTACAGAAGTCTATTCCCCTACTGGGGATCGATTCTACCCCTTTGGCTGAGAATAAACCTCAGTTCTCTACTCAGGTGATAATGAGGGTTGAAGCTGATCATCAAGAGTGCTGCAAATTTTTGGTTCTGTATAATCTGCATGATATTATCGTACTGGGTTTCCCTTGGTTACAGTCTCATAATCCTGTTTTGGATTGGAAATCTGTGTCTGTAACCAGTTGGGGCTGCCAATGTGTTAATACCAACACTCCTGTTTTTTCTGCCTCCCCCCAGGCTCAGGATGTTCCTGACTTTTTGATTGATTTTTTGATGTATTTAGCGAAAGTAAATCTGCATCCTTGCCTCCCCATAGGAGCTATGACTGCGCTATTGAATTAGTGCCTGGTAGTAAATTCCCTAAAGGTCGCCTTTTTAACTTGTCTGTACCTGAACATGACGCTATGCGGTCTTATATCAAGGAGTCATTGGAGAAGGGTCATATCAGACCATCCTCTTCACCCTTAGGTGCCGGTTTTTTCTTTGTGGCCAAAAAGGATGGTTCATTAAGGCCGTGTATTGATTATCGTCTTTTGAACAATATTACTGTGAAATATCAATACCCGTTACCCTTGATTTCTGACCTGTTTTCCAGGGTGAAAAACGCTACTTGGTTTACCAAGCTTGACCTCAGGGGGCATATAACCTTATTCGCATTAAGCACGGGGATGAATGGAAGACGGCATTCAATACCCCGGAGGGGCATTTTGAGTACCTTGTGATGCCCTTTGGGCTCACTAATGCTCCTTCTGTCTTCCAGTCCTTCATGAATGACATTTTCAGGGATTTTGTGGATAAATTTCTGATTGTTTATTTGGATGATATCTTCATTTTTTCTAATGACTGGGACTCTCATGTGAAACATGTTCGAACTGTATTCCAGATTTTGAGAGAGAATGCTCTGTATGTGAAGGGATCAAAGTGTCTTTTTGGCATACAGAGGATCTCATTTCTGGGATTCATTTTGTCCCCATCTGTTATTGAAATGGACCCGGTCAAGGTTCAGGCCATCTGTGATTGGGTCCAACCTACTTCATTAAAGGCTCTTCAAAGATTTTTGGGTTTTGCCAATTTTTATCGTAAATTTATTGGTAATTTCTCGGTTATTGTTAAACCATTAACTGATTTGACCAAAAAGGGTTCTGATGTGGTGAATTGGCCTCCTGAGGCAGTCTCTGCATTTCAGGAACTTAAGCAGAGATTCACTTCTGCTCCTGTTCTACGGCAGCCTGATGTTTCTCTGCCATTTCAGGTGGAGGTTGATGCCTCTGAAATTGGGGCAGGTGCCGTTTTGTCCCAAAAAGATCCAGAGACCTCTAAAAGTAACCCTTGTGCCTTTTTCTCTCGAAAATTTTCTCCTACTGAACTTAATTATGACGTGGGTAATCGGGAGTTATTGGCCATGAAGTGGGCTTTTGAAGAGTGGAGACATTGGCTGGAGGGAGCCAAACATCAGGTGGTGGTCCTTACTGACCATAAGAATCTGGTTTATCTGGAATCTGCCAAGCGACTCAATCCTAGACAGGCCAGGTGGGCCTTGTTTTTCACACGTTTTAATTTTGTGGTTTCCTTTCTTCCTGGCACTAAGAATGTTAAGGCGGATGCCCTCTCGAGGAGCTTCCTTGCGGACTCTCCTGAGTTATCTGATCCTTCTGTTATTTTGAAAGAGGGTGTAGTTCTTTCCGCCATCTCACCTAATTTGAGACTTGCTCTGGAGGGGTGTCAGGAGGATAGGCCCGAACGCTGCCCTGTTGGAAAATTGTTTGTCCCGGACCAGTGGAAAAAGAGTGTGATGTCTGAGATTCATTGTTCCGCGTTGGCTGGGCATCCCGGAATTTTTGGTACCAGAGACTTGGTTAGTCGGTCCTTTTGGTGGCCTACCTTGTCTCGTGATGTCAGGGAATTTGTGCAGTCCTGCGGGACTTGCTCTCGCTCCAAGCCTTGCTCTCGCTCTAGTGGTTTGTTGATGCCATTGCCTGTGCCCAAGAGACCATGGACCCATATCTCTATGGATTTCATTTCCGACCTTCCTGTTTCTCAGAGAATGACCGCCATCTGGGTGATTTGTGATAGGTTTTCCAAGATGATACATCTTGTGCCATTACCTAAGTTGCCTTCCTCCTCTGAATTGGTGCCGTTGTTCCTTCAGCACGTGGTTCGTTTACACGGCATTCCTGAGAACATAGTGTCTGACAGAGGAGTCCAGTTTGTTTCCAGATTTTGGAGGACTTTTTGTTCTAAACTGGGTGTTCAATTGTCTTTCTCCTCGGCATTTCATCCTCAGACCAATGGTCAAACTGAGAGAACAAACCAGACATTGGAGACTTATCTAAGATGCTTTTTGTCTGCTGATCAGGATGACTGGGTCTCTTTTTTGCCTTTGGCTGAGTTTGCTCTTAATAATAGGGCTAGCTCTGCCACTTTGATGTCTCCGTTTTTCTGTAATTCTGGGTTTCACCCTCGATTTTCTTCAGGACAGACGGAGGCTTCTGTCTGTCCAGGTGTTGACTCTGTTGTGGAGCGTATGCAACAGATTTGGGACCAGGTAGTGGAGAGGTTGTCCCTCTCTCAGGAGAGGGCCCAGCGGTTTGCTAACCGGCATAGGACTGATGGTCCTCGGTTTAAAGTAGGAGGACTTGGTCTGGTTGTCCTCAAAAAATATTCCTATGAGAGTAGCATCTCCTAAATTTAAGCCTAGGTTCATTGGACCTTATAAGATCATGGAGATTCTTAATCCTGTTTCTTTTCGTTTGCTTCTTCCAGGGACATTTAAGATCCATAACGTGTTCCACAAGTCCTTGTTGAAGAGGTTTGTTGAGCCAGTGGTTCCTGCTGCTGTGCCTCCTGACCCTGTTTTGGTTGAGGGCAATCTGGAGTATGTGGTTGAGAAAATATTAGATTCTCGTTTTTCTAGACGGAAACTCCAGTATTTGGTTAAGTGGAGAGGTTATGGTCAGGAAGACAATTCTTGGGTGTTTGCTTCGGACATCCATGCTAGGAGACTCATCCGTGCGTACCATAGAACTCATCCTGACCGACCTGGTTGCTCAAATGAGGGTTCGGTGACCCCTCCTCAAGGGGGGGTACTGTTGTGAGTGGGCTTGGGATGAGTTCTGAGCAGAGGCTCCCTCTGGTGGTTACAAGCGGTGCTGGTCTGTCCAGTGAAGATTGTGAAGATTGTGAGGATTGGGAATCAGGTGTTACTGACTGGTCTTATATAAGGGAGTCACCTTCCCATCAGGGTTGCCGGTGATCAATTGTTCTGGTCTCTATCCTTGATTCCTGTTTCCCTTGTAGCCTGCTGTGTCGTGTCTGCATCTCCTGCTAACAGATAAGACATTTTCTTCTTTTTGTTTTTGTGCTTTATTTTTGCATTTTGTCCTGCACTTCTTTGGGGGCCTTCAGGGTCCCCTCCGGGGGCTTTTGCCCTCTCAGTTTAGTTCAGCCACTGATGTTTGTACTTTTGCTTTTTCCAGTTTTTTCAGTGGCTGCTGTTTTGATTTTGTTACACCAGAGAACTAATTTAGGTGGTAGAGGTCGTGTGATCTCAGGTGTTTTTGAAATTAGTAGAGTTGGTGCTTTTCAGGGTTTTCTGGGATTGCAGTAAGTACCCTTCCTATCCTTTTCTATTTAGTTAGTTTGGGCCCCAACGTTTGCTCATACTATTTTCTGTCTGTGTCAGTATTTCTTCTTGTCTAACCGCCATTACATGTTTGGGGGCTTTCTATTATCTTTGGGGTTCTGCTCCAGGGTAGATAGCTTTCCTATATCTATCTTTAGGTGTAGTTAGTTTCTCAGGCTGTGACGAGGCGTCTAGGACCAACGTAGGAACGCTCCACGGCTGCCTCTAGTTGTTGTGGTTAGTCAGGGTACTGCAATCTCATAGATTCCAACTGCTCTGGTGTATTGCCTTTTTTGCCTGCACTCCTCAGCTACCGAAACATAACAGTGTACCCCCTTCCCATCAGGAAATTATTTCCCTTCTGGTCCTTCTCGAGGGAATAGACGAAATCCTACTGGGAGTACCCTCGCTCCGTTCCCACTCTCCTCATATTGAGTGGACCTCCGCTAGGATACTGGGTTGGAGTGAGTCATGTAAGGACAGATGTGTCAGGGAGTGCATTCAGGTTACCACTACAGAGATACCAGCAGATCTTTCTCCTCTTCCCAAGGTGCTATCAGTCATATGCAGACGTGTTCTCTAAAAAGGCTGCGGAGACTCTGCCGCCCCATCGTCCCTACGACTGTCCTATTGACCTCTTGCCTGGAGCAGAACCTCCTCGGGGAAGGGTCTATCCCCTCTCTCTTCCTGAGACGGAGGCTATGTCTCAATATATCCAGGAGAATCTGGCAAGAGGGTTCATTAGGAAGTCCGTGTCACCAGCAGGAGCGGGGTTCTTCTTTGTGCAGAAGAAGAGTGGAGAATTACGTCCGTGTATAGATTACAGAGGTCTTAACGCCATCACCGTTAAGAATAAGTACCCGTTGCCCCTGATCTCTGAGCTCTTTGATAGGCTCCGGGGAGCAAGGGTATTTACTAAATTAGATCTGCGTGGTGCTTATAACCTGATTCGCATCCGTGAGGGGGACGAATGGAAGACGGCTTTTAATACCAGGGATGGGCATTATAAACACCTGGTGATGCCCTTCGGGCTCTGTAATGCCCCAGCCGTTTTCCAAGACTTTGTCAATGACATCTTCCGGGATATGCTTTCCACCTCTGTAGTAGTCTATCTGGATGATATTCTTATCTTTTCTCCAGATATTGACTCTCACCGGAGGGATGTCTGCAAGTCTTCGACCTGTTACGGGCGAACTCCCTCTATGCAAAGTTGGAGAGATGCATGTTTGAGCAGGAGTCTTTACCTTTCCTGGGCTATATCATCTCCGCCCAGGGATTGGCTATGGATCCTGCCAAACTACAGGCTGTGATGGATTGGCAAGAACCCCATTCTCTTAAAGCGGTGCAGCGCTTTATGGGGTTCATTAATTACTATCGCCAATTCATTCCCCACTTCTCCACTTTGGTAGCTCCCTTGGTAGCCCTCACCAAGAAGGGAGCCAATCCCAAATTGTGGTCAGAGGAGGTCTCCAAGGCCTTTACTTCAATTAGGTCCCATTTTGCTAGCGCTCCCATCTTACATCGCCCAGAGGTTGATAAGCCTTTTTTATTGGAGGTCGATGCCTCGTCCTTGGTGCTGGAGCAGTCCTTTTCCAAAAGGATGCTCAAGGTCGGAAACATCCTTGTTTCTTCTTTTCCAAGACCTTCACACCAGCGGAGAGGAATTATTCCATTGGGGATAGGGAGTTGCTAGCCATGAAGTTTGCCTTTTCCAAGTGGAGACATCTCCTGGAGGGGCTCGCTTTCCCTTTCAAGTTTTCACTGACCACAAAAATTTGGTCTATTTACAGACCGCCCAGCGGCTAAATTCTCGTCAGGCCAGATGGTCCCTGTTCTTCTCCCGGTTTCATTTCACCCTCCATTTCCTCTCCGGTGAGAAGAACATTCAGGCCGATGCTCTTTCTCGCTCCGTGGTGTCCTCTGAGGAGGTGGAGGAGGAGCCTCGGTTGATTGTCCCCACAGAGAGCCTAAGAACTGTGGCCCCGGTTTGCTTGAGTCTGTGCCTCCGGGCAAGACTTTTGTGCCCACCAATTTGCGACCGGAGGTACTCTCTTGGACACATTTGTCCAGGGTGGGTGGACATTTTGGGGCAAAAAGGACATCTGAGTTGCTGGCGAGGACATACTGGTGGCCACATATGGTCCGTGGCATCAGGGAATACGTTCAGGCGTGCGTCTCCTGCGCCAAGAATAAATCCCCTCGACAACGGCCAGCTGGGCTACTTTTCCCTTTACTGGTGGCAGACAGGCCTTGGGAGATGGTCGGGAAGGATTTTGTGGTGGGCTTACCCAAGTCTCGGGGCTGCACCATCATCTGGGTGATAACCGACCACTTCTCCAAAATGGTGCACTTAGTGCCGTTACCACGGTTACCGTCTGCACGGGCTTTGGCAGCATTATTCATTAGGCATATTTTCCGCCTACACGGTATGCCAGACAAAATTGTCAGTGATCGAGGTCCCCACTTTGCGTCTCGGTTCTGGAGAGAGCTGTGTTGTTTACTCAGCATTGAGTTGAATCTCTCCTCTGCATACCATCCCGAGACGAATGGGTTGGTAGAGAGGGCTAACCAGACCTTGGTCACATACTTGCGACATTTTGTCTCTGCCAGGCAGGATGACTGGGCATCCTTGCTACAGTGGGCTGAGTTCGCTCTAAATAATGCTCTGGCTGACTCCACAGGACAGACCCCTTTCCTCCTGAACTACGGTCAGCATCCACGGGTACCAGTGCCCATGCCCGTGTCTTCCGCCGATTCCAGGGTGGCAGACTGGGCTGTGGAGGCACGGGACATTTGGGACCGCACCCAGGATGCCATTCAGGCCTCCAAAGAAAGGATGAGGTCTTCGGCCGATGCCCATTGGTGCCCCGCTCCTACATTTGCTCCGGGTGACCTAGTGTGGCTTTCTGCCTCGAAACATCAAGCTACGTGTAGAGTCCACCAAGTTGGCACCTCGCTTTTTGGGTCCCTTTAAAGTTCTTGAGCAGGTGAACCCGGTGGTTTACCGCCTAGCCTTGGTATCACCGACACCTTTCACGTGTTCCTGCTGAAACCCGTGGCCATTTCCAGGTTTTCCGAGTCATCTGCCGGGACGTCGGGTTCATCTACCAATGATCATGAGGTGAACGCCATTGTTGGGTGCAAGGTGGTACGAGGCAAAAAATTTTATTTGGTGGATTAGAGGGGTTATGGGCCTGAGGATAGGTCCTGGGAGCCTGCCGAGCATGTTCACACTTCGCAGCTCATCGCTGCCTTTGAGCGCAGCAAGGCCCAAAGAAGGGGGGCCCTAGGAGGGGTGGTAATGTTAGGGTTCGAGTTCCCGCTGCTGCACAAGGGGAGTCTCAAACCAGTCCCGCTGCGGTCCCCCACTCGTCTCCGGCCGCAGTGGAGCCTGCTCAGCAGAGACGTCGGTCCCAGCGTCTTGCCCATTCCAGTACTGTGCAGAGACTTGCTGCTTCTTCTCCTGGATCTGCTATTATAGCCAGTGCTGGAGCAGACGTCTTTGGGACGAAGTCCTGCGTTTCCCCTTCTGAGCATGCCCAGGGTAAGATCTCTCATTTGAGATCAGGGGTCACATGTTCAGGTACTGCAGCAGCTCCTATTGGTCTGCCAGGAAGGTCCTGAAACTGCATGTGTTTTGGAACAGTTTCTCATTGGTCCTTGTTTCTGGCAGGTCCTGTAGCTGTTACTATAAAAGGGTGCATCCTGGATGAAGGATCCTAAAATGCAGCCAAATAGTGGCAAGGGCTGAATAAAGGTCCATATGATGCGGCCATGGTGGAAGCAGGACCCAGCGGCGGGGGGACCCAACGCGTGTCGCCGTTACAAGGACTGCTTCGTCAGGGGAATGTTTTGTAGGTGGGTCATTCTGCCCAGGCTCTTCACATCCATCCGGGGTTTACATTGTTTTTAAATGTTTTTATCTTGTAGTGTCAATAAAATTCCTATTTTCCATTATTATATTATTGTGGTGTGCATTATTTATAGTGGTCTTCTTTTCTCTCTTTTCTGGTTATGACATAAGACCATCTTTTTGCACCCCTTGTGTATTATGATTTGTAATTTTGCTGTGCACCATCATCTCTAGTTAGAACTGTGTACCTGGGTGCCTGACAGGACACAGAAGTTTCTCTCAGCGGCTCTGTGACGCAACAGGGTTCGCTTTCAACTCTAGACAGCGCCCTAGCGTGTTTATTTTGCGACTCAGTTGTGTTAAGTGAGTTCGCACACATCGCCATATAGCGCTGCGGCACTCCTTCTAGTGGCTCTGTAGAATAACAGAGTTTGCACATATTGCCACAGAGCGTTACGGCGTTTATTTTGGCGACTCTGCGGGATAACAGAGTTTGCTTCTTGCGCCATTTTACTAGCAGCAGGCTCCGCCTGCACGGTGGACCCCGGGCTGCGAACGCACCTCTCTACATCCTATATTTGGTGCGTTCCGCAGACCCTAACAGTAAGCATCCGTATGCAATCCGTACGCCATCCGTATAGCGTATTTTTCTCGCAGCCTTGCAAAATGGACATTTAACGGTTTTTAGGCCTGAAACTCATTCAAACCATCATCAGCAAGGCTATTTATTGGCTCTGCATCAGGTGGCAGCCCCAATCTTGCCATTTTGGTGGTGTGCTCCTGTTGGAGTACTGATGGTTGGTTGCCAATATGTCTGACAGTCTTCAATTCACCCCAGCTGATCGAGTGTTGTACAACTGGGTTTTGCCCCGCCGCTTTGGCCAGCCATACCCAGTGATCGTTGATCCGCGGAGGAGGCGAATGTGGGTGCATCCACATTTGAGGCAACGCCTCACTAAAGGCCATTTTCTCCGTCTTCATGCATCTCTGCGGACTCATCCTGACAAGTTTTTCCTGTTTTGTCGGATGATCATTCCCACATTTGATGTTTTGTTGGAGACTGTGTGCCCTGGGATCACCTACCAGGATACCAGGATGCGCAAAGCTATCTCTGCAGAGGAGCGACTTCTCCTTACGCTACGGTATGTATTCCTCACCTACATACTGTCTGTTGATGATGTGTTTTCCCAAAACTGTCCCTTTACTCTTATGTCTGTAGCTGAAATATCCTCATAATTTATCCCATATATCACCTAGAACTACCAGAACTATTATGTGTATGTAAAAATTACAGAAACCTTTGACTTGTGGTAAATTGAACTTAGGATTGTTTGGAAATGAAATTATTTAACGGTTATGTATAGTGTGTTTGTTCTACCTTTGTGCATGTGTAATGATTGCTCTCTCTACATTTGGTTACTTGTAGGTTACTAACTGCTGGCATATCCTATGCCGCACTCCATCTGGAGTTTTTGATTGGGAGGTCCACCATATCTGGCATTGTGCGTGATACCTGCTCACAACTCTGGGACAGACTTCATCAACTGGTGATGCCTGAGCCAAGGATGGAAGACTGGAAGAGGATTGCCAGGGGATTTGAGGAGCAATGCCAGTTCCCAAATTGTATAGGAGCCCTTGATGGGAAGCCCATCCGTGTGCGTAAGTCGCCGAACTCAGGGTCCCAATTCTATAATTATAAACAATATTTTTCTGTGGTGCTGTTGGCTCTGGTTGACAGTAACTACAGGTTTATAATTGTAGACATTGGGGCCTATGGAAGAACTGGAGACTCTAGAGTCTTCAATTCTTCCATTATGGGTCGGCGGCTTCGCAATAACGAGTTGCACCTACCACCAGCATGCCAACTTCCTGCCTCCAATCTAGAACCTGTCCCATATGTTGTAGTTGGGGATGAGGCCTTCCAGCTATCAAGGAATGTGATGAGGCCATATCCACGACGACACCTTGACCACCGTCGTCGGATCTTCCAACTTTCGCGTATCACGGGCCAGGCGCCTGGTGGAGTGTGCCTTTGGCATTCTGTGTGCAAAATGGCGGGTCCTCCAGTCTGCTATTCAGCTGAGTGAAGCCAACGTCAATGAGGTCGTCAAAACCTGTGTTGTTCTGCATAATTTCACCAGAATGCATGATTGTGGCCCATCTTATGTTGGTGAAAGTGTGGTGACCAACGGGGATATGCCTACGCCCCATGTCATCCCTTTACATCGCCCACTCTCAGGACTGAAAACCCGTGATATCTTTACCCAATATTTTGTGTCACCTGAAGGTACTACTACATGGCATGATGCATTATCTATGCTGTAATGTATTTCTGTGTGTATACATCAATGGTATTTTTCTATGACATAGTCTGTGTCTGGTGTTACAGTTCATAGCAGATATGTTGGTGACGTAGTATAACTTACTTATGCAACAAGACACCAAACTTTCTATAAAAATATATCTTTTATATGTGCTAACTCACACTTGAGGTAGTGACAACCATATTTTAGTCATATGGTAAATGTCTTCATAGCACTATACTGTAAGCGTACATTATTACACAAGTTACAAAATAAGTCATAAAAAATAACAAACATTTGCATAAATAATATTAGAAAATCAAAATAACAAAGTTTCACTATCACTAGTGAGCACCATATCTGACCCATATGGTTGGGTTATAAGACTAGACTATTGCAATTATGCATTAGCCAACATGTGTTAAAATGAAATAGAAGAAAATAACAAACATTGCTATAAATTATAAGATATAAAGAAAATAACAAACTTTCAGGCAGCCCATTTCCCACCATCTCTGTACCATATGCTGTTTGTAGGCATTCAGATTAGTGCAAATATGCTTTACACAGCATGTTGTGAAAATAAATATATAAAAAATAACAAATTTTTTCACAAATAATAACAGATAATGAAAATAAAAAACTTTGACTATGCCTACTGAAGAGAATATTGGTAACATGTTGTTTTGAGGCTTTTAGATTAGTGCAAGTTTCTTTGACACAACATTAGGTCAACTAAATATAAAAAAATAACAAACTGCTTTGTAAATCATAATATATACAGTCAGGGCCAGAAATATTTGGACAGTGACACAATTTTCGCGAGTTGGGCTCTGCATGCCACCACATTGGATTTGAAATGAAACCTCTACAACAGAATTCAAGTGCAGATTGTAACGTTTAATTTGAAGGGTTGAACAAAAATATGTGTTAGAAAATGTAGGAATTGTACACATTTCTTTACAAACACTCCACATTTTAGGAGGTCAAAAGTAATTGACAAATAAACATAACCCAAACAAAATATTTTTATTTTCAAAATTTTGTGGCGAATCCTTTGGAGGCAATCACTGCCTTAAGTCTGGAACCCATGGACATCACCAAACGCTGGGTTTCCTCCTTCTTAATGCTTTGCCAGGCCTTTACAGCCGCAGCCTTCAGGTCTTGCTTGTTTGTGGGTCTTTCCCTCTTAAGTCTGGATTTGAGCAAGTGAAATGCATGCTCAATTGGGTTAAGATCTGGTGATTGACTTGGCCATTGAAGAATGTTCCACTTTTTTGCACTCATGAACTCCTGTGTAGCTTTGGCTGTATGCTTGGGGTCATTATCCATCTATACTATGAAGCGCCATCCAATCAAGTTTGCAGCATTTGGCTGAATCTGGGCTGAAAGTATATCCCGGTACACTTCAGAATTCATCCGGCTACTCTTGTCTGCTGTTATGTCATCAATAAACACAAGTGACCCAGTGCCATTGAAAGCCATGCATGGCCATGCCATCACGTTGCCTCCACCATGTTTTACAGAGGATGTGGTGTGCCTTGGATCATGTGCCGTTCCCTTTCTTCTCCAAACTTTTGGCTTCCCATCATTCTGGTACAGGTTGATCTTTGTCTCATCTGTCCATAGAATACTTTTCCAGAACTGAGCTGGCTTCTGGAGGTGTTTTTCAGCAAATTTAACTCTGGCCTGTCTATTTTTGGAATTGATGAATGGTTTGCATCTAGATGTGAACCCTTTGTATTTACTTTCATGGAGTCTTCTCTTTACTGTTGACTTAGAGACAGATACACCTACTTCACTGAGAGTGTTCTGGACTTCAGTTGATGTTGTGAACAGGTTCTTCTTCACCAAAGAAAGCATGCGGCGATCATCCACCACTGTTGTCTTCCGTGGGCTCCCAGGTCTTTTTGGATTGATGAGTTCACCAGTGCTTTCTTTCTTTCTCAGGATGTACCAAATTGTAGATTTTGCCACTTCTAATGTTGTAGCAATTTCTTGGATGGGTTTTTTTCTGTTCTTGCAGCTTAAGGATGGCTTGTTTCACCTGCATGGAGAGCTCCTGTGACCACATGTTTCCTTCACAGCAAAACCTTCCAAATGCAAACACCACACCTCAAATCAACTCCGGCCCTTTCATCTGCTTAATTGAGAATGAAATAACAAAGGGATTGCCCACACCTGTCCATGAAATAGCCTTGGAGTCATTTGTCCAATTACTTTTGGTCCCTTTAAAAACAGGGTGGCACATGTTAAGGAGCTGAAACTCCTAAACCCTTCATCCAATTTTAATGTGGATACCCTCAAATGAAAGCTGAAAGTCTGAACTTCAGCTGCATCTGATTTGTTTTGTTTCAAATTCATTGTGGTAATGTCTAGAACCAAAATTAGATAAATGTTGTCTCTGTCCAAATATTTATGGACCTAACTGTAAGTAAAATAAAAAATCACAGCTGGTGGTATGTGGGTTGTGGGGTTGGCAGGTGGCCAGAGTCTCTGAGTGGTTGGCTATGATGAGAACCTTGACCATCACCCTGTTGGGGTTGATTTTCTGGGCCCTGAGCTAACATCTGCCCACGGCCAGGTTGGTGTGTGGGCAAATTGCCATACAGATAAGGGAGATTATATTCCTGTGTAAGATGGTACCCCCGAGACTCATACCCCCCAATATGACCATGTTTTGCACATGCAGGTTGGGACCAGCCTCCAACACTGGATCTGTACGAGTGGCCATATTGGGAAGTCGGATTATAGCCTGCGATTTACCCTGTTGCTGCCAAGTTTGGGTTTGTGGGGGAATGGGTTGAGGTGTAGGCGCCCGTGCAGGAGGATCCTCAGATCCTAATTGAGCATGCACATTTTGGTGGGGGGTAAGGTGCATAAGGTTTCGGGTGAGAGCTGCCACCTCTCAAGGAATTCAAACACCTCATATGGGGTATTGGGGTGTGTGCATGCGTCAATTAGGATCTGAATTGATCCTCGCACACGGAGCCTGACCTTTCGGGGTAACGGACGAAGGTAGCGGGCAAGGCTACGTGCATAGGCCTCCTCACCCTCATCCACAGCTGCCCTTGACAGATAACTGAGGACCCCAGTGTCCACATGCCTCCGGGTATCAGAATCTGTGATGTCTCGACGTCTTCTCCCATCGGCGGGATATTGCAGCAGCCTGGGGGGATACCCCCAGAGGTACAGTGGGGCTACTGCTATTGGCTGCTTCCTCTACACTGGGGCCTGCTGCTGCAGCAGGTGGGTCAGGTACAGGTTGCGGTCCAGCTGCTTGGTCAGGCCCTGGTGCTTGTGAAGCTTAGGGGATGCAGCAGGGAGGGTCAGACGATGGGCCAGCCACCTCTTCTCCTCCCCCAACCGGGTCAATTATGGCCTCTGAGTCGGAGCCTGTCTCCCTCTCAGTGAGGTTGGACTGAGTTCTGTTTGGAAATGAAATGGTATTAGAACATGTTGTAGATGTGAGCCTAAACTGCATAGGTGTTATGTGGTGTGATGTAGGTACTTACGGTCTCAGATCCAGAATAGGAGCAAGAAAACCAAGGCGGTCGAAATACACGTACTTCCTCTTGGTGGTTGCTGCTGAGCCGCTCCTTGCCCTCTGCTGCCTTTCCCGGCGGTATTGGTCGCGGATGCTTAGCCATCTTCTCATGACATCATCCACTGCAATGTGACATATAAAGTACTAATTTAGCTAGCTGCACAATGCCAAATTCTTCTACATACAATTCACATAGTCATGGGGGCCTTGTCGGATGTGTTGAACATAACATTTTCACCCAGCTGACGAGGCAGGGCGCGGGAGCGCCGCCGACGTATCACAGCAGCAACTCTTGACGGCCATACACATTAGCAACTCACAGGCAGGACGCTGAAGCGCCGCCTTTACTCCATTTCATTGATTGACAAGGCCACTGACTTTTCAACTAGGGCACTCTCAGACTACATCTAGGACATACCTTATCCTACCCTTTACCTCATACAGCATCTGTTGTGCCATAAAGAATTTAACCAGGAGCTCTATATCGTCATTAAGTGCCAGCTCTCTGTTGTACTCGTATTATTAAGTAACCCATGAGTAAGGCCCTGGAGGGCCGAAACGTTGGGTATCTGTATATTATACGTTTATTTGATACGGCACTGACATTTGTCTCCTTGGATTGGATACTGTTATATAAATAAATCCTTCTTGCATGACCATCAATTTGAGTGTGCGGTGAATCTACCCCTTTTCACTCTATTCTGTCAGTTTCCGCCTCCTAACTGTGGATCATCCTTTGGCAGCACTGCACACTTGTTGCTCTACAACTTCTCACTGACTCTATTGAGGTAGTAATCTGCTTTCCCTAGCATTCGCCCCTTCCACTGTGGGTTATTCCCAAACATAAACTGTATTACAATTTTCCCTCTCCGCCAAATACCAGTGGCTGGTCAGACTACAATTTCATGCTAACAATGTAAAACATCTCTATACAATAAGCCCATTACATTTATAATGCTTATCCTATACTATCACATCTTGTGTACATTGCTTACATTACCACATCAATTACATAGGCAAACATCTTATACTTCACATGACACAATAGGTACACAAGACACAGAACATTATTCAGATTACACATATTATACACAGCATTGTTGTAATCAAGGGGGAGCAGGGAAATATGTCCATCTCCTTACACATAGTGCCTATGGGGAAATCTGAAGAGACAACTTGAGCCTCACTCTCTATCCATCATCCAGGCCCCAAAAAAAGGTCGTTCTTGAAGAATGGAAAAAGACAGATGTTGCAATATATCACCAACTTGTTCATTATCATGCATAGAAGACTTGGTGCTGTCCTTAAAAATCATGGAGGTCATACAAAATACTAGATTTAGTAGCTTTTGATATGAGTGTTTTCATTTTTTGCATCAACTAATAAATCTATCTAGCCCATATCTATCTATTATCCATCAGCTATCTATAAATCTATTATCTATCTATCTATTGGAATATGTTTAGTGCAACAACTCCATTCCTGTCTATGAGTATTTAGTTGATAGATTTGTATGCTGTTTATAAAGTTAGAACAAAAGAAAACTCCCAGAGGCTCACACAGGAAGAGCATATGACTGTATTTCCTGTTTTTCCTGTGTCTGTGTATGAGAGAAGCAGCCTGCTGTAGATGCTGCACAGATAGAGACACACAAATATTTATTCCTGATCTATTAAGATATATTTTTCCTGTTTGTTCCTGAATAAAGAAGCTGTTGTCACACGCTTGGAGACTATCCTGAATAATCCGCTGCCAACAGGTTATGGGCCCAGGCACAGTACCCCAGAGTAACACAGCAACAGAATCCCAAAGCAAGAACAGCACAGAGCAACAGAGAAGATGTCCACTAGCAGCAATCCTGTCAGGTTCTCAGTGCCAAGCCTCAATAACCAGAACTACCAGTCCTGGAAATTCAAGGTGAAGATGCTGCTCATAAGAGAAGGTACGTGGAAATGTACTCACGAACAAGTGCCTCATCCACTACCAGATGACTGGCTAGAGAAGGATAAGAAAGCACAAAGCACTATCTCCCTCAGTGTTGATGATAATCAGATTGTGCATATATGCAAGTGTGCAACTGCAAAGGAGATGTGGGATGAGCTACAGAAAGTGCATGAAAGATCAAATCTCAGCAATAAGCTTTATCTCATGAGAAAGCTGTATCAGTCTAAGCTAAGTGATGGACAGAATATGCAGGACTATATAAGAAACACCCTAGAAATTGTGGAGTGTCTCAGGGGTATTGCAGAAGAAATTAAAGAATTTCATGTTGCTGCACTTCTATTAAGTGGTCTTCCAGAGAGTTATAACACTCGTGACTGCACTAGATGCACGGCCAGATGAAGAGCTGACACTATAGTATGTTAAAGGCAAACTTGTGGATGAATTCAAGAGAAAAACGCAGCATGTAAACAGCACTAATGAATCCAGAGCAGAAAAAGCATTAAAGACACAGGATTTCCCTAAATATAAGAGCAATCTAAGAGAAACTCATGAATGTTTTGTTTGTAAAAAGCCCGGCCACCTTAAAGCAGACTGCAGAATTTGGGAAGCAAGAATGAGTCAGCTTAAAAAGCAGAACAATCATCAGTTAAAACAGCTATAAAGGAAGATTCTGCATGTGCTGAAGCTGCACTTAATGCCAGTACAAGCCCATCTGTAAAGCATGTACGGTGTATAGATTCTGGTGCAAGCAGCCATATGACAAATAACAAGGATTTCTTCACTGACCTTAGTGAAAGCAAGTGAGAAACGGTCATCTTAGCTAATGGTCACTATATGACTTCAGAAGGAGTAGAAGACGGCTACCTCCACTGTCCAGTTTCCTCAGCACAAAGCAGAAAGATCCCAATAAAGGATGTTCTCTATGCTCCCAGCCTTGAAAGCAATCTTCTGTCAGTAAACCCCACGCAAAAGGGGAATGTAGTTAATTTTAGAGACAACAGCTGCATCATCTCAAAGAAGGGTCACACTCTTGCAGAAGAAAAAATCCAAGATAAACTTTAGCAACTAAAATGCAAAGAATGAGTGTACAGTGCTAGACAAGATCTGCATAAGAACTGTATCCATGTATGGCACAGAGGTCTTGGGCACAGAGACCCAGAAGTAGTAAGGAAGCTAGCTCAACTTGCAAATGGTATTGAAAGCAACCAGTGTAATCAAATGATGAAGTGCACTAGCTGTCTTAAAGGGAAAATATGTCACGCTGTATAGCAGATATATATATGTGATGACAATAATCTATATCAAAAGGGCAACATACTATATAACATGCGCATAGCTATATGATAACATAGATTTACCTGACAGAAAGTCCAGTGGGTCAAAACGGAATCCGTTATACGCTGTCTCCGGCTAGAGGGTGACCGGGGTCTAAGCTGACCCTAACTGGGGTCCTAACTAATCCCTCAACCTGGAGGTACTGTTAAAGGTACAGAGGTCCAGGCCACCAGCGTAAACCCTGTCTCCTATCAATCCCTGCCAACTGTATTCTAGTCCTAAGAAGGACCCTGAATACCACCAAAGGGAATGACCAGGTAACGGTTAATGAACAGAAAGACATACAAGAAAGATAAGAAATAAAGTAAATAAAGTCTTACATACAACACTCACACACAGTAGGAACACCATAGGTCTCAGAGATAAACTATAAGCTGTAAGAGTAAAAACAACTAAGGAGCTCTTAGCTTAAGTATTCCCAGAACCGATCCAGTCTGCTAAACTATATGAATGCTTTCACCGGCATCCAACACCCAGACTGGCAGGAATATAAAGGAAACTAATTAGAACATAATCCAAAGCAGCCGGGCGAGGCTGAACCTAGTTGTAATGTATGTGGTACAGTTCATATAGCGTCTTGTGCTTGGGTGCGATGAAAATACTTGAGACACAGGTTGATAAAGAAAGTCTTGTATTGCTTCATACAAATTGGCAAAAATAAACACACAGGTTGCAAACACAGAAGCAGGAGACACAGCAGGCCAGAGTAATCTAAGCTCAGCAATAACTCTCCACAACAGATTCAGATCTTCTTCTCTGTTACCGCAAGTCCATGCAAACGTGAGGCTCTCAAGAGCAGAGTTCAGAGTCCACAAGTGCTTCAGAGTTCCTCAGTAGGAATGGCTGGAGTACAAGGTCCAAGGCTTCAGGAGTCAGAACACAGGTTCACTGCAGGCTAGATTCTGAAGCACTGATTGCTCAGCTGTGGCTGTTTAAGAAGCAAACGGAGAGAATCAGGGCGGGAACATGCAAGCTGGAAAACTCCATTTTAACTGAGGGCAAGATAGCTGCAGCAAAACAGAAAGCAAAATGGCCGACGAACAAACTGAGTTTCAGAAACAGATACACAGAACCTTACATTACTCCCCCCTTAGGGACAACCTCCGGATGACCTCAGACCAGGCTTGTGTGGGTACCTCTGATGAAACTGACGGAGCAAGCGAGGAGCATTAACGTTATTGACTGGCTCCCATGAGTTGTCCTCCACTGGGTAGCCCTGCCATTTAATCAGATATTGTAACTGATTTCTATACAACCTGGAATCTAAAATCCTTTCCACCACAAATTCTTCCTGACCATCGACTAGCACTGGGTCAGGGCAAGGAGAAGAACGTCCAGGAAACGTATTGGGTGTCGCAGCCTTTAGTAGGGATACATGAAAGACAGGGTGGATTCTCATAGTTCTGGGCAATTGAAGACGACAAGCAACGGCACTTATAATCTTACTGATTTTATAGGGTCCAATGTACTTATGTCCCAACTTAGACGATGGAATCCTTAACTTAAGATTTCTGGTTGACAGCCAGACCAGGTCTCCTACCTTAAAAGCTGGTGCAGGTTTACGAAATTTATCTGCTGCCTTCTTGTACCTTTCCTGAGCCGATTCCAGATTCTCCTTTAGAAGATCCATATTCTTCTGTAAAGTCGTGACTCTTTCAGCCACTGCTGGCAAAGGCGTCTCTATGGGAAATCGTGGTAGAATGTTAGGATGATAACCTAGATTAGAGTAAAAAGGAGACTGTTTAGTGGAGGCACTCTGAGAGTTGTTGTAAGAGAACTCAGCCAATGGAAGTAGATCCACCCAATCATCCTGTAGGTGGCAGATAAAGCAGCGGAGATACTGCTCCAGGGTTTGATTGGTTCGTTCGGTTTGTCCATTAGTCTGGGGATGAAAAGCAGAAGAAAGGTTTACTTTAATGTCCAATGCTGCACAGAAATTTTGCCAAAACCTAGAAGTGAATTGCACCCCTCGATCCGAAATAACCTCATCCGGTACTCCATGTAAACGAAACACATCTTTAATCATCAAATCTGATGTCTGTTTTGCAGTGGGTAAGCCGACACAAGGGATAAAATGAGCTGCCTTTGTTAAACGGTCAACCACCACTAGAATAGTGTTCTTCCCTTGAGAGGTTGGTAATTCCACAATGAAGTCCATAGAAATGGATCCCCACGGGCGGGACGGGGTGGGAAGAGGCTGTAACAGACCAGTTGGTGAAGAGCGAGGTGTTTTGCATCTTGCACAAACCTCACACGAAGTGACATAGTCCAAAACATCCTTCCTACAAGTGGGCCACCAAAAGAAACGAGAAAGAAATTCCTGTGTCTTTAGAATTCCTCTATGCCCGGCTATTTTGGAATCGTGAATGAGTTGCAATACTCTCAATCTGACTGTTTCAGGTATATACAGACGTTGTCCCAGAATCCACACACCATTCTTAAAGACAAGACTTACGTCCCTTGGGGGTTGAGCCAAAAAAGAATCCGCATGGTATGCTTCCTTGATGTCTTTAATTAGGTCTTGATGATGAATCACTCCTAGGAATCTAGAGTCAGGAAGAATAGTCTTAGGAGGAGTAATTGGACGTGTCTCTGCTGAGTAAATCCTAGAGAGTGCATCAGCCTTTCCATTGCGCGATCCTGGTCTATAAGAAATAATAAAATTAAATTGGTTTAAGAAAAGATTCCAGCGAGCCTGGCGAGGAGTCAGGCACTTAGCCGACCTGATAAACTCAAGATTACGATGGTCTGTCAGAACGACTATTTGCTGTGCAGCTCCTTGAAGAAGGTGTCTCCATTCTTTGAAGGCGGCAATAATGGCCAACAACTCTCTATTGCCCACATCGTAGTTCTTCTCAGCCGAAGACAACTGCTGGGAAAAGAAGGCACAGGGATGCAAGACATTCTTCTCACCTGTTCTCTGAGAGAGTATAGCTCCCACGGCACAGTCTGAAGCATCCACCTCTATTATGAAGGCAAGCTCTGGGTTGGGATGTACTAGGATAGGTGCAGTGGTAAATTTATCTTTTAGACGGGAAAATGCTTCCTGGGCTTGGGGAGTCCAGGAGAACTTAGACTCTTTCCGGGTAAGTTGGGTGATAGGTGACACTACCTCAGAGAAATTTCTAATGAAACGTCTATAGAAGTTTGCAAACCCGATGAAGCGCTGTACCTCCTTCACATTTCTAGGACTTGGCCAATCATTGATGGCTTGGGTTTTACTTCCATCCATACTAATTCCTTGTGTAGACAGTACATACCCCAGAAATTGAATTTCGGTCTTATGGAATTCACACTTTTCAAGCTTGATGTAAAGATGATTTTGTCTTAGACGTTCCAAGACCATTCTCACATGTCCATGATGTTCCTCTGTGGAGTTAGAAAAAATTAAAATATCATCCAAATAAATTACCACGAATGTATCTAGGAGATCCCTGAAGATGTCATTCACCAAGTGTTGGAAAGTGGCTGGGGCGGTACTCAGACCAAAAGGCATAACCAGATATTCAAAGTGTCCATAGCGTGACCTGAATGCAGTCTTCCATTCATCCCCAGGTCTAATACGGACTAAGTTATAGGCCCCACGAAGATCTAGTTTAGAAAAAATTTTGGCATGTCGCACTCTCTCCAATAACTCAGGGATTAAAGGCAATGGATAACGGTTTCTAATAGTAACCTTATTGAGTTCCCTATAGTCTACGCATGGTCTCAGGGATCCATCTTTCTTCTTTACAAAGAATATGGGTGCCCCTGCAGGAGATGAAGAGGGGCGTATGAAGCCCTTGGCTAGATTTTCGTCTATGTACTCTTTTAAAGCCTTCAGCTCGGGCCCGCCAGGGGGTAGATCTTACCAAAAGGTATCTCTGCTCCAGGCAATAATTCAATTGGACAATCATATGGACGGTGAGGAGGAAGCTGGTCAGCGTTCTTCTTGTCACATAAATCCACATAGTCCTGGTATACAGCTGGTAGTTCAGGGACTGACATGGTTCCTTTAGGAACAGAGCAAGCTGAAATTTCTGGACTCATCTGTCTCTCTGGAAAGTGTAATTCATTGGTCTCCCAGTTAATGGTAGGATTCTGAGCCTGCAGCCATGGTAGCCCTAGAATAATGGGAAAGTGAGGAGAAGAGATAAGCATAAAGGACAGTTTCTCTTGATGATCTTTACCCATAAGAACCTTTAAAGGCTCTGTTTCCTGATCCACTGGTCCAGAGGTCAGCAGGGAGCCATCCACAGTTTCCATCTGTACTGGAGTAGCCTTCTTCACTGAACGTATTCCCTGTTTTAGAGCAAAGGAGACATCCATAAAATTTCCACTTGCACCTGAGTCGATCATAGCAGAGCTAGACACCCAGGCTGAGTCAACCCAGAGTTTGATGGAAAGAAAACAGTGAGAATTGTTTTTCTTACAACTCAGCTGGGACACCGCTGAGGAAACTTGAAAGATGGCAGCATTTACACAGTCAACGTCCTCAGAGGTAACGGAGTTTAAGTCCGAGAAATCAAGATCTGTTGCTGCAGCTCTCTCTGGAGCCTGAGGCTCGGACCTGACAGATCCCCTCTCGCAACACTCACAATGAATGAGTGCTGCAGTAGTCTTGCGAGAACGGCTGGGACAGTTAATAATAAAGTGCCCTGACTTACCACAATAAAAACATAGATTCTCCTTAAAACGATGTTCCTTGCGTGCATCACTAACCCGTCGTAGTAAAGAGTCTACCTGCATGGGTTCAGGTTCAGGTTCCCGTGTAATCCTATTCAAAGGTTCCTTAGCTGGAGAGGAAGGTAGGAAAAGGTTAGTACGATTGCTTTCGAACCATCTCTTTGCCTGCGTTCAGTTAAACGAGTATCAATACGGATGCAGTAGTTAATAAAGTCACCTAACGCAGTGGGAGGGTCGGCACGAGCAAGTTCATCCTTAATCAGTGGGATAACCCCTTTCGAAAAATAGATTTTTTGGCGGAATTGTCCCAGGTGGTATCAAGGGCCCATCTCCTGAAATCCAAGGCATATTCAGCTACCGAGTGCTTACCTTGGCGCAAAGCTAACATGGCTGCTTCAGCTGTTGCACCTCGATTGGGGTCATCAAACACCTGCCCCATGGCTGAAATAAAATCATCAAGGTGATTCAAACAATCATCCTCAGTCTCAATCAGAGGGTTTGCCCATATCAAAGCCTTGTTGGTAAGCAACATAATTATAGTAAGCACCTTAGATCGTTCAGTAGGAAATTGTGAAGCATGTGCAGAAAAAAAAAGATTACATTGATTAACAAATCCCCTGAATTTTTCACGTTCACCACCAAAACGAAAAGGGGGCAACTTGGGAATCCCAGAACTCGGGGCCACGGCAGGAGCCTGGACTCGCCCCTCCAGAACCTCAATCCTGGCTCGCAAATCCTGGGTAGTCTGTCCAACCACTTGCAAATTGTGATTATTTAGGTCCTGAAGATTTGTAAAACGGGTCTTTATATTCTGCAAATCTGCAAGGATATTATCAGTCACTCCGCAAAGTTCCTTTATGCGGGCCTCCATTTTCCAGATCTTTTAAGACAGGATACTGGAAGAAGAGAGAAAAAAAAAACAATAGTGTTCACCTGTGGCAACACTGAAGAAAGAAAAAACTTTAAGGGAACTGCTCACCTGGAATGGTTGTGAGAAGTCACAACCACTATCATCACAGAAAGCTTTCAACCAGACATCTGATATCCAGAGTTTCAGCAGACAAAAAGAGAAGAGGGAAAAAAAAAAAACAATAGTGTTTACCTGTGATAACACTGCAGAAAAAAAAAACTTAAGGGAATTGCTCACCTGGAATGGTTGTGAGAAGTCACAACCACTGTCATCACAGAAAGTACAACCGGACATCCGATATCCACAGTACAGCAGACAAGCCTTTCCAGACCCAGCAGACACTAACGTTTGGCTTCAGAATCTTGTAATGTATGTGGTACAGTTCATATAGCGTCTTGTGCTTGGGTGCGATGAAAATACTTGAGACACAGGTTGATAAAGAAAGTCTTGTATTGCTTCATACAAATTGGCAAAAATAAACACACAGGTTGCAAACACAGAAGCAGGAGACACAGCAGGCCAGAGTAATCTAAGCTCAGCAATAACTCTCCACAACAGATTCAGATCTTCTTCTCTGTTACCGCAAGTCCATGCAAACGTGAGGCTCTCAAGAGCAGAGTTCAGAGTCCACAAGTGCTTCAGAGTTCCTCAGTAGGAATGGCTGGAGTACAAGGTCCAAGGCTTCAGGAGTCAGAACACAGGTTCACTGCAGGCTAGATTCTGAAGCACTGATTGCTCAGCTGTGGCTGTTTAAGAAGCAAACGGAGAGAATCAGGGCGGGAACATGCAAGCTGGAAAACTCCATTTTAACTGAGGGCAAGATAGCTGCAGCAAAACAGAAAGCAAAATGGCCGACGAACAAACTGAGTTTCAGAAACAGATACACAGAACCTTACACTAGTCTTAGCAAAGAGCTAGGTAAAATTAACTCTCTCATTACCAAACACAAAGAAACAGCAGCTCAGCTGTGAGAAGTCAGAATGTGCAATCGCGACGATCTTCGTGGCGATGCACCCATGACAGTACCCCCCCTTCTACGAGGGGCCTCCGGACCCTCATGACCAGGTCTGTCCGGGTAAGTTGTGTGAAAGGTCCGAACCAATCGATCTGCGTTATCATCAGACGCAGGGACCCACGTCCTCTCCTCAGGACCATACCCCCTCCAATGAACTTCCACGTTATCATTGATTACCACTGAAGGAGGAGGTAGAGGTGACGGTATGACTGGTGCCACATACTTTTTAAGTAATGACTTGTGAAACACATTATGAATTTTAAACGTAGGAGGGAGGTCCAGACGAAATGCCACAGGATTAATTATGGAACTGATCCTGTATGGCCCGATGAATCTGGGACCCAACCTCCAGGAGGGAACTTTAAGTTTTATATTCCTGGTAGACAACCACACCAGATCGTTCACCCTCAGATCTAGACCAGAAACTCTCCTCCTATCAGCCATCCGTTTGTAAGGGTTCTCCGTAACCTTCAGTCTTAAGCGATCTGGAACTATCAGTCTCCCTGGAAGTCCCACAGGGGCGTCCCCCTGAGCCCCCAATACCTCCCCCTCAAGCTCAGAGCATACAGCTGACACTACAACTCCCTCCTGAGGAATAGGAACCGGATCATCCGTCTTCCCGACCCCCTGGGAAAGTACGAGATAAGGCATCAGGAAGCAACTTTATTGAGCAGTCATATGTGCGATGAGGAGGTAACTCTTTACACCCCTCCTCTGAGAACTTCTCCCAAAAGTCCTCCAGAAAAGGAGGCAAAGTCCTAGGCACAACCGCACCGATGACCGTGCTCATGCAGTTATTCTTGCAAAATTCACCCCACTGGCTTATCTTTCTGGATTGCCAATCAATCACTGGGTTATGTTTAGCCAACCAAGGAAGTCCCAACACAATAGGAGCAGGCAGACCCTCCAACACATAACAAGACAATTGCTCTTTATGTATTGCCCCTACTCGAAGATCTATGTTATGAACAGCTTGTACCAAGCTACCTTGACCAAGAGGTCTAGAATCAATAGAGAGTATAGGGACCGGTTTGGCCAATACACTCAGTTGCATACCATGCACCTGGGCAAACCGAGTGTCCACCGGATTAGCCCCGGACCCACTATCAAGAAAAACAGAAATCCTCTCAGTTCTAGTACCAATCACCACCTCCGCAGGCACGAGAAACTGAGAGGGATTTGGGGACGAAATACACACTCCAGGTTAACTCCTTGGTTCAAAGAGGTCCGGGATGGACACCCCCCAACAAAATGTCCCTCTCTCTCCCGCAAAAGAAACACCTTCTAGTCTTGCGGCGCACCGCTGATTCCCTCCTACAAAATGATGTCCCTCCCAACTGCATGGGTTCCTCAGAACAGACCAGAGGAACCTCAGTATAAGGGACTTTAGTAGTAGGTGGAGTCATCACGGGGGCGGAGTTACCTCGCGTCTTCCCCGAAGACGTCTATCAATGCGAATAGCGAGGGCCATAGCAGCCTCCAGTGATGGAGGAGAATCATACTGAGCCAACACATCTTTTAATTTGTCAGACAACCCTTGACAAAACTGGCTCCTAAGAGCAGGGTCATTCCACTGAGTATCTGTTGCCCATCTACGGAACTCAGAAGAATATTCCTCCGCTGGACGATTTCCTTGCCGTATTTTACGTAACCTTGTTTCAGCAAGGGAGACTCGATCCGGATCATCATATACCAGACCCAGGGCAGTAAAAAA
>JARQOD010000003.1:137520593-137567749 GCA_033576555.1 Oophaga sylvatica
TGTAGGCTAGAAGAGCTCATCTTGGCTTGGCCTGCACTTGCTTATTGGCTTCATCATAACAGTAGAAAGTATCTCTATTGGGAGAATGTAATAAATATACCCTAAAATCCTTTGCAAAAGGGGGCACTATAGTCCTTCTACAGCTATAAACAAATCTATACAGCAACTGACTCTTATCTCATACTAGGAGAATGCCAAAATGCCTGCAGCTTGTTATTTTATGGAAGCAGGAAATGTGTCAGCCTTGGTTTCAGGAACATGTGCATGCAGCACATGGGTGCATGTTCACACTGGCCACTAAACAGAAAAAAAATACAAAACATAATTCCCTGTGGTAAATAAACAGCAATAGTGCATGAAAATAATATAGGGTACTTAGCTAACATAATTTTGATAAAAAAAAATACAAAAATCATCCCACCACTTCACGGTGACCCTAATCAGGATGGTCCTAAGGCCTCTTTCACATTTCCGGCGGGCGCCTGGCGGCGCCCCCGGCATTTTGCCGCAGCGCCGCATCTGAAAATCTGATGCGCCGCATGCGGCTCTTTTCGCATTGACATGCATTAGCGCCGGATGGCGCCGCATGTCAATGCGTTGCATGCGGTTTTGTCCGGATGCGGCGCAAATGTACATTGCGGCGTCCGGAAAAAAACGCTGCATGTAACGTTTTTTGTTTTTGCCGGATGGTTTCTGATCTCTCCAAGCATCAGAAACCATCCGGCAAAAAAACGCATTTTGGCCGCCGGAAGTGTGAAAGGTTTTCAGATGCGGCGCTGCGGCAAAATGCCGGGGGCGCCGCCAGGCGCCCGCCGGAAATGTGAAACTAGCCTAACTCTATAATATTAAAACCTTACGGATTGACAAGTGACATAAATGTGGATAAGGGCTGAGAAGGACTGTGCCCGGCTTGTAGACACACAGCCATGGGGACTCACATCAATATATTGTCCAGCTCAAAGAAAAGGCAGGCCACACCTTTATATGCACAGAGTGCAAACAAACTGAAAAAAAAACTAAAGAAATTAACTGGGATATAAATTGGTGTGTATACAACACATAGGTGCATGTCCACATTGGCCATTAAGCAGAAAAAAAAGACGGAAACTGTCATTTCATTTTGCTGACACAATCACAAGGACAGGGGCTAGGTAAACAACCCCTTTTATTTTGCAAATCTCTTGAAAAACATAGTTTAGGGGTGGATGCACTGGAGAAAGATTTTGAGGGTTTGATCCATAGACAAAAATTACAGCCCCGCATCAGAAAGTCCTGCAGATTGTGCGGTCAAGCCAGGTCCCTACTGGTCTTGGTCTTTTATGCAAACTGTGGACCTGTCGGTACCTATTAGATCTTCGCTTCCTGTAAGTAATTTTTGGGGTAGGTGGTACAATGTCAACTAGATCAGGGTCTGACAAGATGCTGTAATGTCTTTTGATGACCTGGAACACACATCATCAGAAACCTTCTCGGCTGGACTGAGCAGGGGTTGTCTTTCTCTTCCCAGAGCATGGTTAAATGCTGTAGTTAGGATATGGTTAGTGTATCCCTTAGTAGTGAAACAATTCTTGAGGTCTCTAGCCTGTGTAAAAAAGTCCTCCATATTGTAATAATTTTGTTTCATCGGAAGATATTGTCCCCTTTCTAAAGTTCCAGGGTGATGACTATGCCAATTTAGTAAACTATTCCCAGTATGTATCCTCTAACATAAGGAATAGGTCATTTGTATCTCTTAGGGTTTTCACGAACGGATGCAATATCTGATCCATGTAAATGCTTGTATTTTGGCGAACTGAGTTAATTCCTGAAACAATAGGACATCCTTTCAGTGGAGAGAGTGACTTATGAATTTTTGGGAGTGTATGGAAAATTGGGACTGCAGGATTATTTGGAACCATAAATTTAAATTCATTTGGGGAAACAAGTGGATTATCAATTGCATCAGCCAGAATTGTTGTTAAAGCTTTCTCATATGAGATAGTGGGATCATTCTTCAAGATCTTATATGTTTCCTTGTCCCTAAAAATGAAGCAGCACATCGAGGGATATGAGGGATGGTCTAGTAAGACCAGATTGCCGCCCTTATCCAACGCTTGATTGTAATGTCCTTGTTTTACTCAAGATCTTCGAGGAGCTGAACCTCTTTTACTGTAATATTTAACCCAGACCCTCTATACCCCTCAATTTTCTTGAATTCCTCTCCCACAATGTTTTATAAAATATCCACACAATTTACATCACTGGGAGGTGGTATCTTGGCACTTTTCAGTTTAATATTTATGAATGGACATTAAACCCTATCTTGTTCTCCCTCATTTAATAAATCGGTAAGTACACTGTTCCCTATCATGATTTTTGTAAATTTTTTTGCCATTTTAGTTTTCTACAGCAAAGATTAATATCTTAAACCCAATTAAAGGTATTGAAAGGCGTGTTTGTTAGGAAAGAAAGACCCTTTTTCAAAATATTGAGAGTTGTCATAGGTAAATTATGTTTGGTCAGATTAATAATAATCTGTCTGCTGTTTTATTTGGGTCGATTCCTTAGATTGTATGTGCTTAGACCCCTCTTGTTTAAAAAAGGAGACACTATTAAGGAAGATGAAGGCTGCGTGTGTAAAGGGTTTGCAGAGGGGTTAACTTACTGAGAACAGCTGCATTCTTTACTCCTCTTACCTCTGTTCTCCTGGGGTGTTCTTCTCCCATGGCAGAGTATATAGTATACAGTGTACTTTAGCCACATCCATTTTATGGTACTTTTCAGAATGTTCCTCAATCTGTAGATACAAGGAGCTTCCAGCTTTGCTGCTCCCAAATACTTCATCATTGCCACTAGGGGTGAACCTAGCCTCTCTGCTGCCTGAGGCGAACTGCAAAATGGCGCCTGTTGTGAATGGACTTGAAATGAGTTCTGAGCAGAGGCTCCCTCTGGTGGTTACAAGCGGTACTAGACTGTCCAGTGAAGATTGTGAGGAGTGGGAATCAGGTGTTACTGACTGGTCTTATATAAGGGAGTCGCCTTCCCATCAGGGTTGCCGGTGATCAATTGTTCTGGTCTCAATCCTTGAGTCCTGTTTCCTTTGTAGCCTGCTGTGTCGTGTCTGCATCTCCTGCTAACAGATAAGACATTTTCTTCTTTTTGTTTTTGTGCTTGATTTTTGCATTTTGTCCTGCACTTCTGTGGGGGCCTTCAGGGTCCCCTCCGGGGGCTTTTGCCCTCTCAGTTTAGTTCAGCCACTGATGTTTGTACTTTTGCTTTTTCCAGTTTTTTCAGTGGCTGCTGTTTTGATTTTGTTACACCAGAGAACTAATTTAGGTGGTAGAGGTCGTGTGATCTCAGGTGATTTTGAAATTAGTAGAGTTGGTGCTTTTCAGGGTTTTTTGGGATTGCAGTAAGTGCCCTTCCTATCCTTTTCTATTTAGGTAGTTTGGGCCCCAACGTTTGCTCATACTATTTTCTGTCTGTGTCAGTATTTCATCTTGTCTAACCGCCATTACATGTTTGGGGGCTTTCTATGTTCTTTGGGGATCTGCTCCGGGGCAGATAGCTTTCCTCTTTCTATCTTTAGGTGTAGTTAGTTTCTCAGGCTGTGACGAGGCGTCTAGGACCAACGTAGGAACGCTCCACGGCTGCCTCTAGTTGTGGTGGTTAGTCAGGGTACTGCAATCTCATAGATTCCAACTTCTCTGGTGTATTGCCTTTTTTACCTGCACTCCTCAGCTACCGAAACATAACAGTATCACCGGCCTAAAAATTGAAAATTGTATGGTACTCACAGAAGGGAAAAAATATTGTGAAAGAAAAAAGGTTGTCAGAGTTGTCAGAGATATTTTTCTGTTTGTTGCATTTTTTTTCCCTCTGTATCTCTGGGTGCTGGGGAGGATTTTTTTTCTCTCAATGGAGTTTGCACAGTTGTCTGGCCGTGTGGATCAGCTTGCCACTGAGGTTCGGAGTATTGCTGCCTATCTTGCTAGGTTGCCTGTTGTGGAACCTAGGATTCCCATGCCAGATTTGTTTTTAGGGGATCGAGCTAAGTTTCAGAATTTCAAAAATAATTGTAAATTGTTTTTTGCCTTAAAATCTAAGTCCTCAGGGAACGCAGCGCAGCAGGTTCAAATTGTCATCTCTCTCCTGCGCGGCGATCCTCAGGATTGGGCTTTTTCCCTGACACCTGGGGATCCTGTTTTGAGTGATGTTGATGCATTTTTTTCAGGCTTTGGGGTTATTATACGATGAGCCTAATGTCACTGATCAAGCTGAAAAAGCCTTGTTGGCATTAAATCAGGGTCTTGATGACGCTGAGTTATACTGTCAGAGATTCCGTAGGTGGGCAGTCCTGACCAAGTGGAATGACGACGCTTTGGCGGCCCTTTTTCGGAAGGGTCTGTCAGATAATGTAAAGGATGTTATGGTGGGATTCTCTGTCCCCTCTGGTCTCAATGATTCTATGTCATTAGCGATTCAAATTGACAGACGTTTGCGTGAGCGGAGAAGTATGCGTGGAATAGTGTTGCCTTGTGAACCTGCTTCTGAACCCATGCAGTGTGATAGAGTGGTGTCTGGGGCACAGCGTCATGAGTTTCGAAAGCGCAATGGGTTATGTTTCTACTGTGATGATGCCTCTCATGCTATTTCAGTCTGCCCTAAGCGGGGAAGACGTTTTGCACGCTCAGTTGTCTTGGGTAGTGTTCAGACTAAGTTTTTATTAACTGTCACTCTGATATGCTCTCTGTCCTCATTTCTGCTCAGGCTTTCGTTGATTCTGGAGCAGCTATTAACCTGATGGATTATGATTTTGCTAAACGTTGTGGGTTTCCCTTGATACCCTACAAAAGTCTATTCCCCTACTGGGGATCGATTCTACCCCTTTGGCTGAGAATAAACCTCAATTCTCTACTCAGGTGATAATGAGGGTTGAACCTGATCATCAGGAGTGCTGTAAATTTTTGGTTCTGTATAATCTGCATGATATTATCGTACTGGGCTTCCCTTGGTTGCAGTCTCATAATCCTGTTTTGGATTGGAAATCTGTGTCTGTAACCAGTTGGGGCTGCCAATGTGTTAATACCAACACTCCTGTTTTTTTCTGCCTCCCCCCAGGCTCAGGATGTTCCTGACTTTTTGATTGATTTTTCTGATGTGTTTAGCGAAAGTAAATCTGCATCCTTGCCTCCCCATAGGAGCTATGACTGCGCTATTGAATTAGTGCCTGGTAGTAAATTCCCTAAAGGTCGCCTTTTTAACTTGTCTGTACCTGAACATGACGCTATGCGGTCTTATATCAAGGAATCATTGGAGAAGGGTCATATCAGACCATCCTCTTCACCCTTAGGTGCCGGTTTTTTCTTTGTGGCCAAAAAGGATGGTTCATTAAGGCCGTGTATTGATTATCGTCTTTTGAACAATATTACTGTAAAATATCAATACCCGTTACCTTTGATTTCTGACCTGTTTTCCAGGGTGAAAAACGCTACTTGGTTTACCAAGCTTGACCTCAGGGGGGCATATAACCTTATTCGCATTAAGCACGGGGATGAATGGAAGACGGCATTCAACACCCCTGAGGGGCATTTTGAGTACCTTGTGATGCCCTTTGGGCTCACTAATGCTCCTTCTGTCTTCCAGTCCTTCATGTATGACATTTTCAGGGATTTTGTGGATAAATTTCTGATTGTTTATTTGGATGATATCTTGATTTTTTCTAATGACTGGGACTCTCATGTGAAACATGTTCGAACTGTATTCCAGATTTTGAGAGAGAATGCTCTGTATGTGAAGGGATCAAAGTGTCTTTTTGGCGTACAGAGGATCTCATTTCTGGGATTCATTTTGTCCCCATCTGTTATTGAAATGGACCCGGTCAAGGTTCAGGCCATCTGTGATTGGGTCCAACCTACTTCATTAAAGGCTCTTCAAAGATTTTTGGGTTTTGCCAATTTTTATCGTAAATTTATTGGTAATTTCTCGGTTATTGTTAAACCATTGACTGATTTGACCAGAAAGGGTTCTGATGTGGTGAATTGGCCTCCTGAGGCAGTCTCTGCATTTCAGGAACTTAAGCAGAGATTCACTTCTGCTCCTGTTCTACGGCAGCCTGATGTTTCTCTGCCATTTCAGGTGGAGGTTGATGCCTCTGAAATTGGGGCAGGTGCCGTTTTGTCCCAAAAAGATCCAGAGACCTCTAAAAGTAACCCTTGTGCCTTTTTCTCTCGAAAATTTTCTCCTACTGAACGTAATTATGACGTGGGTAATCGGGAGTTACTGGCCATGAAGTGGGCTTTTGAAGAGTGGAGACATTGGCTGGAGGGAGCCAAACATCAGGTGGTGGTCCTTACGGACTATAAGAATCTGGTTTATCTGGAATCTGCCAAGCGACTCAATCCTAGACAGGCCAGGTGGGCCTTGTTTTTCACACGTTTTAATTTTGTGGTTTCCTTTCTTCCTGGCACTAAGAATGTTAAGGCGGATGCCCTCTCGAGGAGTTTCCTTGCGGACTCTCCTGAGTTATCTGATCCTTCTGTTATTTTGAAAGAGGGTGTAGTTCTTTCCGTCATCTCACCCAATTTGAGACTTGCTCTGGAGGGGTGTCAGGAGGATAGGCCCGAGCGCTGCCCTGTTGGAAAATTGTTTGTCCCAGACCAGTGGAAAAAGAGTGTGATGTCTGAGATTCATTGTTCCGCGTTGGCTGGGCATCCCGGAATTTTTGGTACCAGAGACTTGGTTAGTCGGTCCTTTTGGTGGCCTACCTTGTCTCGTGATGTCAGGGAATTTGTGCAGTCCTGCGGGACTTGCTCTCGCTCCAAGCCTTGCTCTCGCTCTAGTGGTTTGTTGATGCCATTGCCTGTGCCCAAGAGACCATGGACCCATATCTCTATGGATTTCATTTCCGACCTCCCGGTTTCTCAGAGAATGACCGCCATCTGGGTGATTTGTGATAGGTTTTCCAAGATGATACATCTTGTGCCATTACATAAGTTGCCTTCCTCCTCTGAATTGGTGCCTTTGTTCCTTCAGCACGTGGTTCGTTTACACGGCATTCCTGAGAACATTGTGTCTGACAGAGGAGTCCAGTTTGTTTCCAGATTTTGGAGGACCTTTTGTTCTAAACTTGGTGTTCAATTGTCTTTCTCCTCGGCGTTTCATCCTCAGACCAATGGTCAAACTGAGAGAACAAACCAGACATTGGAGACTTATCTAAGATACTTTGTGTCTGCTGATCAGGATGACTGGGTCTCTTTTTTGCCTTTGGCTGAGTCTGCTCTTAATAATAGGGCTAGCTCTGCCACTTTGATGTCTCCATTTTCTGTAATTCTGGGTTTCACCCTCGATTTTCTTCAGGACAGACGGAGGCTTCTGTCTGTCCAGGTGTTGACTCTGTTGTGGAGCGTATGCAACAGATTTGGGACCAGGTAGTGGAGAGGTTGTCCCTCTCTCAGGAGAGGGCCCAGCGGTTTGCTAACCGGCATAGGACTGATGGTCCTCGGTTTAAAGTGGGGGACTTGGTCTGGTTGTCCTCAAGAAATATTCCTATGAGAGTGGCATCTCCTAAATTTAAGCCTAGGTTCATTGGACCTTATAAGATCATGGAGATTCTTAATCCTGTTTCTTTTCGTTTGCTTCTTCCAGGGACATTTAAGATCCATAACGTGTTCCACAAGTCCTTGTTGAAGAGGTTTGTTGAGCCAGTGGTTCCTACTGCTTTGCCTCCTGACCCTGTTCTGGTTGAGGGCAATATGGAGTTTGTGGTTGAGAAAATATTGAATTCTCGTTTTTCTAGACGGAAACTCCAGTATTTGGTTAAGCGGAGAGGTTATGGTCAGGAAGACAATTCTTGGGTGTTTGCTTCGGACATCCATGCTAGGAGACTCATCCGTGCGTATCATAGAACTCATCCTGACCGACCTGGTTGCTCAAGTGAGGGTTCGGTGACCCCTCCTCAAGGGGGGGTACTGTTGTGAATGGACTATTAAGGAAGATGAAGGCTGCGTGTGTAAAGGGTTTGCAGAGGGGTTAACTTACTGAGAACAGCTGCATTCTTTACTCCTCTTACCTCTGTTCTCCTGGGGTGTTCTTCTCCCATGGCAGAGTATATAGTATACAGTGTACTTTAGCCACATCCATTTTATGGTACTTTTCAGAATGTTCCTCAATCTGTAGATACAAGGAGCTTCCAGCTTTGCTGCTCCCATATATTTCATCATTGCCACTAGGGGTGAACCTAGCCTCTCTGCTGCCTGAGGCGAACTGCAAAATGGCGCCTGTTGTGAATGGACTTGAAATGAGTTCTGAGCAGAGGCTCCCTCTGGTGGTTACAAGCGGTACTGGACTGTCCAGTGAAGATTGTGAGGAGTGGGAATCAGGTGTTACTGACTGGTCTTATATAAGGGAGTCGCCTTCCCATCAGGGTTGCCGGTGATCAATTGTTCTGGTCTCAATCCTTGAGTCCTGTTTCCTTTGTAGCCTGCTGTGTCGTGTCTGCATCTCCTGCTAACAGATAAGACATTTTCTTCTTTTTGTTTTTGTGCTTGATTTTTGCATTTTGTCCTGCACTTCTGTGGGGGCCTTCAGGGTCCCCTCTGGGGGCTTTTGCCCTCTCAGTTTAGTTCAGCCACTGATGTTTGTACTTTTGCTTTTTCCAGTTTTTTCAGTGGCTGCTGTTTTGATTTTGTTACACCAGAGAACTAATTTAGGTGGTAGAGGTCGTGTGATCTCAGGTGATTTTGAAATTAGTAGAGTTGGTGCTTTTCAGGGTTTTTTGGGATTGCAGTAAGTGCCCTTCCTATCCTTTTCTATTTAGGTAGTTTGGGCCCCAACGTTTGCTCATACTATTTTCTGTCTGTGTCAGTATTTCATCTTGTCTAACCGCCATTACATGTTTGGGGGCTTTCTATGTTCTTTGGGGATCTGCTCCGGGGCAGATAGCTTTCCTCTTTCTATCTTTAGGTGTAGTTAGTTTCTCAGGCTGTGACGAGGCGTCTAGGACCAACGTAGGAACGCTCCACGGCTGCCTCTAGTTGTGGTGGTTAGTCAGGGTACTGCAATCTCATAGATTCCAACTTCTCTGGTGTATTGCCTTTTTTACCTGCACTCCTCAGCTACCGAAACATAACAGGCGCCCCCCCGTAGTAAAATCAGTACAAATTAATCTGGTTCACTCTGTACTAGCCTAACCTGACGCACATGTAAAATACATACTTTTAAATAGGAATATATTTGAAACATCGATCTTTACACTTCTTCAGGGACTCAATGCCACCTGAGGCAAAGCGATCAACTTGCTTCATTTTAGGTGCGTCTCTGGCTGGGGAACAGAACTTACTGTAGCGCTTCTTCCCCGGCGGCCGTCCGTGTGGTACTGATACGGCAGACAGTTGCCACAGGTATTACACATACGGACACGGATATCTTCAGTAACGGTTTTTTCCGGTACCGGAAATATCAGGATGTGTGAAACCAGTCTAAAGCCACATTCACACGTTCAGTATTTGGTCAGTATTTTACCTCAGTATTTGTAAGCCAAATCGGGAGTGGGTGAGAAATCCAGAGGTGGTGAGGTGACGTGTTTCTATTATACTTTTCCTCTGATTGTTCCACTCCTGGTTTTGGTCTATAAATCCTGAGGTAAAATACTGAACATGTGAACGTGGCCTGATAGAGGGTTTCTGCTATTTCTGACTTCCGGCAGACAGAAGTAGCAGTCGCAAGATGGCACCGATAAAAAGTGAAGAAGGTGACATTATACACAGGAGCTCTGTATATTGTATAGTGTACAGGTAATACAGTGATCACCAGTGACATACACAGGAGCTCTGTATATAGTGTCAGTGTACAGGTAATACAGTGATCACTGGTGAAAGTATACACAGGAGCTCTGTATATAGTGTCAGCGTACAGGTAATACAGTGATCACCAGTGACATACACATGAGCTCTGTATGTAGTGTCAGTGTACAGGTAATACAGTGATCACTGGTGACATTATACAGAGGAGCTCTGTATATAGTGTCAGTGTACAGGTAATACAGTGATCACCAGTGACATACACAGGAGCTCTGTATGTAGTTTCAGTGAACAGGTAATACAGTGATCACTGGTGACATTATACACAGGAGCTCTGTATATAGTGTCAGTGTACAGGTAATACAGTGATCACCAGTGACATACACAGGAGCTCTGTATGTAGTGTCAGTGTACAGGTAATACAGTGATCACTGGTGACATTATACACAGGAGCTCTGTATATAGTGTCAGTGTACAGGTAATACAGTGATCACCAGTGACATACACAGGAGTTCTGTATGTAGTGTCAGTGTACAGGTAATACAGTGATCACTGGTGACATTATACACAGGAGCTCTGTATATAGTGTCAGTGTACAGGTAATACAGTGAGCACCAGTGACATACACAGGAGCTCTGTATGTAGTGTCAGTGTACAGGTAATACAGTGATCACTGGTGACATTATACACAGGAGCTCTGTATATAGTGTCAGTGTACAGGTAATACAGTGATCACCAGTGACATACACAGGAGCTCTGTATATAGTGTCAGTGTACAGGTAATACAGTGATCACCAGTGACATACACAGGAGCTCTGTATGTAGTGTCAGTGTACAGGTAATACAGTGATCACTGGTGACATTATACACAGGAGCTCTGTATATAGTGTCAGTGTACAGGTAATACAGTGATCACCAGTGACATACACAGGAGCTCTGTATGTAGTGTCAGTGTACAGGTAATAAAGTGATCACTGGTGACATTATACACAGGAGCTCTGTATATAGTTTACAGATAATACAGTAATCACCAGTGACATTATACACAGGAGCTCTGTATATAGTGTCAGTGTACAGGTAATACAGTGATCACTGGTGACATTATACACAGGAGCTCCGTGCTCCATTCTGCCGCCCCGTGCTCCATTCTGCCCCATGGCAAATTTTAGGCCACTCCCCGACCACACCCATTTCACAACTAGCCACACCCATTTACATGCCCCAATCACACCCATATAGCACTGCTGATCACACTGACTGGTACTGAGGGCACAGTGGCTAGTATTATGTGCACACTGACTGGTACTGTGGGCATACTGACTAGTACTGAAAGAAAGAAAAGAGAGAGAAAAAAGAAAGAACAGAGAGAGAGAAAGAAATAGAGAAAGAAAGAACAGAGAGAGAAAGAAAGAAAGAACAGAGAGAAAGAACAGAGAGAGAAAGAAAGAGGGGAAAGAAAGAACAGAGAGAGAAAGAACAGAGAGAGAAAGGAAGAAGAGGGGAAAGAAATAAAGAACAGAGAGAGAAAGAAAGAAAGAACAGAGAGAGAAAGAAAGAGGGGAAGAAAGAAAGAACAGAGAGAGACAGAAAGAAAGAGGGGAAAGAAATAAAGAACAGAGAGAGAAAGAAAGGGGAAAGAAAGAAAGAACAGAGAAAGAAAGAATAGAGAGAGAGAGAAAGAGGGAAAAGAAAGAAGAGAGAGAAAGAAAGAGAAAGAAAGAAAGAACAGAGAGAGAAAGAAAGAACAGAGAGAGAAAAAAGAAGGGAGAGAGAAAGAAAGAACAATGAGAGAAAGAAAGAACAGAGAGAGAAAGAAAGAACAGAGAGAGAAAGAAAGACGGAAGAAAGAAAGAAAGAACAGAGAGAGAAAGAAAAAGATTAGAGAAGGAAAGAAAGAACAGAGAGAGAAAGAAAGTTTAGAGAGGGAAAGAAAGAACAGACAGAGAGAGAGAGAGAGAAAGAAAGAAAGAAAGATTCTATAAAGATACTATAGCAGCCCAGCTCCCATTGTAGTGCCCACCTGAGCCTCCCGATGCAGGACATATCATGATCCGCTCACATGGCCGACATCCCCGATTCCAAGGCGATCCCGCTTGTCTGCGCTGTTGGAGGAGGACACGGTAATGGATGTGAAGCATTCCCTGTGCCTCCATGGTTCCGTCATAATCTCCTCCCGAAATTACCCCATTTCCAGTCAGCTTCCAGCACATCACTTCTGGTGGAACGTCACATGCGAGTTTTAAAGTGCTCTTCGGGGCTCTGCCCTGTACTCCTGTGTCCACGGGAAAATTAAGCTCCCGACCGGGACAACGGGGACTGTCCCGCTGCATCTGGGACGGTTGGGAGGTATGAATGCTCCCACCATACACCGACCTCGACTCCGCTCCGCAAACCTCGTACACTTGCGGCTCCGCTCCGCAAACCTCGAAACACACGCAGCTCCGCACACCTCGTACACACGCAGCTCCACTCCGCACACCTTGTACATATGCGGCTCCGCTCCGCACATCTCGTACACATGCAGCTCCGCTCCGCACACCCCATACACACGCGGCTCCGCTCCGTACACCTCGTACACACACGGCTCAGCTCCGCACACCCCATACACACGCGGCCCCACTCCGTACACCTTGTACACACACGGCTCTACTCCGCACACCCCATACACATGCGGCTCCGATCCGTACACTTCGTACACACGCGGCTCCGCTCCGTACACTCATACACACGCGGCTCCGCTCCGCACACCTTGTACACACACGGCTCCGCTCTGCACACCCCATACACACGCGGCCCCACTCCGTACACCTCGTACACACACGGCTCTGCTCCGTACACCCCATAAACATGCGTATCCGTAACACCTCGTACACACGCGGCGCCACTCCGTACACCTCGTACACACGCGGTTCCGCTCTGTACATCTTGTACACACGTGGCTTCGCTCCGTACATCTTGTACACACACGGCTCCGCTCTGCACACCCATACACACGCGGCTCCACTCCGTACACCTCGTACACACATGGTTCCGCTCTGTACACCCATACACATGTGGCTCCGCTCCGTACACCCCATACACATGCGGCTCCGCTCTGTTCACCTCGTACACACACAGCTCTGCTACATCCACCCTCTAAACCCCTCCTGACCCCACACATAAACTTCCCTCATCCAGCACAGCACAGTCCTGCATACATCGAGGAGCCTGACCATGTGACTCCTGACTCCTCCCCTCCTGTGACCTCATCACAGGTCCTGTGCACACAGAACAGCAATATATGCAGCAGGAGATAAGAATCAGCCGCTCTTGCTCTTCAGTGAGGCAGCGCCGCCTGAGACAGAGTGCTCAACTCGCCTCATGGTAGGTGCGCCCCTGATTGCCACGGTGTCATTGCCAGATGGGGCAGTGAGATCCTGCCGACTACGCCACTTGTAAAGGGTTGGCCGAGGGGTTAACTTACTGGGAACAGCTACATTCTTTACTGCTGTTACCTCTATTCTCCTGGGGTCTTCTTCTCCCATGGCAGAGTATACAGAACAATCAGAGTCAGAGTCCAGAATCACGTCAAACAGTTCTGCTTTATTTTTCTCCGGACACAGCACATCCAAGACACCATAAGCACGTCTTATACGATACCAGCAATACATTTTCCACAACTCCACTTCTCCTCTGCTACACCAGAATGGACCACAAAGTATTGACGGGACGAGGAGCCCGGTGAAAACGGCACTTCGATCGTTTCCCCTGGAGACACTTCAATCCAGTATAGAAAGATACATATACTAGGTCGTCCACCCCTCTCTGGTTATCCTGCCGGGATACTTGCTGGTGGCCCACTCGCTACTACGCTCATGCACGCACACTTCTGCTGAGCGTTCCCACAGTGACTACTGGACTACTGCTACGTAAACCCACAGTCTTTGGGCTCATGTTACCACGGTGAATCCTTCACCGGCTGCTCGGGGGTTGCTGGTCCCCTCACTCTTCTTCTCTATGCTCAGGGCGCAGGAACGTGGACGTCCTCACTCTAGCAAGGTCCACTCCCGACTGACTTCCACTTGGAGGAAATCTTCCTGACAGACCCCCGCTTGGAGGGGATCTTTCCCTGGCCAAAAGTCCCTAACCATTTGCCCTATTGGACTGGATGTGCTCAATGCCCCATCTAGCGTCGTACCTAAGTAATGCATTGACATATTTTTATAACTTCCTAAGTCAATCTCTAACATGCCCCCATTAGTGATCCCTCGCAACCTACTGTATATCTAAACCCCAAATATATATACTACCCTACTAGTGCCCTCCTCTAGTGATCCCCTAGGATGC
Organism: Oophaga sylvatica; assembly: GCA_033576555.1. Lineage (NCBI taxonomy): Eukaryota > Metazoa > Chordata > Amphibia > Anura > Dendrobatidae > Oophaga > Oophaga sylvatica. Next base: position 137,534,699 of record JARQOD010000003.1, read on the forward strand.
ACTACCTACCTATATTTATACCTTCCTTACTCATACATAGTAGAAATAACACAAGTACATGACATCATACAGTACATGACAGACATACATTAACACACATGAAAGAATGCAAACTTTTTAAGGGTTAATACTCTTGACCTCCTTACACGAGTAGTACAATAAGGTGGTTTCATTTGATGTGGATCCTGTGTTTATACTGACTTCTCTTATTGGTGGACTTGCGAACCGCCTCCACTTTGTCCCCTGGCATCTATTTCTATATGAACGAGATTTACCTCTGCCCCATTGTTACCAAGCACTCCTATTATCACTTTTCTCTGTGTCAGAAGTATCTGAGGATGAAACGTTAGTATATAACTTATGGGAATCTTCACTAACAAAGTTGCATGCTTCGTTTTCTTTAAAGTCCCCTAGGTCTCTCAGGAATTGCTTGTGTTTACGATTCTTAAGAGATACTTGATATTTCTCAATTGCGACTTGTAAGATGGCCTTCCTCCTGTTGAAGTCTGGATTGGACTTAAACTTGAGGGTTTGGGAGATAAGGTCATTCATTTGTTTGAAAGATTTGTCACAGACCTTTTTTTGGCCAGAATGATACATCTTGGTGGGCCCAGAGGGTTGTCTTCTGGGACCTCTTTATTGACAATATTCTCATAGCGTGGATCTAGAGAACAGTTGTACACCTTTGTGAAACAACTGAATGTAAATACTATTGGTCTGAGGTTTACGGTTGAAATTGATGAGTGTTGTATACTCTTTTTGGATATTTTGATTAGGAAGGACACAGAGGGAAAATTATCTACATGAACATATATTGTAAACCAACTGCTGGGAATAGTTTGCTAAATTGGATTAGTCTTCACCCTGGAGCTTTAAAAAGGGGAATACCTAAGAAATAGTATCTTAGGATGAGACAAAATTGTTCAAGGTTTGAGGATTTTTTCACAGGCTAGAGACCTCAAAAATCCTTTCAGTACTGTAGTGCACTGGTAGCACCGTATGCAGTGATGAGGCAGTGACCCATAAAGTTCAAACACAAAGTCTCTTTAATGCAGTTACTTCACAGCATTAAAGTCCAATTCACACACAAGTGCATATAATATTAGTGCATAGTATCAGTGTTCACTTCACACAAGAGCAGGGCATTAATGTCCAGTTCATAGCACTACATAATACTTAAATAGAGAATAACCTGAGGCAAATCATTTTCAATGCAGAAAATATATTTATTATATGCTCCAAGGATGCACAGAACAGTAACACCGACGTTTCGGCAAAAGCCTTTATCAAGGTTATGATTCTGTGACACATTACCTCTACAGCGGATAGTTCCCTGATCCCCACATATACTACATATAAGCACATGTTCTTTATCTCTTGAAGGCTCACAGAATCATAACCTTGATAAAGGCTTTTTGCCGAAACGTCGGTGTTACTGTTCTGTGCATCCTTGGAGCATATAATAAATATATTTTCTGCATTGAAAATGATTTGCCTCAGGTTATTCTCTATTTGACATTACAACATTTCCTGATGGCTCGGGCTTGCTCTTTCCATTGTTTTTTGCAACTACATAATACTTGGCATCTTTTAGTTCACAGTCACTAAACACGCTGGACTTCCCTTTGTCCAGTTTCCGAGGGGGACTGCAGCGCCGTATTAAAGTCTCTTTACTCACACTCACTGCCGTACACAGTCCATGATATCCTCCTGTTTACAATTGTTACCCACATCAGTCCTCCTCTGATCAGTTACCATGGACGACAGCACCAATCCTCCGGATCGCCTGTGGGAGCCATATACTCCTGTTTGAAGTCATTACACATGCCAGTCCTCCTCTGACTAGTTACCGTGGACGACAGCACCTCTGTGTACGCTGTGGGTGCCAGGCCTCTTGGGCTCTGCTCTGTCCTGTGTCTCCTTACACAGACAAAGCTCTGCAGAACCTCTGCTCTGCACTCTCACCTGCCAAACTGAAACTGGCCCTGACACACCCAAACCCTTTTCTGCAGGGCTTTTAACAAAGAAACCTGTGGCCTTCAGCCATATAGAAAACCCGGTACTGGAATGAAAAGGACTGCACGACTACCATCCTGCAGTTTGTTTCACAACACTACATGCAGGTTTTCCCTACATCTGCCTTGGACTCTAGCATGTCCAAGGCTAGCACTTCTTTTTTTATTTTTAGTTTGCATTGCAGAAGCCCCTGACTGCCATACACTCCTATGTTCTTCATACGCCTCCATGCACATCCTGGGGAGAATAAACAGCGACCCCTACAGGTAACACCAGTCACTGCCTCACACTACTAAGGGATACCCTAACTAGGAATGAGCGGCCCGTGGATGTTCTGGTTCACTGGGTTTGTCCGAATTTTAGTCCAAAGTTTGGTTCGGTTACAAGAACTTGACCCCGAAACCCATACAAGCCAATGGGGACCTGAACTTTGGTTCTGAAGAACGGCTGTTAAATATTCGTAGTAAGAGCTAGATGGCTGCAAAAGGAAGCAAAATAGGAGTAACAGCAGAACATTTGCCTTGCAAACAAATCTGGATAGGGAAATTACTTAAAATAACATAGAATAAAAAAAATCTAAATAATAATCTTGAACCAGGAGGTGGTGGAGGTCCAAGTGGAGGGGTGGAGCAGTGCCTTGCAAGTGTAGTTTACTGTACTTGTTAACAAATAAATGAATGAAAAAAATGATGTGGGTTCCCCCCTATTTTAAAAACCAGCCAAGGGAAAGCAGACAGTTGTTAGTTGGTCTTATTATGCTGGGAATGAACCAATATCCGTGGACCTTCCCAGCTTATTAATATAAGCCTTCAGTTATCTGCTTTGCCTTTGCTAGTTATTAAAAATGGGGAGACCCCCCAAAAATGTAGGGTCCTCCCTCTTTTTATAAACCAGCTAAGGCAAAGCAGACATCTGGGGCTGATATCAATAGGCTGGGAAGGGGAAAATATTCACGGACCTTCCCTGCATAAGACTAGCCCTCAGCTGCCCCAGAAATGGCACATCCATTAGATGCGCCAGTTCTGGCATTTGGGCTTGGCTCTTCCTGATTGCCCTGGTGCGCTGACAATCAGGATAATAGTTTTTGATGTTAGCTGTGTGATGTCAGCTGACATCAAGCCCAAGGGTTATTAATGGAGAGGCGTCTTTCAGACTATCCCCGTTTAAAAAAAAAAGACACACAGGAAAAAAAAGTTTATTTGCATAAAAACTCCCCCACACATTCCCTGGTTTACCCATTTATTATTAAAAAAAAATAAACTTTTTTTTATTTGTGTGTGTCTTTTTATTTTGAGATTACACAGCTGACATCAACCTCAAAAACTACTACCTTGATTGCTACCACACCAGGGCAATCGTGAAGAGCCGAGGCTTAATGCCAGAATTGGCACATCTAATGGATGTGCCATTTTTGAGGCGGCTGAGGGCTAGTCTTATTAGGCTGGGAAGGTCCATGGACATTGTCCCTTTCCCAGCATAATAAGACCAGCTTACAGCTATCTGCTTTCCTTTGGCTGGCTATTAAAAATAGGGGGGACCCTCATCCTTTTTTAAATTATTTATTTTACACTGTCCCTATGCCAGTTAGAGTACAATGGCGGCACCACGCGTGATCCGGTGTTTATACAGGAAGGGTCAATTGTTGCGCTGGCCAATCACAGTCATGTCAATACTTGGCATGACTGTCATAGCTCCCGAAGTGTCCACAGCCGAAAAGCCTGTTGATTGGCTACACTGCAGCCTTTCAACAAACTATATTCGGCACCGAACCCAAACAGTAAAATGGACTTCCGGACGCTAAGTGTCCTGTACTAACCCCTAACAGTTTGGGTTTGCTCATCCCTAACCATGTCCTAACTATAGCATTTAACTATACTCTGGGAAGGGAAAGACAACTCCTGCTTAGTCCAGTTGAGAGGGTCTCTGAAGATGGACCCATGCATTTCATTCATATTTTTTGATAATTATCAGGCCAACAGGGTGTTCAAGGTCATCAAAAGGCATTGAAGCATTTTGCTGGCAGACCCTGATCTAGTGGACATTGTGCCTTCTACCCTGAAAATTACTTACAGGAAGGGAAGATGTGCTGGGTACCGACGCATCCACAGTATGTATAAAAGACCAAGACTAGTAGGGAAATGGCTTGACTGCAGAATCTGCAGGACTTTCCGATGTGGGGGCTGTCATTTTTGTCCCTGAAACCTTGGTCAAAGTTATCTGAGCATGAGCACACAAATCTCCAAGGCTGCCCAAAATTTTGCATTGGCCCAATTTTCTTTTTGTAATTTTTAAAATTTAAAAAATGACAATTTTTTTTTGTCTAAAATACAGAGGAAATGTGTTATCTTTAACTTTAGGCCTTTTAGAGATCCATTCATCTTCAACTTGCTTAACTGTTCACAATAACAATTAATTTTGACCATGGGTGCCCAAACTTTTACATGTCACTGTAGGAAGCTATGTGGGGCTCATACTGTATATAGGAGCCTATATGGGGGCTCCTACTGAATGTAGGAGACTATGTGGTGGCTCCTACTGAATGTAGGAGGCTATGTGGGAGGTTATACTGTCTCCGGATACATGTTTTAAATGCTTTTATATGATAATGATAAAGTTATTTCTTTGAAATATTTATGTGTAGTCTTTCTTTATAGGTTTAATGATAAAGGTGACCAAGAAAAAACTGTATTCTGCTTTATATCATTATGCTTTAGGCATGCAGGGGTTAAAGTCTACTCCGCACCTTCCCTACCATGCAATTGACAGACAGAAGAACAAATTCTTTTCACTCACGGGAGATCATGTTTCTGCTGCAGACTTTGATGCTTTATGATTTTCAGATATTCTCTCTTTGTGGTTTGCATTTGACCATAACTTCATCTGGCTGTACCATGAACAAGGCGGCACGAAAAGCGGGCATCTCGCAATAATAGAGGAACTAACATGGGGCAATTGAATGATGCTGAAATACAAGAAACATATCTACTGGTCGGCTCCTAACCCCAACAGTAGAGAATGAGAAGAGCAGGCAGGAGCCCCAAGAGCGGAGTTACTCGTAACCACCCATATCTAGACCAGACTGACTAAGGACAATGAACCCAGTACTATAACAAAGACATGAAATAATTAAGTATCTTTCTTAAAAAATCCTCCTTAGGTGTACTGTATATTTGATACACCTGTCTAAAAATGTTGTGTATCGCCTATGTATATTTGGTATTTTTTTGGTCTTCCTCCCTGATACTTCTTTAGTAAATTCGCAATTTCTGGGAGAAACTGCACCTATATGCCCCTCCTCAGTTTTTTTTTCTTCAGTGCTTCCTAATCCTGGAACCAGGTACGGACCGGGGCTGAAATTCAGCCCTGGCATTTGAAATCACACAGGCCCATGTTGTCCCTGCCCCCAAGCACCAGATGGGATATATTACTAATATTACCCTGGATGGAGGAAAGCAAGATTTGCTACAAGACCAATATTTCTAATGATATACGTGGCCTGCTGGGATAAGTGACGGAGTCAGCGACTTTGTGCTACGTCACAACTCTTAACAGTCTTGGTGTCTTGAGAATACTGATTCTGTTAGCAGACAAGTCAGCCCACGACCAAACAGGCCCTTCTGGCATTTGCCAGATGGCCAGTCCGGCCCTGCCTGGAACTTACTTGCATTTTACAGAATTTTCCTATAAAACGTATATCAAAGGGTGAAAGTCTAAGGCAAATGTGATTCAAAGTGGCTGTTTAAAATGCACTGTAGGAGAAAGAAATGTACGTAGGTAATAATATTCATTACACTTACAGATATGATCGCCAAATTTTGATCCATGGGAGTCACAATGAGTGCTATATCCCCCTTGTTTTCCCAGGCACAATACTAGGATTTATCAGTACCTGGTATTGCAGACACAGGAAATGGGACTGAGCCACAGTACCAGGCACAGGTAATGGGACTGAGCCACAGTACCAGGCACAGATACAGGAAATGGAATTGAGCGACAGTACCAGGCACAGACACAGGAAATGGGACTGAGTGACAGTACCAGGCACAGACACAGGTAATGGGACTGAGTGACAGTACCAGGCACAGACACAGGAAATGGAATTGAGCGACAGTACCAGGCACAGACACAGGAAATGGAATTGAGTGACAGTACCAGGCACAGACACAGGAAATGGGACTGAGTGACAGTACCAGGCACAGACACAGGTAATGGGACTGAGCGACAGTACCAGGCACAGACACAGGAAATGGGACTGAGTGACAGTACCAGGCACAGACACAGGTAATGGGACTGAGCGACAGTACCAGGCACAGACACAGGAAATGGGACTGAGCGACAGTGCCAGACACAGACACAGCTGCTCAGCACTGCGTCTTGGTAAATGAGGAAGGAAATATGGTGTTCGCTGGAGAGCCATGGCTTTTTTTTTTTCAACTAATCGGCAGAGATGGCTGTAATCTCATCCTCACTCTTGATTTTTCCTATCCCAAGGATATTAATATCACATTCCAAGAAAAACTCATTTATACTTGGCATTATGGCAGTTTGAAGTTTAAGAGACCAATTCACGTCTTAATCATTGAATTGTCTCCGATGTATAATATTCGTCTCTTCGCCATGCTGTCTGCTTTTACTAACATTTGTGAAAGAACAGCTCAATATAAAGCTCTCACTGATACCAGCATGGTCCTGTAATAGGGCGTCACCAATGTAACAAGTTAGTTCATGATATTTCTTCCTTCCTAAATTTTCCAGGATCAACTGAGTGGTATTATTGAAAAGTGGAAGCATTTAGGAACCATAGCAACTCAAACTGAAAACCACATAAAGTCACTGAATGGAGTCATCAAGTGCTGAGGTGCATACTGCCAACGCTTTGCTGACTCCATAAACTGCAGAGTCCAAACTTCCTCTGGCATTAACATCACCACAAAAGTGTGCGGCAGTTTAATGGCATGAGTTTCTGAGATTGAGCCTTGCCTCACCAAGATCAATGCCAAGAGTTAGGAGTGGGTTAAAGCAGCCACCAGTGAACTCTGGAGCAGTAGAAATGTGTTCTGTGGAATGACAGGTCATGGTTCTCTATCTGCTGCCCGATGGATGAGTCTGGGTTTACTGAATCCTAGGAGAACGTTATCTGCACTGTGTCAACTATAAAGTTTTGTGGAGGAAGGATAATGCTATGGGGGTTGCTTTATATTGGTTGGTCTAGGCCCCTTAGTGAAGGGAAATCTTAATTCTTCAGCATACCAAGATATTTTAGACAAAAGTCGTTTCCAACTTTGTGAATACAATTTTGGAAAGGCCCTTTTATGTTCCCCAGGGCTATGCTCCTATGACAAAGCAAGATACATACCCGTATATACTCATGTATAAGCCGACCCGTGTATAAGCCGACCCCCTAATTTTGCCAGAAAAAACTGGGAATACTTATTGACTCGCGTATAAGCCTAGGGTGCAAAATGATTATGCCTCCATATGATGCTCCACAGATTATGCCCCCATATGATGCACAGATTATGCCCCCATATGCTGCACAGATTATGTCCCCCTATGCTGTACAGATTATGCCCCCATATGCTCCACAGATTATGCCCCCATATGCTCCACAGATTATGCCCAATATGCTCCACAGATTATGCCCCCATATGCTCCACAGATTATGCCCAATATGCTCCACAGATTAAGCCCCCATATGCTCCACAGATTATGTCCCCATATGCTGCACAGATTATACCCCATATGCTCCACAGATTAAGCCCCCATATGCTCCACAGATTATGTCCTCATATGCTGCACAGATTATGCCCCCATATGCTCCACAGATTATGCTCCCATATGCTCCACAGATTATGCCCCCATATGCTCACAGATTATGCCCAATATGCTCCACAGATTAAGCCCCCATATGCTCCACAGATTATGTCCCAATATGCTCCACAGATTATGCCCCCATATGCTCCACAGATTATGCCCAATATGCTCCACAGATTAAGCCCCCATATACTCCACAGATTATGTCCCCATATGCTGCACAGATTATGCCCCCATATGCTCCACAGATTATGCCCCCATATGCTGCACAGATTATGCCCCCATATGCTCCACAGATTAAGCCCCATATGCTGCACAGATTATGCCCCTATATGCTGCACAGATTATGCTCTCATATACTCCACAGATTATGCCCCCATATGCTCCACAGATTATGCCCATATGCTCCACAGATTATGCCCCATATGCTCCACAGATTATGTCCCCATATGCTGCACAGATTATGCCCCCATATGCTCCACAGATTATGCCCCATATGCTCCACAGATTATGCCCCCATATGCTCCACAGATTATGCCCAATATGTTCCACAAATTAAGCCCCCATATGCTCCACAGATTATGTCCCCATATGCTGCACAGATTATGCCCCCATATGCTCCACAGATTATGCCCCCATATGCTGCACAGATTATGCCCTCATATGCTCCACAGATTATGCCCCCATATGCTCCACAGATTATGCCCAATATGCTCCACAGATTATGCCCCATATGCTCCACAGATTATGCCCCCATATGCTCCACAGATTATGCCCAATATGCTCCACAGATTAAGCCCCATATGCTCACAGATTATGTCCCCATATGCTGCACAGATTATGCCCCCATATGCTCCACAGATTATGCCCCCATATGCTGCACAGATTATGCCCCATATGCTCCACAGATTATGCCCCATATGCTGCACAGATTATGCCCTATATGCTGTACAGATTATGCCCCCATATGCTCCACAGATTATGCCCTATATGCTCCACAGATTATGCCCATATGCTCCACAGATTATGCCCCCATATGCTCCACAGATTATGCCCCCATTGCTCCACAGATTATGCCCAATATGCTCCACAGATTAAGCCCCCATATGCTCCACAGATTATGTCCCAATATGCTCCACAGATTATGCCCCCATATGCTCCACAGATTATGCCCAATATGCTCCACAGATTAAGCCCCCATATGCTCCACAGATTATGTCCCCATATGCTGCACAGATTATACCCCCATATGCTCCACAGATTATGCCCAATATGCTCCACAGATTAAGCCCCCATATGCTCCACAGATTATGTCCCCATATGCTGCACAGATTATGCCCCCATATGCTCCACAGATTATGCCCAATATGCTCCACAGATTAAGCCCCCATATACTCCACAGATTATGTCCCATATGCTGCACAGATTATGCCCCCATATGCTCCACAGATTATGCCCCATATGCTGCACAGATTATGCCCCCATATGCTCCACAGATTACGCCCATATGCTGCACAGATTATGCCCCTATATGCTGCACAGATTATGCCTCATATACTCCACAGATTATGCCCCCATATGCTCCACAGATTATGCCCAATATGCTCCACAGATTATGCCCCATATGCTCCACAGATTATGTCCCCATATGCTGCACAGATTATGCCCCATATGCTCCACAGATTATGCCCCATATGCTCCACAGATTATGCCCCCATATGCTCCACAGATTATGCCCAATATGCTCCACAAATTAAGCCCCCATATGCTCCACAGATTATGTCCCCATATGCTGCACAGATTATGCCCCATATGCTCCACAGATTATGCCCCATATGCTGCACAGATTATGCCCTCATATGCTCCACAGATTATGCCCCATATGCTCCACAGATTATGCCCAATATGCTCCACAGATTATGCCCCATATGCTCCACAGATTATGCCCCATATGCTCCACAGATTATGCCCAATATGCTCCACAGATTAAGCCCCCATATGCTCCACAGATTATGTCCCATATCTGCACAGATTATGCCCCCATATGCTCCACAGATTATGCCCCATATGCTCACAGATTATGCCCCATATGCTGCACAGATTATGCCCCTATATGCTGTACAGATTATGCCCCCATATGCTCCACAGATTATGCCCCCATATGCTCCACAGATTATGCCCAATATGCTCCACAGATTATGCCCCCATATGCTCCACAGATTATGCCCCCATATGCTCCACAGATTATGCCCAATATGCTCCACAGATTAAGCCCCATATGCTCCACAGATTATGTCCCAATATGCTCCACAGATTATGCCCCCATATGCTCCACAGATTATGCCCAATATGCTCCACAGATTAAGCCCCCATATGCTCACAGATTATGTCCCCAAATGCTGCACAGATTATGCCCCCATATGCTGCACAGATTATGCCCCCATATGCTCCACAGATTATGCCCCATATGCTGCACAGATTATGCCCTCATATGCTGTACAGATTATGCCCCCATATGCTCACAGATTATGCCCCCATATGCTCCACAGATTATGCCCAATATGCTCCACAGATTATGCCCCCATATGCTCCACAGATTATGCCCAATATGCTCCACAGATTAAGCCCCCATATGCTCCACAGATTATGTCCCCATATTCTGCACAGATTATACCCCCATATGCTCCACAGATTATGCCCAATATGCTCCACAGATTAAGCCCCCATATGCTCCACAGATTATGTCCCCATATGCTGCACAGATTATGCCCCCATATGCTCCACAGATTATGCTCCCATATGCTCCACAGATTATGCCCCATATGCTCCACAGATTATGCCCAATATGCTCCACAGATTAAGCCCCCATATGCTCCACAGATTATGTCCCAATATGCTCCACAGATTATGCCCCCATATACTCCACAGATTATGTCCCCATATGCTCCACAGATTATGCCCAATATGCTCCACAGATTAAGCCCCCATATACTCCACAGATTATGTCCCCATATGCTGCACAGATTATGCCCCCATATGCTCCACAGATTATGCCCCATATGCTGCACAGATTATGCCCCTATATGCTGCACAGATTATGCCCTCATATGCTCCACAGATTATGCCCCCATATGCTCCACAGATTATGCCCAATATGCTCCACAGATTATGCCCCATATGCTCCACAGATTATGCCCCCATATGCTCCACAGATTATGCCCAATATGCTCACAGATTAAGCCCCCATATGCTCCACAGATTATGTCCCCATATGCTGCACAGATTATGCCCACATATGCTCCACAGATTATGCCCCCATATGCTGCACAGATTATGCCCCCATATGCTCCACAGATTATGCCCCATATGCTGCACAGATTATGCCCCTATATGCTGTACAGATTATGCCCCCCATATGCTCCACAGATTATGCCCCATATGCTCCACAGATTATGCCCAATTTGCTCCACAGATTATGCCCCATATGCTCCACAGATTATGCCCCCATATGCTCCACAGATTATGCCCAATATGCTCCACAGATTAAGCCCCCATATGCTCCACAGATTATGTCCCAATATGCTCCACAGATTATGCCCCCATATGCTCCACAGATTATGCCCAATATGCTCCACAGATTAAGCCCCCATATGCTCCACAGATTATGTCCCCATATGCTGCACAGATTATGCCCCCATATGCTGCACAGATTATGCCCCATATGCTCCACAGATTATGCCCCATATGCTGCACAGATTATGCCCCCATATGCTGTACAGATTATGCCCCCATATGCTCCACAGATTATGCCCCCATATGCTCCACAGATTATGCCCAATATGCTCCACAGATTATGCCCCATATGCTCCACAGATTATGCCCCCATATGCTCCACAGATTATGCCCAATATGCTCCACAGTTTAAGCCCCCATATGCTCCACAGATTATGCCCCATATGCTGCACAGATTATGCCCCATATGCTCCACAGATTATGCCCCCATATGCTGCACAGATTATGCCCCATATGCTCCACAGATTATGCCCCATATGCTGCACAGATTATGCCCCTATATGCTGTACAGATTATGCCCCCATATGCTCCACAGATTATGCCCCCATATGCTCCACAGATTATGCCCAATATGCTCCACAGATTATGCCCCATATGCTCCACAGATTATGCCCCATATGCTCCACAGATTACGCCCAATATGTTCCACAGATTAAGCCCCCATATGCTCCACAGATTATGCCCCCATATGCTGCACAGATTATGTCCCCATATGCTCCACAGATTATGCCCCATATGCTGCACACATTATGCCCCATATGCTCCACAGATTACGCCCCCATATGCTGCACAGATTATGCCCCCATATGCTGCACAGATTATGCCCCCATATGCTCCAAAGATTATGCCCCCATATGCTGCACAGATTATGCCCCCAAATGCTGCACAGATTATACCACCCATATGCTCCACAGATTATGCCCCCATATGCTGCACAGATTATGCCCCCATATGCTGCACAGATTATGCCCCCCATATGCTCCACAGATTATGCCCCCCATATGCTCCACAGATTATGCCCCATAGTATAGGTCCCTTATGCTGCCACGCTGCTGCTGCTGCAAAAATAGGACATACTCACCTGTCGTCGCTGGGGGACAGGTGCCGGTGTCACCGCTCGCTCAGGACCCGGCACCTGAGATATTTACCTGTCACCGGACCGGGCCACCGCTGCGCTGCTCCCTCTTCCGGGTCCTCGGCAGTGAATGATCAGGCAGGGGGCGCGGCGTGCACTAACGACGTCATCGCGCCCTCTGCCTGATCATTCACAGCCAGAGGAATCGGATGAGGGAGCAGTGCAGCGGTGGTCCGGTGACAGGTAAATATCGCTATACTCACCCCTCCGCCGGCGCGTCTCTGCAGCCTCTCCTCTTCTCCCGGCTGTCTCCGCAGCTCTTCCGTCCTACAGCGGTCACGTGGTAACGCTCATTAAAGTCATGAATATGTGCTTATTCATGACTTTAATGAGCGGTTCCATGTGACCGCTGCAGGAAGGAGTCGGAGATCGTGGGAGAAGCAGGGGGGCTGCAGAGACGCGCCGGCGGAGGGTTGAGTATGATCGACACCCTCTCCCCTCCCCGCCGACCCCGGTATATGACTCGCATATAAGCCGAGAGGGGGACTTTCAGCCCTAAAAAATGGTCTGAAAATCTCGGCTTATACACGAGTATATACGGTAATATCCATAGATGAGTATCTTTATGTGTGGAAGAACATGACATCAACCCCATCAACACCTTTGAGATGTACACGTAATGTTTTTCGACCAAAAAAAATTTATTTTAAAGGAAAAAAACCCTTTTCCCCAAAAAACCCCCCCCTTTTTAAAAACCCAAATTTTTAAAAAAAATTTAAAAAAAACCCCCAAAAGGGGAAAGTTTTCCCCTTTTTAAAAAAAAAAAAAAATCCCCCCCCTTTTTTAAAAACCCCCCCCCCTTTTTTTTTTCCCCCCCCCCCCAAAAAAAAAATTTTGGCCCCCCAAGGGCCCCCAAAACCCCCCCCCCCCCCAAAAAAACCCTTTTTTTCCCCCCCCCCCCCAAAAAAAAAAAGGGGGGGAAAAAATCCCCACCCCCCTTTCCCCCCGGGGGGGGGGGCCCCCCCAAAAAACCCCCCTTTTTGGGGGTTTTTTAAAAAAAAAAAAAAAGGGGGGGGAAAAAACCCCCCCTTTTTAAAACCCCCCAAAAATTTGGGTTGGAAAACCCCCCCAAAAAAAAAACCCCAAAAAAAGGGGGGTTTTGGGGTTTTTGGGGGGGGCCCCCCTTTTTCCCCCCCCAAAACCCAAAAACCAAAATTTTTTTTAAAAAAAAAAAGGGGGAAAAAAAAAGGGGGTAAAATTTTAAAGGGGGAAAAAGGGGGGGGGAAAACCCCCCCGGGGTTTTTCCCCCACCCCCCCCCCCTTCCCCCCCCCCCCTTTGGAACCCAAATTTTTTTTTTTAACCCCTAAAAGGGTTGAAAAAAAAAAAATTTTTTTTTAAAAAAAGGGAAAACCAAAAAAAGGGGAAAACCAAAAAAAAAAAAAATTTTTTTTTTTTTTTAAAAAAACCCAAAACAAAAAAAATTTTTTGGGTTTTCCCCCAAAATTTTAAAAAAAGGGGGGGGGGTTTTTTTTTTTTCCCCCCCCCCTTTTTGGGGAAAAAAAAAACCCCCCCAAATTTCCCGGGGTTTTTTTTTTTGGGGGCCCAATGGGTTTTTTTTGGGTTTTTTGGGAAAAAATTTTTTTTTGGGGGGGGGGGGTTTTTTTTTGGGGGGGGTTTTTTTTTCCCTAAAAAAACCCAAAAACCCTTTTTTCCCCTCCCCCCCCGGGGGGAAAAAGGGTTTTTTTTTTTTTCCCCCAAATTTTTAAAAGGGAATTTTTTTTTTTAAAAAAAATTGAAAAATTTTTTTTTTTTTTTTTTTAAAAAAAAAAATTTTTTTTTCCCCCCTTTTTTTAAATTTTAAAAGGGAAAAAAACCGGGTGAACTCCCCCCAAAAAATTAAAAAAAAAAAAGGATTTTTAAAAAACCCCTTTTTTTTAAAAAAAAAAAACCCTTTAAAAAAATTTTTTTAAAACAAAAAACCGGGGGGAAAAAAATTTCGGGGGTTTTTTAAACCGGGGGTTTTTGGGCCCCCTTTTTTTCCCCTTTTTTTTTTTTAAAAAAAAAAACCCCCCCCCCTTTTTTATTTTCCTTTAAAAAATTTAAAATTTTTCTTTTTAAAAAAAAAATTTTTTGGGAAAAAAGGAAAAAAAAGGGGGGGAAATTGTAAAAAAAAACCCCCTTTTTTTTTTTAAAAAAAAAAAAATACCCCCCCGGGGGGGAAAGGGTTTTTTTGGGTTTTTTTTTAAAATTTTTGCGGGGAAAAAAATTCCCCCCCAATTTTTTTTTAAAAAAAACCCAAAAAAAAAAATTTTCCCTTTTCCCCTTTGCCCCAAAAAAATTTTTTTTAAAATTTTTAAAAAAATTTTAAATTTTTTGGGGAAACCCAAAAAAATTTTAAAAATTTTTTTTTTAAAAATTTTAAATTTAAAACCCCTTTTTTTTTCCCCAAAAAAGGGGGGGTTTTTTTTTTTAACCCCCCCCCCTTTTTTTTTTTTTTTTGGGGGAAAACCCCCCCCTTTTTTGAAGGGTTTTTTTTAAAAAAAAAATTTTTTCCCCCCTTTTTAAAAATTTTTTTTTTAAAAAAATTGGGGGGGCCCCCGGGGCCCTTTTTTTTCCCCCCTTTGAAAAATTAATTTTTTTTTTTTGGGGGCCCCCCCCCCGGGGGAAAAAAAGGGGGGAAAAATTTTTTTCCTTTTTTGGGGTTTTTTTTAAATTTTTTGGGAAAGGATTTTTAAAAATTTTTTTTTTTTGGGGGGGGGGGAAAAGGGGTTTTTTAAAGTTTTTTGGGGCCCCAACCCCCCTTTTTGGGTTTAAAAGGGTTTTTTTTGGGAAAAAAATTTTTTTTTTTAAAAAAAAATTTTAAAAAAAAAATTTTTTTTTTCCCCCTTTTAAAAAAATTTTTCCCTTTTATTTTTCCCCAAAAAAAAAAATTCCCCCCCAAAAGGGGGGTTTTTTTTTTTAAAAATTTTTTTTTTGGGTTTTTAAAAATTTTTTTGGGGGTTTTTTCCCTTTTAAAAAATTAAAAATTTCCCTTTTTTCCCAAAATTTTTAAACCCCCCCCCTTTTTTTTTCCCTTTTTAAAAACCCTTTGGAAACCCCCAAATTTTTAAAAACCCAAAGGTTTTCCCCCCTTTTTCCGGGTTTTTTTAAAAAAATTTTTGGGGAAAATTTGGAAAAAAAAATTTTTTTTCCCCTTTTTTTTTTTTTTCCCCCCTTTGGGAAAAAATTTTTTTTAAAAAAAAATTTTTTTTTTTTTCCCTTTTTTTGGGGGGGCCCCCCAAAAGGGCCCAAAAAAAAATTTTTCTCCCTTTAATTTGTTTTTTTTTTTTTTTTTTTTCCCTTTTTTTCCCTTTGGGCCTTTTTTTTTTTAATTTTTTTAAAAAATTCCGTTTTTTTTTTTTTTTTTTTAAAAATTTTTAATGATTTTAAAATTCCCCCCCTTTTTTTTTTTTTTTTTGGGTTTTTTTTCTTTCCCTTTTGGGGGTTTTTTTGGGGGGTTTTTTTTTTTTTTTTCCCCCCCCTTTTTTTTTTTTTTTCCAAAATTTTTTTTTTTTTTGGGAAAATTTTTAAAAAAATTTGGGGTTTTTTTGGGTTTTTCCCCCCCCTTTTTTTTTTAAAAACCCCCCTTTTGGGGAAAAGGAAAAAAAAATTTCCCCCCGGGGGGAAAATTTTCCCCCCCCCCAAAATTTTTAAAAATTTTTTTTTTCCCTTTTTTTTTTTGTTTTTTTTTTTTTTTTTTGGGTTTTAAAAGGGAAACCCCAAAAAAATTTTGGGCCCCAAATTTTTCCCCCGGGGGGGGGGGCCCGGGAAACCCGGGGAAAAAATTTTTTTTTTGGGGGAAAAAAAAAATTTTTTCCCCCCAAAAGGGGGGGGGGGTTTTTTTTTTTAAAAAAGGGGGTTTTTTAATTTTCCCCCCCCAAAGGGGGGGGGGTTTTTTAATTTTTTTTTTTTTGGGGGAAAAAAAGGGGTTTTTTTTCCCCCCCCAAAAAAACCCCCCCCCGGGGGGTTTTTTTTTTTTTGGGGGGTTTTTTTTTCCCCCCTTTTTAAAACCGGAAAAATAAAAAATTGGGGGTTTTTTTTAAAATTTCCGGGGGTTTTTTTTTAAAAGGTTTTTTGGGCCTTTTTTCCCCTTTGTTAAAATTTAAAAATTTTTTTTTTTCCTTTTTTTTTTTTCCCCCCCCCCTTTTTTTGGGGTTTTTTTTAAAAAAGGGGCCCTCCCCCCCTTGGTTTCCCAAAAAGAGCCTTTTTTTTCCCCAAAAAAAATTTGGGGGGAAAAAAAATTTTTTTTTGGGGGGGCCCCGGAAACCCAAGGGCCAAAAAAAATTTTTTTGGGGGTTAAAAACCCCTTTTTAAAAGGTTCCCTTTTTAATTTTTTCCCCCCCCTTTTTAAAACCCCCCGGGGGGTTTTTGGGAAAATTTGGGGTTTTTTTTTTTTTCCCCCCCCAATTAACCCCCCGGGGGGGGGGGTTTTTTTTTGGGAAAAAAATTTTTCCCCCCCAAAACCCAAAAAAAGGGGAACCAAAACCCCCAAAAAGGGTTTTCCCGGGGGGGAAAAAAAATTTTTTTTAATGTTTTTTTTTGGCCCGGGGGCCCCGGGGGGAAAAAAATTTTTATTTTTAAAAGGGCCCATTTTTTTTTTTTTTCCCCCCCAAACCCAAATTTTTTTTTAAACCCGGGGGGTTTTTAAAACTTTTAAAACCCCCCGGGCTGGGGGGGGAAAAAAAAAAACCCCCGGGGGTTTTTTTTGGGTTTCCCGGGGGCCCCTTCGGGGGGGGGGCCCCTTTTTTGGGGGTTTTTTAAAAAAATTTTTTTGGGGCCCTTTTTCCCCGGGGGGGGCCCCGGGGCCCCCCCTTTTTTTTTTCCCGGGGAAAGGGGGGCCCCCCCCCCAAAAGGCCCCCCCAAAAAAATTTCCCAAAAAATTTTTTTTTGGGGGGCCGGGGGAAAAAACAAAAATTTTTAAAAAAGGGGGCCCCAAAAAAAGGGTTTTTTTTTTTTTTTTTTGGGGGGGCCTTTGGGGAAAAAAAATTTTAAAAATTTAAATTTTTTTTGAAAAAAAAATTTTTTCCCCCCCCCCTTTTTTCCCCCCGGGTTTTTTTAAATTGGGGGGGGGGGGGGCCCCGGGGGCCCGGGCCCGGTTCCTTGAAAAAAAAATTTTTCCCCCCCCCCCGCCCCGGGGGGGGAAAACCCCAAAAATTTTTGGAAGGGCCCCCAAAAAAAGGGGGGGTTTTTTTTTGGGGGTTTAAAGGCTTTTTTTTTCCTTTTTTTAAAAAAAAAATTTTTTTTAAAAAAAACCCCCGGGGTGTTTTTTTTTTTTTGGTTTTTTTTAATTTGGGGGGGGAAATGTTTTTTTAAAAATTTTTTAGGGGGAAGGGGGGGAAAAAAAAAACCCCCCCCCCTTTTGGTTTTTTTAAACCCTTTTTTTCCCCCGGGGCCCCCCGGGTTTAAGGGAGGTTTTTTTTTCCTTTTTTTTTGTTTTTTTTTTTAAAAAATTTTTTTTTTTGGGGGGCCCGGGTTTTCCCGGGAAAAAAAGGGGGGGGGAAAAAGGGGGCCCCCCCTTTGGGGGGGTTTTTTCCCTAAGGGGGGGGGGGGTTTTTTTTTGGGGGGGGGCCCCCCCCCCCGGGGGGGAAATTTCCCCCTTTTTTTCCCAATTAAATTTTCATTTTTTTTTTTAAAAAAAATTTTTTTTTTTTTTAAAAAAAAAATTTTTTCAAAAAAAAACCCCCCCCCTTTTTTTTAAAAAGGGGTTTTAGGGGGAAAAGGGGGGCCCCCCTTTTTTTTTTTCCCCTTTTTTTCCCCCCCCGGGGGGGTGGGGAAAAAAAGGGGTTGGACGGGGGCCCACCCTTTTTTTTTTGGGTTTTTTTTTTTTTTTGGGGGGTTTTTTTTTTAAAAAATTTTTTTTTTTTTTTAAAAAAACCCCCTTTCCCCCCGGGGTTTTAAAAATTTTTTTTTAAAAATTTTTTTGGGGGTTTTTCCCTTTTTAAAATTTTTCCAGGGGTTTTTTTTCCCCCAAAAAAATTTTTTTTTCCAAAACCTTTTTTTTTCCCCGGGTTTTTTCCCCAAAAAAAGGTTTTTTTTTTTTCTTTTTCCCCTTTTTTTTTAAAAAACCCCAAAAAAAAATTTTTTTTTCCCCGGGGTTTAGGGTTTTTGGGTTTTAAAAATTTTTTTTGGGGGTTTTTTTTCCCGGGGTTTTTTTTTTTTTAAAACCCCGGGGGTTTTTTTGATTTTTTGGGGGGTTTTTTTAAAAAAAAACCCCCTTTTTTTAAAATTTTTTTTCAAAAATTTTTTTTTTAAAAAATTTTTTTTTTAATTTTTTCCCTTTGGTTTTTTTTTTTCCCAAATTTTCCTTTTAAAAACAAAACCCCTTAAAAAGGGGGGGTTTTTTTAAAATTTTTCTTTCAAAACCCATTTAAAGGGCCCCCAAAAACTTTTTTTTTCCCCAAACCCCGGGGAAATTAAAAAATTTTTTTTTTTTTTTTCCTTTTTTTTTAATTTTTTTTTTTTTAAAAAATTTTTTTTTTTTTAAGGGGGAATTTTTTTTAAATTTTTTTTCCCCCCCCCTTTTTTTTTTAAAAAATTTTTTTTTTTAAAAAAAAAAAACCTTTAGGGAATTTTTTTTTTGGGGTTTTTAATTTTTTTCCCCCCTTTTTTTGGAATTTAAAAAAAAAAGGGGGGCCTTCCCCCCCTTTTTCCTTTTTAAGGGGGAAAAGGGGGGGCCCCCCCCCTTTTTTTGGGGTTTTTTTTACAAAAACCTTGAAAGGTTTGGGGGGGGGAAAAATTTTCCCTTTTAATTTTTTAAAAAGGTTTTTTTTTTTTTTTTTCCCCCCCCCCAAAAATTTTTTTGGGGCCCTTTTTAAAAAAATTTTTTGGGGTTTTCCCTTTAAAAAAAAAAAGGGGGGTTTTTAGATTTTTCCCTTTAAATTTTTCCTTTTTGGGGTTTTTAAAATTTAACCCCAAAAAGGGGGAAAAAAAAAGGTTTCCCGGGCATCAAAGGCACCCCCAAAAAACCCCTTAAAAACAAAAAAGGAAAAATTTTTTTTTTTGGGTTTTTTTTTTTCCTCCCAAAACCCCTTTTTTTAAAAAAAAAAAAATTTTTTTTTTTCCAAAAAACCCCCCAAAAAAATTTATAGTTTTTTTAAATTTTTTAAAAAGGGTTTCCCCCTTTTTTTTTTTAAAAAAAATGAAAACCTTTTTAAAAACCAAATTTTTTTGGGGGGAAATTTTTTTTTTTAAAACCCCCCTTTTTGGGGAAAAAATTTTTTGGTTTTTCCCCCTTTTTTTTCCCTTTTAAATTTTTTGGGGGGGAAGGGGTTAGGGAGGGGCCCCCTTTTTTTGGGTTTCCCCCCAAAGGTTTTTTGGGGTTTTTTTTTTTGGGGGGTTTTTTTTTTTTTTAAAAATTTTTTTGGACCTTTTTAAATTTAAAAAATTTCCCAAATTTTTTTTGGGAAAAAAAAAAAAAATTTTTAAAATAAAAAAATTTTTTTTTTTTTAAAAGGGGTTTTTCCCAAAAACCAGAAAGGAAAAAAAAAAAAAAAATTTTTCCCAAAAAAAAATTTTTTTTTTTTTAAAAAAATAAAAAAAAAAAAAGGGGAAAAATAATTTTTAAAAATTTTAGAAAAAAAAGGGGGGTTTTAAAAGGAGGGAAAAAAAAGGGGGGGAAAAAAAATTTTTTTTAAAAAAAAAAACCCCCAAAAAAAAAAAAAAAAATTTTTTTTTTTTTATTTTTTTAAAACCCAAACCCCCAAAAAAAAAAAAAAAATTTTTTTTTTTCCCCCCCAAAAAAAAAATTTTTTGGGCCTTTATGGTTTTTAAGGAAAAGGGGGTTTTAAAAAAAAATTTTGGGGTTTTTTTTCCCCCCCCCCCGGGGTTAAAAATTGGGTAAAAAAGGGTTTTTTAAAATTTTTTTTTGGCCCCCCCTTTTTTTAAAAAAAAGGGGGGTTTTTTTAAAAAAAAGGGGGGGGGTTTTTCCCCCGGATTGAAATTTAATCCCTTTTTTTTTTGGGGGGGGGGCCCCTTTTTTAAAAAAAAAAACCCCCCCTTAAAGGGGGAAAAATTTTTTTTTTTTTGGGGGGCCCCGGGGGGAAAAAAAAAATTCCAAAAGGGGAAAAAAAAAAATTCCCCCAAAGGGGGAAAGGGGGAAGGGGAAAACCGGGGGAAAAAAAAAAATTTTTTTTCCCCCGGGGTTTTTTTAAACGGGAACCAAAAAAAAAAATTTTTTTTTAAAAAAACCCCCCCTTTTTTTAAAAAAAACCCCAAAAATTAAAAATTTAAAAAAGGGGGAACCCCCCCCCTTTAAAAAATTTTTGGGGGAAAAGGGGGGGTTTTGGGGGGGGGGGGGTTTTAGGGGGGGGGCCCCGGGGGGGCGGGGGGGGGGCCCCAAAAAAAGGGGGCCCCCGGGGTTTCCCCCGGGGGGGGGGGGGGGGGGGTTTTGGGGGGGGCCCCCCCGGGGGGGCCCGGGGGGGGCCCCCCGGGGGGAAAATTTTAAAAAAAAGGGCCCCTTCCCGGGAAAGGGAAAAGAAAAATTTGGGGGGGGTTTAAATTTTTTTTTTAAAATTAAAAGGGGTTTTTTTAAAACCCCGGGGCCCCCCAAAACCCCCCCGGAACCTTAAAAAGGGGGTTTCCGGGGAAAACCCCGGGGAAAAAAAACCCCCCTTTTTTTTAAAATTTTCGGTTGAAAACCCCCCCCCCCTTTTTTCCCCCCCCGGGGTTTTTTTTTTGGGGGAAAAGGGGCCCCCCCCCAAAAAAAAAATTTTAAAAAATTCCCCGGGTTTGGGGGGGGGAAGGGGGGGCCCCCCGGGGGCCCCCCCCAAAAACCCCCGGGGCCCAGGGCCGAAAGGCCAAAGGGGGAAAAATTTCCCCAAAAAACCCCCCAAAAAACCCCAAACCTTGGGAAAAAGGGGGGGGGAAAAAAAAAGGGGGGGGGTTTTGGGGGGGGGGGGGGAAAATTTTTTTAAGGGGGGGTTTTTCCTAAAAACCCCTGGGAGGGGGGGGAAAAAAACCTCCCCGGGGCCCTTTTTTTCCCCCCTTTTTTGGAAAAAAAAATTTTTAAAAAAAAGGGGCCCCCCCCCTTTTTAAAAAAAAAAAGGGGCCCCGGGGGTTAAAAAAAAACCCCCCCAAAAATGGCATGCCAATTAGGGGGCCCCCCGGGCCCTAAAACCTCAACCCCCCCCCCCCAAAAAAAAAAGGGGGGGGCCCCCCCCCCCCCCCCCCGGGGCCTTTGGGGGGGGGGGAAAAAAAAAAAAGGGGGAAAATTTTTTGGGGGGGGGGGGAAAAAAAAAATTTTTTTAAAAAACCCCCCCCCAAAACCAACCGGGGGGTGGCAGATGTTTTCTCAGGGGCCCCAAAAAACAACCCCAACAGGGTGATGGTCAAGGGCTCATCATAGCCAACCCCCTCAGAACTCTGGCCACCTGCCCCAAACCCCCCAAACCCCCATACCACCAGCTTGATTTTTTTTTTTTACTTACCCGTTAGGCCAAAAAATATTTGGGCAAGAAAAAACATTTATCTAATTTTTTGGTTTTTAGACATTACCACAATTTAATTTGAAACAAAACAATTCAGATGCAGCTGAATTTTAGGGCTTTAGCTTTCATTTGAGGGGATCCCCATTTAAAATTTGGGTGAAGGGTTTAGGAGTTTCAGCTCCTTAAAAAATGTGCCCACCCCCGTTTTTTTAAAGGACCAAAATAATTGACAAATGACTCCCAAAGGGTAAATTTCCCTGGACAGGTGTGGGCAATCCCCTTTTTTATTTCATTCTCAATTAAGCAGATGAAAGGCCGGGGTTTAAATTTTAGGTGTTTTGGGGTTTGCTTTTGGAAGGTTTTGCTGTGGGAAAGGGAAAAATGTGGCCCCCGGGGGCCCCCATGCAGGGGAAACAACCCCTCCTTTAAACTGCAAGAACAGAAAAAAACCCCTCCAAGAAAATTTCTACAAAAATTAGAATTGGGAAAAACTACAAAATTTGGTTTTTTAAAAAAAAAAAAAAAAAATTCCCCCGAGAAAGAAGAAACACTGGTGAACCCAACATCCCAAAAAACCTTGGGGGCCCCCGGGAAAACAACAGTGGTGGGTGGGTCGCCGCATGCTTTCTTTGGGGAAAAGAACCTGTTTACAACATCAACTGAAGTCCAAAAACTCTCGTGGGAAATAGGTTTTAAAACTGTCCCCTAAGTCAACAGTAAAGAGAAACTCCCGAAAGTTTAAAAACAAAGGGTTTAAAAATCTAATGGGAAACCATTCATCAAATTTCCAAAAAAAAGACAGGGCCCAAATTTTAAAATTTTCGAAAAACACCTCCAAACCAGCTCAGTTTCGGAAAAGTATTTTTATGGACAATGAAACAAAGATCAACCCCGTACCAGAAAAGATGGGAACCAAAAGTTTTGGGGAAGAAAAAGGGGAAACCAAAAATGATCCAAGGGCCCCCCACACCTCTGTAAAAAAATGGGGGAGGGAACGTTTAAGGGAAAGGCCATGGGATGGCTTTCAATCACTGGGTCCTTGGTTTTTTTGGGGACATAACCCCCAAAAAAGTAGGGGGGGGGGGGGTGGGGGAAAGCTGAAATGAAACCCGGGGTTAAAATTTTAGCCCCGATTCACCCAAAAGCCTTCCCAAAAATTTATTGGGTTTCGCTTCATAGTATAGATGAAAAGCCCCCCAACATACAGCCAAAGCTACCAGGGGTTCCCGAGTTTTCAAAAAAGTGGAACATTCTTCCCCTGGCCAAGTCCCTTTACCAAATTTTTAACCCAATTGACATGCATTTTTCTTGCTTTAAATCCAACTTAAGAGGGGAAAAAACCCACAAACAAGCAAGACCCCAAAGGGTGGGGGCTGGAAAGGGGCCCGGGCAAAACATTAAAAGGAGGAAAACCCAGATTGGTGATGTCCATGGGTTTTTCCCAAATTAAGGCAGTGATTGGGGCCCCCAAAAAAGGGTTCGCCACAAAATTTTGAAAATAAAAATATTTTGTTTTTGGGTTTTGTTTTTTTTGTCCAAATTTCTTTTTACCTCCTAAAATGTGGAGTGTTTGTAAAGAAAAAGTGTAAAAATTCCACATTTTTCTAAAAACAATTTTTGTTCAAAACCCCTTTAAATTAAACGTTACAATCTCCCCTTTAAAATTTTGTTGTAGAGGTTTTTATTTTAAATCCAATGGTTGGGGGCATGCAGAGCCCAAAAAAGCAAAATTGTGTCACTGTCCAAATATTTTTTTGGCCCGATGATATATTGATTTTCAAAGCAGGTTTTTTAAATTTTTTTTTATTTAGTTGACCTAATGTTTTGTCAAAAAAAACTTGCAAATAAACTAAAAGCCTCAAAACAACAAAGTTTCCAATATTCTCCCTTTAGTAGGGATAGTCCAAAGTTTTTTATTTTCATTTCTGTTATTATTTTTGAAAAAAATTTTTATTTTTATATATTTTTTTTCACAACATGCGGGGGAAAAACAATTTGCCCCTAATCTAAAACTACAAACCCGCAAAGGGGACAGAGAAAGGTGGGGAAAAGGGCCCGCCTGAAAGTTTTTTTATTTTCTTTTTATCCCTTAAAAATTTATAGCAATGTTTTTATTTTTCCTTCTATTTCATTTTTAAAAAAAGTTTGGGTATGCATAATTTGAATAGTCTAGGCTTAAACCCACCATATGGGGCCCGAAGGGGCTTTACTAGTGATAGTGAAAAATTTTTTTATTTTTAAATTTTTTAATATTTTTAAAAGCAAAAATTTTTTTATTTTTTTTTGACTTATTTTGGGAAAATTTTTGGAATAATGAAAAAACTTACAGTATATGCTATGAAACATTTCCATATGACTAAAATTTTTGGTTTTTCCCCAAACCTCAATGGGAGTTACCACATATAAAGTTTTATTTTAAAAGGGAAAATTTTTTTTTCTTTTTTGCATAATAAAGGGTTTTACTACGTCACCAACATATCGCAAAGAACTGAAAAACCAGCACAGCTAAAGTCTTAGAAAAAAACCCTTGGGTGTATAAAACACAGAAATACATTACGCAAAAGATAATGCATCATGCCCCAAAAAGTAGTTTGAAACCCTTTAGGTGACCCAAAATATTGGAAAAAATAAACAAGGGGGTTTTTTGTCCTGAAAAGTGGGCGATGTAAAGGGATGACATGGGGCGTAAAAGGGAAAATTCCCCCTTGGTCCCCACACTTTTACCAAAATAAGATGGGCCACAATCATGCATTCTGGTGAAATTAGGGGAACAACCCAGGTTTTGACGACCCATTTTAAAGTTGGCTTCAAATCAGCTTTAAAAAGCAGGGCTGGGGGACCCGCCCTTTTGCACACAAAAAATGCCAAAGGCCCCCTCCACCAGGCGCCCGGGGCCCGATTTCGCAAAGTTGGGAAAATCCGACGACGGTGGCAAGGGGTCGGGCGGGGAAATGGCCTCAAACACATTCCTTGATAGCTGGAAGGGGCCCCATCCCCAACTACAACATAAAAGGGGGAGGTTCTAGATTGGAGGCAGGAAGTTGCATTCGGGGGGTAGTGCCAACCCGTTATTGGGGAAGGCCGGCCCCACCCCTAAAAGGAAGAATTGAAGACTCTAGAGTCTCCCCGTTCCCTTCCCCAAAGGGCCCCCAAATTTTACAATTAAAACCTGTAGTTAAAAGTCAACCACCAAAACCCCACAGAAAAATATTGTTTTATAATTATAGAATTGGGGCCCTGAGTTTTGGGGACTTTCGCACCCCGGATGGGCTTCCCCACAAGGGGGCCCCCATACAATTTGGGGAAAATGGCCCTTGCCCCCCTCAAAACCCCTGGGAAAACCCTTTCCCGTCTTCCATCCTTGGGCCAGGCACAACCCTTGATGAAGTCGTCCCCCGAGTTGAGGGAGGTATCACGCACAATGCCAGAAAATGGTGGACCCTCCCAATCAAAAAATCCCGATGGAGTGCGGCAAAAGGGTATGCCAGCAAGGGAGTAACCTACAAGTAACCAAAAAGAGAGAGCAATCATTTTCAATGCCAAAAGGGAAAACAAAAACACTATACAAAAAACCGGGTTTAAAAAATTTTTATTTCCAAACAATTTCCCAAGTTCAATTTTTCCCCAAGTCAAAGGTTCGTAATTTTTTCATACACATAATAGTTCTGGGGAGTTCTAGGGGGATATGGGATAAATTTTAGGGGTATTTTTAGCTACGACAAAAAGAGTAAAGGGGCATTTTTGGGGAAAAAACATCATCAACAGACAGTATGTATTTAGGAAAACAAAAACCCTAAACGTAAGGGAAAAGGGCGCTCCCGGCAGAGATAGCTTTGCGCATCCCGTTTTCCTGGAGGGGGATCCCAGGCACACAGGCTCCAACAAAACATCAAAGTGGAATGAACATCCACAAAACAGGGAAAAAATTTTTCAGGATGATCCGCGAGAAGCATGAAGACGGGAAAAAAGGGCCTTTTTTGTGAGGGGTTGCCTAAAAAGTGGGTGCCCCCCATTCGCCCCTCCGCGGATCAAAATCACTGGGGGTGGCTGGGCCCAAAACGGCGGGGGAAAACCCGTTGTACAACACTCGATCAGCGGGGGGAATTGAAACTGCAGACATATTGGCAACCCCCATCAGTACCCAACAACAACCACCAAAAAGGCAAGATTGGGGGGTGCCACCTGATTCAAAAGCCAATAAATAGCCTTGCGGGTGATGGTTTGAATGAGTTTTTTAGGCCTAAAAACCGTTAAATGTCCCTTTTTCAAAGGGGGCGAGAAAAAATACGCTAAACAATTTCGTACGGGGTTGCATAAAGGGGTGCTTACTGGTTTGGGGCGCGGAACCACCAAAATATAGGAAATAGAGAGGTGCGTTCGCCCGCCCGGGGGGCCACCTGCCCGGCGACCTCGCTATTTAAAATTTGGGGCAAGAAGCAAACCCTGTTACCCCCCCAGAGCCCAAAAAACGCCGTAACGCTCTGTGGGAAAATTTTGCAAAATCTGTTATTTCAAAAGACCACTAGAAGGGGTGCCCGGGAGCGCTATAAGGGGATGTGTGGGGAACTCACTTAAAAACAACTGAGTCGGGAAAAAAAACACGCAGGGCGGGTGTCTAGAGTTTTTAAAACGAACCCTTGCCCTCCCCAGAGCCGCTGAGAGAAACTTTTGTGTCCTGGGCGGGGCAACCCAAATACACAATCTAACTAGAGATGGGTTTCACACAAAATTACAAATCATAAAACACAAGGGGTGCAAAAGATTTGGCTTTGTCATAACCAAAAAGAGAGAAAAGAAAACCACATAAAAAAATGCCCACCCCAAAATATAAAAAAAGGAAAATAGGAATTTTTTTTGACACTACAAGATAAAAACATTTAAAAAAAAAATGGGAAAACCCCCGGATGGATGTGAAGACCTTTGGGGAAAAGACAACCACAAAAAAATTCCCCTTACGAACCGTCCTTGTAACGGCGACAAAGCTTTGGGGGCCCCCCCCCCCTGGGGCCTCTTTTCCCCCATGGCCGCATCATATGGACCATTAAATTTGGCCCCCTTTCCACTATTTGGGGTGCATTTTAGGGTCCTTCATCCAGGTGCAACCCCTTTTTTAGGGAACACTACAGGACCCCGGGCCCGAAACAGGACCAATGAAAAACTTTTTTCCCAAAAAACACAGTTTCCCGGGCCTCCGGCAACCAAAAGGGGCTGCTTTCATACCTGAACATGGACCGCCTGACCCCAAAAAGGGGATCTTACCCCTGGGCATGCTAGAAGGGGGAAAAGCAGGACTTTGTCCCAAAGACCTGCTCCAACTGGTATAATAGCAGACCAGGGGAAGAAGCAGGGAAGTCCCCTTTCACAATACTGGAATGGGCAAACGCTGGGGCCGACGTCCCCCGGAGGGACCCCACTGGGGGCCGGGGACAGGGGGGGCCGCAGGGGGGACTGGGGTTTTAGAAATCCCCCGTGCAGCCCGCGGGGGGTCGAACCCTAACAATTTCCACCCCTCCTAGGGCCCCCCCCCTTTTTTGGGGCCTTGCGCGGGTCAAAGGGGAGCGATTAGCTGCGGGAAATGGAACATGCCGGCAGGCTTCCCGGACCTATCCTCAGGCCCATAACCCCTCTAATTCCCCCCAAATAAAATTTTTTGCCTCGTACCACCTTGCACCCCAAAAATGGCGTTCCCCATGATCATTGGGGAGATGAAACCCCACGTTTCCCCGGGAGATGACTCGGAAAAACCGGAAATGGCCACGGGGGGTTTAGCAGGGAAAACGTGAAAGGTGCCGGGGGATACCCAAGGGTAGGCGGTAAAACCCCCCGGGTTTTAAAACCCGCCAAAACTTAAAGGGACCCAAAAGGGGAGGTGCCAACTTGGTGGACCCTACACTTTGCTTTAAAAATTTTTGAGGGAAAAGCCACACTTTGGGCACCCGGGGGCCCAAAAGTAGGGGGGGGGCACCAATGGGGATCGGGCCCCCGACCTCATCCTTTCTTTTTGGGGCCCAATGGCAAACCCGGGGGCGGTCCCAAATTCCCCCTGCCCCCCACAGCCCAGTCTTTCCCCCCTTGGAAAACCGGAAAACAAAGGGGATGGGCACTGGGACCCGTGGAACGGGCCGTAATTTTAGAGGGAAAAGGGGGCTGTCCCTGGAGTCAGCCAGAGCTTTTTTTAGACGAACCAGCCCCCTGTACAAGGGTGCCCAGTCCCCCTTTCCTGGGAGAACAAAAAGTCGAAGTATGTACCAAGGTCTGGGTTTGCCCTCCTTCTACCAAACCCCTTCCCTCTCGGGGTGGGGTGCAGAGGGGAGATTCAACTCAATGGCCCGAGAAACAACACAGCCTCTCCCCAAACCCCAGAAAGCAAATGGGACCTCGAACAAATGACAATTTTTTCTGGCATAATACCGTGGAGGCGGAAAATATGCCTAATGAATAATCTGCCAAAGCCCGTGCAGACGGTAACCGGGGTAACGGCCTAAGTGCAGCAATTTGGGGAAGTGGCGTTTTTTCACCCAGAGGGTGGGGCAAACCCCCAGACTTGGGAAAACCCCCACAAAATCCCTTTCCCAAAACTCCCAATCCTGTCTGCCACCATAAAGGGAAAATAGCCCCCCCGGGGGCCCTTGTCGAGGGGGTTTATTCTTGGGGGCAGGAGACGCACGCCTGAACGGATTCCCTGATGCCACGGACCCCTAGGGCCACCAGTATGTCCCCCGCCACAACCAGATGGGCCTTTTTTTCCCCCAAAAAAGGGCCACCCACCCGGGCAAATGTCCCCAAAAGATTTCCCTTTCCCTCGCAAAATTTGGGGGCACAAAAGTCCTTTCCCCGGGGGCACAGACTCAAAAAAACCGGGGGCCACAGTTCTTTGGGGTCCTTGGGACAATTTAACCGAGGCCCCCCTCCCCCCACCCCCTCAGAGGGCAAACCCCGGAGCGAGAAAACATCGGGCCCGAATGGTTCCCTTTTCCCCCCGGAGAGGAAATGGAGGGGGAAAAAAAACCCGGGGGAAGAACCCGGGAAACCCTCTGGCCTGACGAAATTAAACCCTTGGCTCGTAAATAGACCAAATTTTTGTGGGCATGAAAACTTTAAAGGGGAAAACGAGCCCCCCCCGGAATGCTCCACTTGGGAAAAAGGGAAACTTCAGGCTAGCAACTCCCCATCCCCCAAAAAGGAAAAAATTCCCCCCGCTGGGGGGAAAGGCTTGGAAAAGAAGAAACAAGGAAAGTTTCCTCCCGAGCATCCTTTTGGAAAAAAGGGCCCGGCTCCAGCACCAACGGGCGAGGCATCGACCTCCAAAAAAAAAGGCTTTCAACCTCTGGGGGGATTAAGATGGGAAGGGGCTAGCAAAAAAGGGGCCTAATTGAAGTAAAAGGGCCCTTTTGGGGACCCCCCTCTACCCCAATTTGGGTTGGCTCCCTTCTTGGTGAGGGTACCAAGGGGGCTAAAACCCAAATGGAGAAGTGGGGGAAGAATTTGGGGGATAGTAATTAATGAACCCCCTAAACGCTGCACCGCCTTTTTAAAAGAATTGGGGGTTTATGCCAAACCCCCACAGCCGTAGTTTTTGGGAGGATCCATACCAATCCCTGGGGGGAGATGGGGAAAAGCCCAGAAAGGGAAAGACTCCGGGTCCCAAAAATGCATCTCTCCCAAATTTTTTCAAAAGAGGGAGTTTTTGCCCGTAACAGGGCCCAAGACTTTCAGACATCCCCCCGGTGAAGTTTAATATCTTGGAGAAAAATAAGAATATCATCCAATGACTACTACAGATGGGGAAAGCATATCCCGGAAAAATGTCATTGACAAAGTCTTGGAAAAAAGGGGTTTGGGGATTTTCAGACCCGAAGGGGATCACCCGGTTTTATAAACCCACCCGGAATTTAAAAACCGTCTTCCATTTGGCCCCCTCACGGGGCGAACAGGGAAAAAGCACCACGCAACTAATTTTGTAAATACCCTTGCCCCCCGGGGCCCATCAAAGAGCTCCCAAAATTTAGGGGAACGGTACTTTTTTCTTAAAAGGTGAAGGCGTTAAAGACCCCTAATCTATACACGGGCGAATTCCCCCACTCTTCTTCTGCACAAAAAAAAACCCCCCTCCCGCTGGTGACACGGACTTTTCCCAAGAACCCCCTTGCCAATTCTTTCCCGGTATATTGAACATAGCCCCCCTCTCAGGGAAAAGAGAGGGGGAAAACCCTTCCCCCGGGGGTTTTTCTCCAGGGAAAAGGGCAATAGGACATCTTTGGGACGAGGGGGGGCAGAGTCCCCACCTTTTTAAGAAACACTCTGCATATGACCCGATAGCCCTTGGGAAGAGGAGAAAGATCTTTCTGGGGAAACTCGTAAATGGTAACCTGAATGGGGACTCCCGACACATCTTTTCCCTTTCATGACCACTCCAACCCATATCCTAGCGGGCCCCTCAAAATGAGGAGAGTGGGAACGGGGGAGGGTACTCCCCGGAGGGTTTCGTCTATTCCCTCAGAAGGGCCCGAAAAGGGGAAAAAATTTCCTGATGGGAAGGGGGGACACTGTTTGTTTTTGGAGCTGAGGAGGGCAGGGGAAAAAAGGCAATACACCCGACCGTTGGAAACTAGAGTTGCAAATACCCTACTAAAAAACAACAACTAGAGGCAGCCCTGGAGCGTTTCCCAGTTTTGGGCCTAGATGCCCCCGTCACAACCTAGAAACTAACTACACCTAAAGATTAATAAGGAAAGCTATCCCACCCTGGAGCAGAACCCCCAAAGAAAAATTAAAAACCCCCAAAAATTTTAATGGGGGTTATACAAAAAGAAATACTGACACAGCCCGAAATAGTAAGAGGGAAACGTTGGGGGGCCCAAAAAAATAAATAAATAAATAAAGGGTAGGAAGGGTTTCTTACGCAATCCCAGAAAACCCGAAAAGCCCAACTTACTAATTTCAAAAAAAACCTGAGATCCCCAAAGACCCACCACCCAAATTTGGGTTTTCTGTTAAAAAAAAATCAAAACAAACAGCCACGGAAAAAAAATGGAAAAAAAACAAAGGGAAAAAAACTTTAGTGGGTAACTAAACTGAGAGGGCAAAACCCCCCAGGGACCCCGAAGGCCCCCAAAGGGAAATGCAGGGCAAAAAAGCAAAAAATAAAAAACAAAAAAAAAAAAGAAGAAAAAAGTCTTTATCCCGTTAGAAAGGGATGCAACACGACACGCAGGGGAAAAAGGGAAAAAGGAACAAGGATAGAGAACCCGAAAAAAATTTATCACCGGCAACCCTGATTGGGGAAAGGGGACTCCCTTAAAATAAACCTCATAACCCTTTAATTTTCCCCAAACCTCACAATCTTCACAAAAAATTTACTGGACAGACCCCACCGCTTGAACCACCCCGAGGGAGCCTTGCTCAGAATCATCCCAACCCACTCACAACAGTACCCCCCCCCTTTAGGGGGGGGTCACCGGGGCCCTCATTTAGCAACCCGGTCGGGCAGGATGAGTTCAAAGGTACCACGGAAGAGTCTCCTAACATGGATGTCCAAGCAAACCCCCCAAGAAAATTTTCTTCCTGACCATAACCTCTTTCCCTTTAAACCCAAAAAAATGGAGTTTCCCTCCAGAAAAACGAGAATTAATATTTTTCCCCAACCACAACCCCAAAATTTGCCCCAACCAAACAGGGTCGGAGCACAGCGCAAAAACCACTGGCTAACAAACCTCTTAAACAAGGACTTGGGAACCGTTAGGGTTTTTAAAGTCCCTGGAAAAGCAAACGAAAAGAAACAGGTTTAAGAATCTCCATGATCTTAAAGGGGTCCAATGAACCTAGGTTTAAAAATTTAGGAGAGCTACTTATGGAAATTTTTTGAGGACAAATACCCAACCCCCCTATTTAAAAACCGGGCCCATCAGTCCACCCGGTTAGAAAACCCGCTGGGCCCTCTCAAGGGGGACAACCTCCCCACTACCTGCCCCAAATCTGTTGCATACGCTCCAAAACGAGTAAACGGGACAGACAGAAGCCTCCGCTGTCCTAAAGAAAATCGAGGGTGAAACCCAAATTACAGAAAAAGGGAGACATAAAAGTGGGAGCTACCCCTATTATTAAAGAGCAAACCAGCCAAAGGAAAAAAAAGAGACCCAGTCTCCCGATCAGCAGCAAAAGCTCTTAGATAAGTCTCCAAGTCTTTTGTTCTTCATTTGCCATTGGTTGAGGATGAAAGCCGGGAAAAGACAATTGAAAACCCGTTTTGAACAAAAAGTCCCAAAATCTGGAAACAAACTGGACTCCCTGCAGACACTATTTTCCAGAATGCCTTGTAAACGAACCACGGCTGAAGGAACAACGGCACCAATTCAGAGGAGGGAAGGGGAACTTAGGGAATGGCACAAAGTACATTTGGGAAAAACCATCACAAATCACCCAGATGGCGGGCATTCTCTGAGAAACAGGAAGGGCGGAAAAAAATCCATAGAGTATGGGTCCCCCGGTCTCTTGGGGACGGGGAATGGGTCAACAAACCACTAGAGCGGGCAAGGTTTGGGCGGAGCAAGTCCCCCCAGGGCTGACAAATTCCCCGACATCACAGACAAAGGGAGGGCCCCCAAAAGGAGATAACCAAGTCCTGGACCAAAAATTCCGGGAGGCCCACCAAAGCGGGGAAAATGAACTCAACATCAACTCTTTTCCACTGGTCCCCGGCAAACATTTTTTCCCAAAAGGGCACGTTTGGGGGCCCATCCCCCTGAACCCCCCCAGAGAAGTTCAAATTTGGGGGATGGGGGAAAGAAATACACCCCTTTCAAAAAAACAAAGGATCAATAATCAGGAGAGTCCCCAAGGAACTTTCCCCAAGGGGATCCGCCCTTTAACATTTTAGTGCCCGGAAGAAAGGAAAACCCAAAATTAAAACGTGGAAAAACAAGGCCCCCCCTGGGTGTCAGGATTTAGGGGCGATTCCAATAAACCAGATTCTTTTGGGGCAAAAAGGGCCAACCCCCGAGTTTTGGGCCCCCCAGCCAATGTCTCCACTCTTCAAAAGCCCACTTCTGGCCAAAAAACCCCGATTTCCCCCGTATAATTAAGTTTAGTAGGGAAAAATTTTCGAGAGA
>JARQOD010000003.1:137567849-137663286 GCA_033576555.1 Oophaga sylvatica
GATCTCATTAGAGATGATGCCTTTCCGTTTGGTTGAAAGTACAGCATTCCGAGAGCTCATGGCCTACGCTGTCCCACGCTATGACCTACCCAGTTGGAACTTCTTTTCTAGAAAAGCCATCCCTGCCCTCCAATTGAATGTGAAAGACCGCATTGTCCATGCACTCAAACAATGAGTGAGTGGAATGGTGCACCTCACAACAGATGCATGGGCCAGTAGGCATGGCCAGGGCCGTTACATGTCCATCACTGCACACTGGGTTAATGTGGTGGATGCAGGGTCCACAGGGGACAGCGGCGGTGGGACAGTGCTGCCTAGCCCACGGTATAGGCAACAGTTGGCTGTAGGTGTTCGAGCCTCCTCCTCCTCCAGAAGCGAAAGCTCGTCGACAGAGCGCAGTCGCAGGAGCACTCCATCCGCAGCTGCCAGTGTTGCACACGAGGTGTCCCACTATCGAACAGCTAGTGGTAAGCGTCAGCAGGCTGTTTTAAAGATGATGTTTTTGGGCGACAACAGCCACACCGCAGAGGTACTGGCCGACTACTTGCAGTAAGAAACTGAGTCATGGCTGGGCAGTCTACATCTTGAGCTGGGTAGTCAGTGATAACGGACGTAATTTTGTGGCGGCCATAGCCCTGGCAAAACTCAGACACATACCTTGCCTGGCTCACACCTTGAACCTGGTGGTGCAGTGCTTCATAAATAATTATCCGGAGTTACCAGCCCTACTCCATAAGGTGCAAAGACTGTGCTCGCACATCCATCACTCGCCCGTAGACTCCAGTCGTATGCAGAGGTTGCAGTGATCGCTCCACCTCCCCAAGCACCGCCTATTCATAGACATTGCAACAAGGTGGAACTCCAGACCATGCACATGGTTGAGAGGCTGTGCGAACAGAGGCAGGCTGTAATGCATTTGTAGGAGGATACACAGGCAGGCAGTTTGAGGGCAGACATCGAGTTGTCGGGTGTGCAGTGGTCAAAGCTGAAAGATGTCTGTAAAGTCCTTCAGTGTTTTGAGGAATGCACACGGCTGGCAAGCGCAGACGATGCCATCATAAGCATGAGCATCCCACTTATGCGTCTGCTCATGCAAACTTTGACGCACACTAAGGATCAGGCGTCTGCAGTGGAGGAGGAAGAGGCGGAGGACGAGGGAAGCATTGATGACAGTCAGCCATTGTCTGCTCAGGGAACTGTCCTGGACGAGGTGGAGGAAGAAGAGGAAGAGGAGGATGATTATTTTGGGGAGGAGGATGCTTCTCAGGGGCAAGAGAAAATGTTGGATAGCCAAGGTCAGGTACAGGGTTTGTGCGTGACTGGAGGGATGTGGATTTGGCAGAAAGTGCTCCTCCACCCACCATTGGCAGTGCATCATTGACACCTGGAACATTGGCCCACATGTGTGATTGTCTTGCAGATCCTAAAAAGGGACCCCCACAATGCCAAAATTATGAAGGATGACGACTACTGGTTGGCCAGCATCCTCGATCCACGCTATAAAGGCAAATTACAGAACATCATGCCACAGGAGAACCTATAGCTAATATTGGCGAACAAACAAGCAACTCTGGTAAACCGTTTGTTAGAGGCATTCCCAGCACACAGCAGCGGTGCAGGTTCTACCACGAGCCGTACTGTGCAACATGGAAGAGGTGTTCGTGGTGCACACAGCAGAAGTGGCATTGGAGACAGGGGTTTCATGACCATGTTGTGGACTTATTTCTCGAGGACCGCTCACACGACTGTTAATACTAAATCGATTACAACAGACAGGAGACAGCAGTTTTCAACTATGGTTCAAAATTAGCTCTCCTCCCCTATCGATGTTCTCCCTCACAGTTTATTCCCCTTTGACTACAGGGCCTGTAAACTGGACACCTGGCCTGAATTGGCACAATATGCCTTACAAGAGCTTGCTTGCCCTGCTGGTAGTGTGCTATCAGAAAGAGTCTTCAGTGCTGCTGGATCAATCCTGACAGAAAGATGGACCTGGCTGTCAACCAAAAATGTTGGTGATCTCACCATCATTAAAATGAACCATGCCTGGATTTCAAAGGATTTTGTTCCACCTTCCCCTGATGACACATAGGTTGCCAGCAAAATGGCTCGCTTTGTCCTCCTCTTCCTCCGACTTCTCCAATTCCTCCATTTGCAGCTGCTGAACGTCCAGCCTACACCTCAACATATGCCAGTTTTTCCACCTCCCTAACTCGGCTGTACCCCCCCAGGGCAGGCGTCAGCACCTGGTGCACCCGGGCATGTGCCGGGGCCCTGAGCAGGTGGGGGCCCACTCCCCATCAGAGACACCGGCGTACTATGAGGGGCCCTGTGCCAGTGCTTGCGCCCACAAGTGTGCTCCCCCTGCTTGCTCAGGGTCTCAGCACTTGCAATACCTACCTCTCCCTGCTCCACCGCTGTGATGTCTTCCGCGTTTCCTGACAGTGACATTCAGGTCAGAGAGCGCGATGACATCACTTCTGTGCACCCTCTGCCTGAACAGTCACAGAGCAGAGAGCTGGAAGATGGTGACGCTGAGGAGTCCAGAGTAGAGCAGTGCCCAGCGAGGAGAGGTATTTCAGTTTTTTTAATGTTTGGAGCAATATATGGGTAGCATTATACACTGGAGAATTATATATGGGGCCCATCATACACTGGGGCATTATAAATGGGGCCATCATACACTGGAGCATCACATACAGGGCCCATTATACACTGGAGCATCATATGGGGCCCATTATATATGGAGCATTATATAGGCCCATCATACACTGGAGCATCATCCATGGGGCCCATCATATACTGGAGCATCACATGAAGCCCATTATATATGGAGCATTATATATGGGGACCATTATATATGGTGCATTATATGGGGTTCATCATACACTGGAACATCATTTATGGAGCCCATCATATACTAGAGCATCATATGGGGTTCATTATTTATGGGGCATCATATCAGGGCCCTTTATATAAGGAGCATCATATGGAGCACATATGGGGCCGATTCTGCATGGAGCATTATATGGAGCCCATTCTGTATAGAGCAATATATGGGGCTCATTATTTTGTATGGCGCACTATGTGGTGCCCATAATATTGTATGGAGGACTACTGTATACTGTCTGTTTTTTGAGCTATTGTAGAATTTACAATAGATATCACTCATGTAATGTAAGAAGTGAAGTATTTGGCATTGTACTGTACCTATATTTCTCTGCCGTATCGGAGCATCATGAATTGTGGTATGTGTTAAAGGGGCCCACTGAGACTCTTTGGCCCGGGCCCACGAAAACCTGGAGCCAGCCCTGCCCCCCCAACTTTAGCCAAATAACCCCCAGTTTTCAATGCGTTACTATTATTATAAAGTAAATTAAGGTTGACAAGCTTAAGTATTAAGAATTGATGTCGTTGGCATTGAAATGGGCACTGTAGGTGTTGTGAGCACGCTGGAGGCGACTTGGGAGCTGGGCCTCCCTCCGGCGGTTGCTGAGGGTAATGAACCAATTGCTGAATGGCTTTCAGCTGGGTCTGAATGGTCTGATATAAGTGACCTGAATTTCCATCAGCCTTGCCGGTAATCAATTTTTCTTCCAGGTCTTGCTTGGAGCTCAGCTTCCATTCCTGCTTTCATTCAGTTAAGTGATTTGCTGTTTTTTTTTCCTCTGGTTGGACTTTCCTTGCTGGTTTGCTGCCTTGCAGTAGACTTCAGCCTGGTCCCCTTTTGGGGCCTGGCGCTGCATTTGTGCTCAGTTTGTGTTTGCAATTTTGCTCACTTTTTATTTGCTGAATTGCTGTGTGTTACACCAGAGATCTGATTTAGGTGGTAGAGATCATGTGATCTCAGGTTTTTTGTTAATCAGAAGTGTTGGTATTTTTGTCAGGGTTTTTTGGGTTGCAGTCAGAATTCTTTCCTATACTTTTCTATCTAGACAGATTGGGCCCCAGCGTTTGCTCATTCTAATTTCTGTCTGTGTTCGTATTTTCTTCTTGTCTAACCGCCATTACATGTTTGGGGGCTTCCTATGTCTTTGGGGGTTCTGCTACGGGGCAATTAGCTTTCATCTTTCTGCCTTTAGTTGTAGCTATCTCTCCGGCTGTGACGAGGCGTCTAGGATCACCGTAGGTACGCTCCACGGCTACTTCTAGTGTTGCGGTTAGTTTAGGGTCCTGCAACCCAATAGTTTCCAGCCTCTCTGGTGTCTTGCTACATTGGCTATTTTTGCTATTTCTCCTCAGCTACCGAAACATAACAGTATTACCGGCCTAACTTAAAATTATATGGTACTCAACAGAAGGGAAAAATAGTAAAAAAGGAAAAAAAAAAAGGGAGTTGTCAGAATTTTTATTTTTTCTGTTTGTTGCATTTTTTCCCTCTTTTTCTCTGGGTGCTGAGGAGTATTTTTTTTTCCTCAATGGAGTTTGCACAGTTGTCTGGCCGTGTGGAGCGGCTTGCCACTGAGGTTCAGAGTATTGCTACCTATCTTGCTAGGTTGCCGGTTGTGGAACCTAGGATCCCCATACCAGATTTATTTTTGGGGGATCGGTCTAAATTTCTGAATTTCAAAAATAACTGTAAGTTGTTTTTTGCCTTGAAGCCTAAGTCCACAGGGAACGCAGCACAGCAGGTTCAAATTGTCATCTTTCTGCTGCGCGGCGACCCTCAGGATTGGGCTTTTTCCCTGACACCTGGGGATCCTGTTTTGAATGATGTTGATGTATTTTTTCAGGCTCTGGGG
Organism: Oophaga sylvatica; assembly: GCA_033576555.1. NCBI lineage: Eukaryota > Metazoa > Chordata > Amphibia > Anura > Dendrobatidae > Oophaga > Oophaga sylvatica. The sequence goes on from JARQOD010000003.1 coordinate 137,572,592, forward strand.
TTATTGTACAATGAACCTAATGTCACTGAAAATACCTTGTTGGCATTAAATCAGGGTTGTGAACACGCTGAGCTATACTGTCAGAAATTCCGAAAGTGGGCAGTCCTGACCAAATGGAATGATGATGCCTTTGGCAGCCCTTTTTCGGAAGGGCCTGTCAGAAAATGTAAAGGACGTTATGGTGGGATTCCCTGTTCCCTCTGGTCTTAATGATTCTATGTCTTTGGCTATTCAAATTGACAGACGTTTGCGTGAGCGCAGAGGTATGCGTGAGATAGTGTTGCCTTGTGAGCCAGCTCCTGAGCCCATGCAGTGTGATGGAGTGACTTCTGGGGCTCAGCGTCATGAGTTTCGAAAGCGCAATGGGTTATGTTTCTACTGTGGTGACGCTTCTCATGCTATTTCCGTGTGCCCTAAGCGGGGAAGACGTTTTGCACGCTCAGTTGTCTTGGGTAGTGTTCAGACTAAATTTCTGTTGACTATTACCCTGATTTGCTCCCTGTCCACATTTTCGGCTCAGGCTTTTGTTGATTCAGGAGCAGCTATTAACCTGATGGATTTTGAAAAGTCTATTCCTGCGGAAGTCTATTCCTTTACTGGGCATTGATTCTATCCTTTGGCGGAACTGGTTGAACCAGATCATCAGGAGAGTTGCAAATTTCTGGTGTTGCATAATCTGCATGACATTATTGTACTGGGTTTCCCTTGGTTACAGACTCATGATCCTGTTTTGGATTGGAAATCTGTGTCTGTGACCAGTTGGGGCTGCCAATGTGTTAATACTGACACTCCTGTTTTTTCTGCCTCTCCCCAGTCTCAGGAGGTCCCTGACTTTTTGACTGATTTTTCTGATGTGTTTAGCGAGAGTAAGTCTGCGTCCTTGCCTCCTCACAGGAGCTATGATTGCGCTATTGAGTTAGTGCCTGGTGGTAAATTTCCTAAAGGTCGCCTTTTTAATTTATCTGTACCTGAACACGATGCTATGCGATCTTATATCAAGGAGTCTTTGGAGAAGGGTCATATCAGACCATCCTCTTCACCCTTGGGCGCCGTTTTTTTTCTTTGTGGCCAAAAAGGATGGTTCATTGAGGCCGTGTATTGACTATCGCCTCCTGAATAAAATCACTGTTAAATATCAATATCCGTTACCCTTGATTTCTGACCTATTTTCCAGAGTGAAAAGTTCTAGTTGGTTTACCAAGCTTGACCTCAGGGGGCGTTTAACCTTATTCGCATTAAGCATGGGGATAAATGGAAGACGGCGTTTAATACCCCAGAGGGGCATTTTGAGTACCTAGTGATGCCTTTTGGGCTTACTAATGCCCCTTCCATCTTCCAATCCTTCATGAATGATATTTTCAGGGATTTTGTGGATAAATTTCTGATCGTTTATTTGGATGATATCTTGATTTTCTCCAACGACTGGGACTCTCATGTGAAACATGTTCGGACTGTGTTCCAGATTTTGAGAGAGAATGCACTGTATGTAAAGGGATCAAAGTGTCTTTTTGGCGTACAGAAGGTCTCATTTCTGGGATTCATTTTGTCTCCGTCTGTTATTGAAATGGACCCGGTCAAGGTTCAGGCCATCTGTGATTGGGTTCAACCTACTACATTGAAGGCTCTTCAGAGATTTTTGGGTTTTGCCAATTTTTATCGTAAATTTATTGGTAATTTCTCCGGTATTGTTAAACCATTGACTGATTTGACCAAAAAGGGTTCCGATGTGGTGAATTGGCCTCCAGAGGCAGTTTCTGCGTTTCAGGAACTTAAGCAGAGATTCATTTCTGCTCCTGTTCTACGGCAGCCTGATGTTTCTCTGCCATTTCAGGTGGAGGTTGATGCTTCTGAGATTGGGGCAGGTGCCGTTTTGTCCCAACGGGATCCAGAGACCTCTAAAAGTAACCCTTGTGCCTTCTTCTCTCGAAAATTTTCTCCGACTGAACGTAATTATGACGTGGGTAATCGGGTTATTGGCCATGAAGTGGGCCTTTGAAGAGTGGACACATTGGCTGGAAGGAGCCAAACATCAGGTGGTGGTCCTCACGGACCATAAGAACCTGGTTTATCTCGAATCAGCCAAGCGACTTAATCCTAAACAGGCCAGGTGGACCTTGTTTATCACACGTTTTAATTTTGTGGTTTCTTTTCTTCCTGGCACTAAGAATGTTAAGGCGGATGCCCTCTCGAGGAGTTTCTTTGTGAATTCTTCTGAGTTATCTGATCCTGCAGTTATTTTGAAAGAGGGTGTAGTTCTTTCCACCAACTCGCCCAATTTGAAACTGGCTCCTGAGGGGTGTCAGGAGGATAAACCTGAACGCTGCCCTGTTGGGAAATTGTTTGTCCCAGACCAGTGGAAGAAGAGTGTGATGTCTGAGATTCATTGTTCCGCGTTGGCTGGTCATCCCGGGATTTTTGGTACCAGAGACTTGGTGAGTCGGTCCTTTTGGTGGCCTACTTTGTCTCGTGACGTCAGGGACTTTGTGCAGTCCTGTGGGACTTGCTCTCATTCCAAGCCTTGCTCTCGCTCTAGTGGTTTGTTAATGCCTGTGATGAGTGCTGTGCTGGAATTGCTGTCCTCATCTTTTTTTTTTGTACTGCTGAAAGCCCACCAAGCAAAGCCCCCCTCCTTCTCTCTGCAGCTCTCATACTTCTCACCAACCCCCAGCCTGCACTCAGGCAGTGTAATGTGAGCTGCCAGTGCTGGAAGTTTTCCCGCTTCACCGCAGGGGTCCTTCATTGTCTGCACACGTGCTTTCTTCCTATAGCAGCCATTTTGGAGAATTCATTATTTTTTGGTTAATAACACGGTGGGAGCATTCGCTAGAAACACGAAAGTTACTGTGTTGAACCATGCGCCGACGGGCATCATTCCCGTGGTACTGGTAAACCCGTAACTCCAACAGAACCCGAGAAATGGAATTCTCGGGTGCCCCATGTACTAGCCCACCCAAGTGTGGGCTCATTGGAACCGTAATTTTAGAGTAAGATCATTGATAGGTCTGCCGTTATTCTGCTAGGTTCACAGGACGAGTTATGGACCTTATGATATTGCAGAGCTCAAACCATAGCTTGCAGCCAGGGGAGGTGGCCAGAAAACCAGCCCTTTTTGTGAGGTCAGAAGCTGACATGCATAAGTCTTGCAGTGAAGTTCCTTAGGCACTTTCTGCTGGGATGTCCTGACTAACAGATCTGCCAATGAATTATGACGTGTGGCTCCTTCCCCCAGCCTGGCTTGCCTGTAATGATCTAACAACCATGTGAGTCTTTCATTCTTAATCCCATTTTATTTTATAACTGCATCTGTACATAACGATATTGTCTCGGTTTGTTCCATCTTTTTATATTATATAAGCACTGCCTGTTTTTTAAGGAATAAACCTATAAATTTATTAGTTTGTTTCTCCTGCTCTATAAACGAATTTGCACGTGCCTGAAGTACTACGCTACTGTTTTGGGGTTGCTACGGACCCTCTTGATAAATTGTTCATCAAAAGCCGTAGCTGGTGGCAGCTAAAAGGAAGGGGTGTAAAGTGTTAATCTATTGGGTGACGCTGGCAGTGACGGAGCGGGGTTTATAAGGGTACTGCCTGGCTGCGGCTCGGAGTAATTATAATTCCCTCACTGCCGCGTGCCCAATAGCCAGCACACATCCAAGTGACCCGTCTGGCGACTAATTATCCTAGGTGCAGTTCCCTGACTGACCTGAGGGTAAGGGGGGCGCCAGAGAGCTGCAAGTTCCTAAGTGGAAGTGGGATAATTATAAATCCCTGCAGTTTACTGGGTCGGACGGCAGCAGCCGTCGTGTGTGTGCGCGTTTTCGTCACATTTGCAGCACGGAGGGATCACAAGCCGTGATACCCCGGGCTACCGTGTGGCGGACCGCGTGCCAGTTCATCACATATTGGTGGCAGAGCGGTGGGATTATAGAGCATTAGTGATCTGGTTTGAGCAATCATTCCATTCACTAAAAAAAAAAAAAAAAAAACTTGCACGGTCCTTCAGCGACCCTGCAACTAAAGTTTTGGAGAACAAGCTCAGTGTTTATTAGTCCTGAGACAATTGTGTGTACTTGCGGTTACCCCTCCCTTCTCTTTGTTTTTCTATCCTATCTTTTATTTGGCAACCATGGCTACAAGAGGAGCAAGTTGGTTCGAAAAGCAGAACAGGGACACTCTTGTGGGAATCTGCGTGTACCACGGCCTTGACCACAAGAACCAAACCAAAGCCCGACTGGTCCAGGCCCTGAAGGAGCTGGGCGAGCATCGGAGCGTGGCGGGCGCAGGAGCCGGCCCAAGCCAAGGTGGTGCCGCAGGAGCAGAGGCCCAACCCCTGACTGCTTACGCCCAGAGAGAGGTGGACCCTTACCTGCAGGCGGCCCTGGAGGGACTCACCGCTGACAATCGGGAAGAACGCCTGAGGCTGATCCAGCAAGCTCAAGAGAGAGCCGACCAGCGAGAGGCCAAACAGCGAGAGGCTGAGAGAGCCGAGCGGGAGGCTGAGAGAGCCGAGCGGGAAGCTCAGAGAGCCCATGAACTGGAGCTGCTCAGACAAGGGGCAATGCCCTCCACAGCCCAGAGCGGTACACCCAGCAGCTCTCAGAGTCCCAAGCCCCGGCCGGAGCACTTTCCCGTGCTGGAAAAGGAAGGAGACTTGGACACTTTTCTGCGGGCCTTTGAGAAAGTCTGCAGACAGTACCGGCTGCCTGCCGACCAATGGGCCAGGTACTTGACCCCCGGGCTGAAGGGCAAAGCTTTGGAGGCGTTCGCTTCCCTCGCACCAGATCAAGACAGTGACTATGAGGCCATCAAGCAGGCCCTGATTGCCAAGTACCAGCTAACCCCTGAGGTATACCGAAAGAAGTTCCGGAACCTCCAACGTGGCCCACACGACAGTTATAGTGATGTGGTGCAAGGACTCAGGAACCACTTTGACCAGTGGATCCATGGACTGTCAGTTGACACCTATGAGGAGCTGAAAGACCTGATGATCAAAGACCAGTTCCTGCATCTGTGCCCAGCTGAGGTCCGACAGTTCATCCTGGACCGAGAACCAGAGGACGCGGTCACAACAGCCCGGATCGCCGACAGCTATGAGGCCAACCGGAAACCCAAGGTGCGGAAGGCCGTCACCACCCGTTGGGGAGGGGGTAAGCCTGCAACCAACCCCAGTGCCCCTGCCAGCCGTCCCTCTGGAGGCACTATCCCCTTTGCCAGCGCCCGGCCTACATCAGACCCCCACCAGTGTTTCTCCTGTAAAAGGACTGGACACATCAGCGCCACCTGTCCGGAGAGGCAGAAGAACCCCCCAGCCAAGGCCTCCGGGCCCAACGCCTCTGTTCTTTTGGTGGGTGGTGTGGTGGGGAGGGTTGATGACAACGTGCAGCCCGTCCGCGTAGGGGCCCGTCTTGCTACAGGCCTCAAGGACACCGGGGCTGAACGAACCCTCATCCGACCCGAACTGGCGGCCCCTGAAGAGTTGATTCCGGGGAAAACCTTAACTGTCACAGGGATTGGGGGCGTCCACTACCCCTTGCGATAGCCCGAGTTTTCATTGACTGGGGTACCGGGAGCGGGGTGAAGGAAGTGGGGGTGTCCGAAAACCTGCCCACTGATGTTTTATTGGGGACTGATCTGGGGAGGATGGTGGCGTACTATGTCCCTGACACCCCTTCCCAATCTGATGATAAGGTTAACGTTAACCATGATGTTGATGTTGATGATGATGGGAAACTGATTGTGTTACCTGCTAATGCTTTGCGAAGTGATGATGCAACTGATAACCTTTCTTTCCCTAGGACTGATGTTGATAGTGATGTATCTGTGCCATCTGAATCTGTTAACCCTTTCTCTGAAGTGGTAGATGTGTCCACAGGTACAGGAGCGTTCAGTCCCGTCGCTCTGCGGAGTGAGACGGCTGAGGAACCCCTAGCAGGAGCAAGCGACAGTGCTCAAGGAAATGGGGAGGTGCATGGGAACCGGGAGGAAGGTGACGCCATGACACTGACCAGTGCCACCGAGGAAGGTAACTGGCCCATAAGTAGCACTGCTCCTGAAGTGTTGGGGGTGGATGGGGAGGTAGAGCCCATAGCAGCGCAGGCTGATGGGTCTATAGAAATCCCCGGGGAGACTGCATATGTAGCTGCTGTCACCCGCAGTCAGAGTGCCCGGATCGCAGGTAGCGCCCTGCCATCTGGACCCTCCTCCGCTACAGGAGAGACTGAACCAGAGGTGGACCCAGAGCCGGTCCCAGAGGGTCCCAGTGAGGAAGGAACCCTGACGTCACTTCTGGCTGCCTCCAGCCAGGAGTTCCAGGCCGCTCTGCACTCAGATGCGAGCCTGGGGAACTTGAGGCACCTCGCCGAGACGCCCACCTCCGTGACTGATAAGGAGAGGGTGTTCTGGGAACGAGGAAGGTTGTACCGGGAGACAGTACCCGGAGGTTCCCAAAAGGAGTGGTTGAGGGAAAAACAGCTGGTCGTCCCGCACCAGTTCCGAGGTGAGTTGTTGAGGATTGCCCATGAGATTCCACTTACTGGACACTTGGGGATTAGCAAAACTAAGGCACGGCTGTCTCAACACTTCTATTGGCCCAAGATGGGGACAGATGTGACTAACTACTGCCGCTCCTGTATCACCTGTCAAAGAGTGGGGAAGGCGGGGCCTGCTCTTAAGGCTCCCCTGATCCCGTTGCCAGTGATAGAGGAGCCTTTCCAGAGGATCGCGGTGGACATTGTGGGCCCGCTGGCCGTCCCCAGCAGCTCTGGAAAGCAATACATCCTGACTGTGGTAGACTACGCTACCCGGTACCCGGAGGCAGTAGCTCTGTCCTCAACTAGGGCAGATAAGGTGGCGGATGCACTGGTGACCATCTTTTCACGGGTAGGATTTCCCAGGGAGATGCTTACCGATCAAGGGACCCAATTTATGTCTCGCCTAATGAAGGCTCTCTGCAGCAAAATGCAGGTGACGCGTATGGTATTGAGTGCGTATCACCCACAGACCAATGGTTTGTGTGAGCGCTTTAACGGTACCCTCAAACAGATGCTCCGCATGCTGGTTGAGACCCAGGGACGCGATTGGGAGCGGTACCTCCCACACCTGCTATTTGCCTACAGAGAAGTCCCGCAGGCCTCGACGGGGTTCTCCCCCTTCGAGCTCCTGTATGGTAGGCGAGTCCGGGGACCCCTTGGGTTGATAAGAGAATCCTGGGAAGATGAGCCAAACCCCACGGAAGTGTCCATCGTGGATTATGTCATGCGCTTCCGCGACAAGATGCAGACCTTGACGCAGTTGGTGCATGACAACATGACGCAGGCTCAGGCTGACCAGAAGCACTGGTACGACCAGAACGCCCGGGAGCGGACCTACCAGGTGGGTCAAAAGGTGTGGGTGCTGGTCCCCGTACCAAAGGATAAGCTTCAGGCAGCCTGGGAAGGCCCGTACGTCGTGCACCAACAGCTCAACCCAGCCACCTACGTGGTCACGCTTGACCACACTCGGGTAGGCGCAAGGCCTTTCACGTCAACATGATGAAGGCCCATCACGAACGTGAAGCCTGCGTCCTACCGGTCTGCAATCTGCCCGAGGACGGGGAAGAGGATCCCCTCCTAGACATGCTGGCCCAAGCTAATGCCAATGGGTCCATTGAGGACATGGAGGTAAATGCCTCGCTAACCGTCTCCCAGCGGTTGCAGTTGCTGACCACTCTGGAACCCTTCTGGGCCGAGTTCACGAACCGACCCGGAAGGACCGAGTTGGCAGTCCACGAGGTGGACACCGGGAATCACGCCCCGTTATGGCGGACACCTTATCGGATCTCTGAGGAAGTGCAGCAGATTATGCGCCAGGAGATCCATGAGATGTTGCAGCTGGGGGTGATCCGGCAGTCCAAAAGCGCGTGGGCCTCACCTGTAGTTCTCGTGCCAAAAAAGGATCGGACCACCTGGTTCTGCGTGGACTACAGGGGGCTCAACGCCATCACTACCTCTGATGCGCAGCCAATGCCACGCATCGAGGATCTGCTGGAGCGGTTGGCGAATGCCAAGTACATATCCATCATGGATCTGAGCCGGGGATACTGGCAGATTCCCCTGAGCCCTGCGGCGCAGGAGAAATCTGCCTTTATCACCCCTTTTGGACTGTACGAGTCCACGGTCATGCCTTTCGGCATGAAGAATGCCCCTGCCACTTTCCAGCGGATGGTCAACCACCTGCTTCAGGGACTGGAGGAGTACGCTGTGGCGTACCTGGACGACATTGCCGTCTTCAGTTCCACCTGGGAGGAACACCTTCAGCATCTCCAGGAGGTGCTCAAGCGTATTCACCAGGCAGGTCTGACCATCAAGCTGGGAAAACCACTATGGGGCAACCGGGACGTAGGCGGGGGTTCCATGAGTCCAGAGCCCGAGAAAGTGGACGCGATCGTGTCCTGGCCCACCCCCAGGACCAAAAAGCAGGTGAAGCCCTTCCTGGGCACTGCAGGGTACTATAGGCGTTTCGTACCGAACTATAGCGCCATTGCAAAACCCTTGACGGACCTCACCAAGGGCGGTCTACCCCAAACAGTCAACTGGACAGATGGCTGTGAGGCGGCATTCCGAGCTTTGAAAACAGCCCTGTGCAGCTCTCCAGTGTTGAAAGCCGTCGACAGCAGTCGGCCATTCCTGGTACAGACTGACACCAGCGAATTTGGCCTTGGTGCTATACTCAGCCAGGTTGATTCGGGGGACCAGGAGCACCCCGTGTTGTACCTGAGCCGGAAACTTCTGCCAAGGGAAGTGGCATACTCCACCATCGAGAATGAGTGCCTGGCCATGGTCTGGGCACTGCAACGTTTGCAGCCCTACCTGTACGGGCGCACCTTCAAGGTGGTCACCGACCACAACCCTCTGAGCTGGCTGCACACAGTGTCCGGAACCAATGGTAGGTTGCTACGCTGGAGCCTTTCCCTGCAGCAGTATGATTTTGCCGTACAACACAAGAAAGGCAGTGATCATGGGAATGCTGATGGGTTATCACGACGTGGCGAACCCGCTGAGGTGCGCATGTCGGATTACCGACAGGTCATGCCTCCGTAGCGCCCTCTAAGGGGGGGAGGTGTGATGAGTGCTGTGCTGGAATTGCTGACCTCATCTTTTTTTTTGTACTGCTGAAAGCCCACCAAGCAAAGCCCCCCTCCTTCTCTCTGCAGCTCTCATACTTCTCACCAACCCCCAGCCTGCACTCAGGCAGTGTAATGTGAGCTGCCAGTGCTGGAAGTTTTCCCGCTTCACCGCAGGGGTCCTTCATTGTCTGCACACGTGCTTTCTTCCTATAGCAGCCATTTTGGAGAATTCATTCTTTTTTGGTTAATAACACGGTGGGAGCATTCGCTAGAAACACGAAAGTTACTGTGTTGAACCATGCGCCGACGGGCATCGTTCCCGTGGTACTGGTAAACCCGTAACTCCAACAGAACCCGAGAAATGGAATTCTCGGGTGCCCCATGTACTAGCCCACCCAAGTGTGGGCTCATTGGAACCGTAATTTTAGAGTAAGATCATTGATAGGTCTGCCGTTATTCTGCTAGGTTCACAGGACGAGTTATGGACCTTATGATATTGCAGAGCTCAAACCATAGCTTGCAGCCAGGGGAGGTGGCCAGAAAACCAGCCCTTTTTGTGAGGTCAGAAGCTGACATGCATAAGTCTTGCAGTGAAGTTCCTTAGGCACTTTCTGCTGGGATGTCCTGACTAACAGATCTGCCAATGAATTATGACGTGTGGCTCCTTCCCCCAGCCTGGCTTGCCTGTAATGATCTAACAACCATGTGAGTCTTTCATTCTTAATCCCATTTTATTTTATAACTGCATCTGTACATAACGATATTGTCTCGGTTTGTTCCATCTTTTTATATTATATAAGCACTGCCTGTTTTTTAAGGAATAAACCTATAAATTTATTAGTTTGTTTCTCCTGCTCTATAAACGAATTTGCACGTGCCTGAAGTACTACGCTACTGTTTTGGGGTTGCTACGGACCCTCTTGATAAATTGTTCATCAAAAGCCGTAGCTGGTGGCAGCTAAAAGGAAGGGGTGTAAAGTGTTAATCTATTGGGTGACGCTGGCAGTGACGGAGCGGGGTTTATAAGGGTACTGCCTGGCTGCGGCTCGGAGTAATTATAATTCCCTCACTGCCGCGTGCCCAATAGCCAGCACACATCCAAGTGACCCGTCTGGCGACTAATTATCCTAGGTGCAGTTCCCTGACTGACCTGAGGGTAAGGGGGGCGCCAGAGAGCTGCAAGTTCCTAAGTGGAAGTGGGATAATTATAAATCCCTGCAGTTTACTGGGTCGGACGGCAGCAGCCGTCGTGTGTGTGCGCGTTTTCGTCACATTTGCAGCACGGAGGGATCACAAGCCGTGATACCCCGGGCTACCGTGTGGCGGACCGCGTGCCTTTTCATCACAATGCCATTACCTGTACCCAAGAGGCCATGGACTCATATTTCTATGGATTTTATTTCTGACCTCCCTGTCTCTCAGAGAATGACCATTATTTGGGTAATCTGTGATAGGTTTTCCAAGATGATACATCTTGTGCCATTACCGAAGTTGCCTTCCTCCTCCAAATTGGTGCCTTTGTTCTTTCAGCACGTGGTTCTGTTACATGGCATTCCGGAGAACATTGTATCTGACAGAGGAGTCCAGTTTGTTTCCAGATTTTGGAGGCCATTTTGTTCTAAACTTGGTGTTCAGTTGTCTTTCTCCTCTGCATTTCACCCTCAGACCAATGGACAAACCGAGAGAACAAACCAGACCTTGGAGACTTATTTGAGATGTTTTGTGTCTGCTGATCAAGATGACGGGGTCTCTTTTTTGCCTTTGGCTGAGTTTGCTCTTAATAATAGGGCTAGCTCTGCCACCTTGATGTCTCCATTTTTCTGCAATTCTGGGTTTCACCCTCGATTTTCTTCAGGACAGGCGGAGGCTTCTGTCTGTCCAGTGGTTGACTCTATTGTGGAGCGAATGCAGCAGATTTGGGACCAGGTAGTGGAGAGGTTGTCTCTCTCTCAAGAGAAGGCCCAGCGGTTTGCCAACCGGCATAGGACTGATGGTCCTCGTTTTAAAGTGGGGGACTTGATTTGGTTGTCCTCAAGAAATATCCCTATGAAGGGTGCATCTCCAAAATTTAAGCCAAGGTTCATTGGACCTTATAAGATCATGGAAATTCGTAATCCGGTTTCCTTCCATTTGCTTCTTCCAGGGACATTTAAAATCCATAACGTGTTCCACAAGTCCTTATTGAAAAGGTTTGTCGAGCCAGTGGTTCCTATGGCTGCGCCTCCCGACCCTGTTTTTGTTGAGGGCAATTTGGAGTATGTGGTTGAGAAAATATTGGATTCTCGTTTTGCTAGATGGAAACTCCAGTATTTGGTTAAATGGAGAGGTTATGGTCAGGAGGACAATTCTTGAGTGTTTGCTTTGGACATCCATGCTAGTAGACTGATCTGTGCCTATGATCGAGCTCATCCTGATCGGCCTGGTTGCGCAGGTGAGGTGTAGGTGAGGTGAGGTGATAGGTGTAGCTATCCCTCCGGCTGTGACGAGACGTCTAGGATCACCGTAGGTACGCTCCACGGCTAATTCTAGTGTTGCGGTTAGTTTAGGGTCCTGCAACCCAATAGTTTCCAGGCTCTCTGGTGTATTGCTACTTTGGCTATTTTTGCTATTTCTCCTCAGCTACCGAAACATAACAGTAGGTGTGTTTACTGTCCTCCACTCACTGGCAGCTTTTCTTCACCATTGACTTGCATTGCGGTCGGGTTTCCGACGCCGACTCGACTGTTTCCGTTAGTCTGCCGACTTCGTTCGACTCGACTTTTGTAAAAGTCGAGTCGGCCGAAACCCGACTCGACCCTCCCTGAGGCAAAGTCGCTCATCTCTAGTTGGTACTAATAAATCAAAAATCCATGAAAAGTCAGACATTGCTTTTCAAACATGCTTCCACAGATTTAAAAAAAAAAAAAATAAAACTCATGAAATATGCCTGGACAGAAATGATGGTACCCTTAACTTAACCATTTTGTTGCACAACCTTTTGATGCAATCACTGCAATCAAAGGATTCCTGTAACTGTCAATGAGACTTCTGCACCTCTCGACAGGTATTTTGGCCCACTCCTCAAGAGCAAACTGCTCCAGTTGTCTCGTGTTTGAAGGTTGCCTTTTCCAGAAGGCATGTTTCAGGTCTTTCCAAGATGCTCAATAGGATTTAGGTCAGGGCTCATAGAAGGCCACCTCAGAATAGTCCATTGTTTTCCTCTTAGCCATTCTTCCGTGTTTTTAGCTGTGTGTTTTGGGTCATTATCCTGTTGCAAGACCCATGACCTGCGACTGAGAACAAGCTTTATGACACTGGGCAGCACATTTCTCTCTAGAATCCCTTAATAGTCTTAAGATTTCATTGTACCTTGCACAGATTCTAGACACCCTGTCCAGATGCAGCAAAGCAGCCCCAGAACATACCAGAGCCTCCTCCATGTTTCACAGTAGGGACAGTTTTCTTTTCTTGATATGCTTCCTTTTTCCCTCTGTGAACATAGAGCTGATGTGCCTTGCCAAAAAGTTCCATTTTTGTCTCATCTGTCCATAGGACATTCTCCCAGATGCTTTGTGGCTTTGTCAACATGTAGTTTGGCAAATTCCAGTCTGGCTTTTTTAGGATTTTTTTCAACAATGGTGTCCTCCTTGGTCGTCTCCCATGAAGTCCACTTTGGCTCATACAACGAAGGATGGTGCGATCTGACTCTGATGTTCCTAGAGCTTGAAGTTCACCTTTAATCTGTTTAGAAGGTTTTCTGGGGTCTTTTGTTACCATTCGTATTAATCGTCTGTTTGATTTGTCATCAATTTTCCTCCTGCAGCCATGTCTCGGGAGGTTGACTACAGTCCCATAGAGCTTACATTTCTGAATAATATGTGCAAGTGTAGTCACAGGAACATCAAGCTGCTTGGAGATGGTCTTATAACTTTTACCTTTAACATGTTTGTGCATAATTTTCTTTCTAATATCCTGAGACAACTCTTTCCTTTGCTTCCTCTGGTCCATGTTGAGTGTGATACACACCATGTCACCAAACAGCACAGTGAGCATCTGTAGCCCTCTATACGGGCCCATTCACTGATTACAAGATTGTAGACACCTGTGATGCTAATTAGTGGACACACCTTGATTTAACATATCCCTTTTGTCACATTATTTTCAGGGGTACCATCATTTCTGTCCAGGCCTATTTCATGCGTTTTATTTATTTATTTTTTTAAAAGTTCTATGGAAGCATGGTTGAAAAGCAATGTCTGATTTTCATTTGTTCATTTTCATAGATTTTTGATTTTTTATTACATTTTTCAGATTTAAGTTATTTCTGTGACCTTTGTGGGTTTTTCTGTCATTAAACTAGGGGTACCAACAATTTTGAACACATGTATAATATGATAGATGTGGGTCCTACCTCTGAAGCCCACAGCTCTTTTGAGGAGAGTCATTTGAATAGTTATTTTCTGTTGTATTCGCTACAATGTGTTTTCTATCACTGTAACTCCAATTAGGTATAAAATGTAGGTTTTAAATGTCCATTTGCATAGAATCCATTAATCAATGACTCTTACAATTGGTTACAACTTCACTTATTTATACCTCAGCATCAGATGAGGTACACTATAAGGACAAAAGAATTAATATGCCAACATATTACACCTTCAGGAGTTTTTATGACATCGCATTCTACAGTCATGGCCAAAAGTTTTGAGAATGACACAAATATTATATTTTCACATGATCTGCTGCCTGTAACGCTGGTATTGTCTGTACTTTGTTTTCCAGCGTTACTCAGCATGTCTCTGCTTTAACCTTTTTGCTCCTTTCCCCCTAACCAGCTGGGATACTGTTGTCTGTTACCTGTATGGATGCTGCTCAGTTCCCAGCTCTGCTGCGTAGCCGTACTTGCTTGAGTGTCTCCGCTGCGTTGCATGACCACCCGCATGTGCAGTCCCTGACCTGCTGTAAAAGCCATCCGTAGCTTACAAAGTTCTCTGCAGTGGTGCATGACTTACTACGTGTGTGGCAGCAGCTACTGTCAGGCGCCTGGCCTGCTGTGAAGACCATCCGTAGGTTGCAAAGTCCTCTGCACTGTGCATGACTTACTACGTGTGTGGCAACAGCCACTGTCAGGTGTTCCTCTGTGATGAGTTGTCTGGCTCTGCATAGGGGGCGCGGCCCACACCTGTCCTGCTTTTATGAGGATTGGGTGTGTACTAGAATTACTGCTCCAGCCTATCGCTGTGAAGCAGCTCATATATAAAGTTCCCCAGCCCTGAGGGGCGTTGCCAGAGCTTCACATTGAATCCACATTGAATTCCTGAACCTAGCCGTATGTGGTTGTGTGTTCACCTCCTGCTCTGAGTTTGATCAGCTCTGGAGAGCTGATTCCCCTTGTCCTGTCTTGTGTTTCTGCATGGGGCTGAGTACCCAGATCGCCATTCCTGGAGGCTGCATATCCAGGCCTGTTCCTGTTGTATCTTGTTTCCTGAATCCCTGATCCTGGATCTAACCCGGTACCTGAATGTCTGAACTGTGTCTTGTGTTTCTGCCTATGCTGGGGGCTGATTACCCAGATCGCCGTTCCTGGAGGCTGTATATCCAGGCCTGTTCCTGCTGTGTCTTGTTTCCTGAATCCCTGATCCTGGACCTAACCCGGTACCTGAATGTCTGAACTGTGTCTTGTGTTTCCGTCTATGCTGGGGGCTGATTACCCAGATCACCGTTCCTGGAGGCTGTATATCCAGGCCTGTTTCTGCTGTGTCTAATTACCTGAACCCCTGATCCTGGATCGCATCCTGTACCTGACTGTCTGAACTGTGTCCTCTGTGTTATGTTCCTGAAATCCTGCTGTGTCCTGAACCCTGTGCCAGTGACTGTGAATCCTTGCTATATAACCTGAGTTCATCTTGGAAGGAGGAGTCCGGTGTGTGCTGAGTTTCTGTTACTCTGTGCTCAGCTTCTGTGCAATTCCCGGCCAGCTCCCGTTAAGCCTGGCGGGGCTTGCACCAGACCGCTGGGATTCCTTTTCAGGTCGCTGCCAGATGTCCGGATCCTATTCCTGATGACCACTGCCTGATATCCGATGTCCGATGACCACTTCCAGATGTCCGGATCCTATCCTTCTCTGCCTGATGTCCTGAGCTTGCCAATCGTTGCCAGATGTCCGGACCTGCCGATCGTTGCCAGATGTCCGGAGTCCGATACCAGTGTTCTGATGTTCCTGTGTTCCTGTCCGTGTTCCTGACTCCCTGAGATCCAATCCGTGTTCCTGATGTCCTGTCTGTGTTCCTGGGATCCAATCCGTGTTCCTGATGTCCTGTCCGTGTTCCTGACTCCCTGAGATCCAATCCGTGTTCCTGATGTCCTGTCTGTGTTCCTGGGATCCAATCCGTGTTCCTGATGTCCTGTCCGTGTTCCTGTGTTCCTGAGATCCAGTCCGTGTTCCTGATGTTCCGATGTCCTGCCGGTTCCTCCTTGGTCTACCCTGTGATGACGTCTGTCCTGGGTCGGTGTCTGATGTTCTCCTGCTAAGCCTGTGCTACGCCTGAGGCCTGAGAGTGAGGCCATACTAGTATGCCCGTGCCAGATGATCCTGGACTGCATCTACCCGTGATGACCCCGCCATCGTCTGAAGTCTGTCTGAGGTCGGTGTCTGATGTTCTCCTGCTGAGCCTGTGCTACGCCTGAGGCCTGAGAGAGAGGCCGCCCAAGTATGCCCGTGCCAGATAACCCTGGACTGCATCTACCCGTGATGTCCTTCTGCACTCGTCTGTGATCCTGAGTCATGTACCTTCTCTGATGTGCGGAATCGGGAGCCCGGTCTTATGTTCTGTTATGTACTGTGTGTTTCTTTAAGTAAACTTTATGTTTCTTCATACCTGAAGTTGTGCGGTGTTGTCTAGTCCTGCAGGTCGCCATCTTGCCCACATGCTCAGCTGCCACGGATCCCGGTCGCTGCCCTTCCCTAGTCCGGGCAGGCCCGGGTCTCCCTCCGTGGTCCAGTGGGTCCACATTCTCTTACCATCTGGGAGTATGCCTCACGTCGTCGTGGACTGGCGGCGTGGGAGCATTGGCTAGTTAGGCAAGCTATGCCATGTCCCGACGCCCCGCAGCCGTGGGAAGCGTAACACTGCCCTCTGGTTTTTATGTGTGTTTGACAGATGTTTTTATCACATACAGAAATATAATAATTGCAAACATATGAGTAACAAAAGCTTATATTGACAGTTAGAATGAGTTAATGCAGCAAGTCAATATTTGCAGTGTTGACCCTTCTTCTTCAGGACCTCTGCAATTCTCCCTGGCATGCTCTCAATCAACTTCTGGACCAAATCCTGACTGATAGCAGTCCATTCTTGCACAATCAATGCTTTCATTTTGTCAGAATTTTTAGGTTTTTGTTTGTCCACCCGTCTCTTGATGATTGACCACAAGTTCTCAATGGGATTAAGATCTGGGGAGTTTCCAGGCCATGGACCCAAAATCTCTATGTTTTGTTCCCTGAGCCATTTAGTTATCACCTTTGCTTCATGGCAAGGTGCTCCATCATGCTGGAAAAGGCATTGTTGATCGACAAACTGCTCTTGGAGGGTTGGGAGAAGTTGCTCTTGGAGGACATTCTGGTACCATTCTTTATTCATAGATAAAGAAAAATAGTTTGCGCACATAAAAAACTCTCAAAAGAACATGAATTTTGAGAGTTTTTTATGTGCGCAAACTATTTTTCTTTATTTATCTTTATTGGCACTCTTTAGTGGTAGTACCCTTGTTTGCAGCACTCTTAAACTCTGGTCACTAGAGCGCCGCTGACATTTATATTTACATTCTTTATTCATGGCTGTGTTTTTAGGCAAGACTGTGAGAGAGCCGATTCCCTTGGCTGAGAAGCAACCCCACACATGAATGGTTTCAGGATGCTTAACAGTTGGCATGAGACAAGACTGGTGGTAGCGCTCACCTTGTCTTCTCCGAATGAGGCGTTTTCCAGATGTCCCAAACAATCGAAAAGGGGATTCATCAGAGAAAATAACTTTACCCCAGTCCTCAGCAGTCCACTGCCTGTACCTTTTGCAGAATATCAGTCTGTCCATGATGTTTTTTCTGGAGAGAAGTGGCTTCTTTGCTGCCCTCCTTGAGACCAGGCCTTGCTCCAAGAGTCTCCGCCTCACAGTGCGTGCAGATGCACTCACACCTGCCTGCTGCCATTCCTGAGCAAGCTCTGCACTGCTGGTAGCCCGATCCCGCAGCTGAAACACTTTTAAGAGACGGTCCTGGCGATTGCTGGTCTTTCTTGGGCGCCCTGAAGCCTTTTTGGCAACAATGGAACCTTTCTCCTTGAAGTTCTTGATGATGCGATAGATTGTTGACTGAGGTGCAATCTTTCTAGCTGCAATACTCTTCCCTATTAGGCCATTTTTGTGCATTGCAATGATGACTGCACGTGTTTCTTTAGAGATAACCATGGTTAACAGAAGAGAAACAATGATGCCAAGTACCAGCCTCCTTTTAAAGTGTCCAGTGGTGTCATTCTTACTGAAAAGAGGAACGCTGGTCCTTTTAAGGCAGGGCTGCAATGATGTTGAAATGTGTTTTGGGGGATAAAGTTCATTTTCTAGCCAAATATTGACTTTGCATGTAATTGCTGTTAAGCTGATCACTCTTTATAACATTCTGGAGTATATGCAAATTGCCATTAGAAAAGTGAAGCAGTAGACTTTGTAAAAATTAATATTTGTGTCATTCTCAAAACTTTTGGCCATGACTGTAAATCCATAGATATTAACCCCTTCCCGACCTTTGACACAGCGTATGCGTCATGAAAGTCGGTGCCAATCCGACCTATGACGCATACCCTGCGTCATGAAAGGATCGCGTTCCTGCGGGCCGGGAGACCGGGGTCACTCAAAGGTCACCCGACCCGCAGTTACAGGACCCTTTGTGCTTCACCACAGGGGGGTTGGCTTAACCCCCCCGTGGCCACGATCGCTCTGATTGGCTGTTAAAAGTGAAACAGCCAATCAGAGCAATCTGTAATATTTCACCAATTTAATTGGTGAAATATTACAATCCAGCCATGGCCGATGCTGCAATAGCATCTGCCATGGCTGGACACCGAGACCTGACCCCCCCACACGTAGTCACGGCGGCGATCGGCCGCCGCCACCGAAAGATGGCAGCGATCGGTCACCGCCGTCACTAACAGCTCCCCTCCTCCTTTGCTCCGGTGCCCCCACCTTCCGATCCCCCCCTAACCTTCCGACCACCCTACTCACCTCTCCCGATCCACCGATGTCCCTGGATCGGTCCCGGCGTCCGCCCGGGCCTCTTCATGGGCGCCGCCATCTTGGAAAATGGCGGGCGCATGCGCAGTGCGCCCGCCGGCCCGCGCATGCGCAGTGCGCCCCCCAGTGCCAAAAAATTTATTTTGATCACTGTGATAAACTGTCACAGTGATCAAAATAAAATGAACCCCCCCTTTATCATAGGTAGGGACAAATAAAAAAAATAAAGATTTTTTTTTTTTTTTTCCTATTAGGCCCTGTGCACACGTTGCGGATTTTGCTGCGGATCCGCGGCGTATTTTGCTGCGGATCCGCGGCGGATTTCGCTGCTGATCCGCGGCTGATTTCGCTGCTGATCCGCGGCTGATTTCGCTGCTGATCCGCGGCTGATTTCGCTGCTGATCCGCAGCGGATTTCGCTGCTGATCCGTGGCGGATTTCGCTGCTGATCCGTGGCGGATTTCGCTGCTGATTCGTTGCGGATCCGCGGCTGATTTTGCTGCTGATCCGCGGCGGATTTCGCTGCTGATCCGCAGCTGATTTCGCTACTGATCCGCGGCTGATTTCGCTGCTGATCCGCCGCTGATTTCGCTGCTGATCCGCGGCTGATTTCGCTGCTGATCCGCGGCGGATTTCGCTGCTGATTCGCTGCAGATCCGCGGCGGATTTTGCTGCGGATCTGTGGCTGATTATCTGCTGATTCATCTGCGCTAGCAGGTATAGCATAACGCGATCGCGTTATGCTATACCGTTACCAGCCGGTCACCGCTACGCGTTGAACGGGCTGGTAAAACGCAATATGAACCCAGCCTTAGGGTTAGAACTAGGGTTAGGGTTAGCATTAGGGTTAAGGTTAGAATTACGATTAGGGTTGGAATTTGGGTTAGGGTTGGAATTAGGGTTAGGGTTGGAATTAGGGTTAGGCTTGTAGTTAGGTTTATGGTTAGAGTTGGGATTAGGGTTAGGGGTGTGTTGGGGTTAGGGTTATGATTAGGGTTTGTATTAGGGTTAGGTGTGTGTAGGGGTTAGGGTTGGGGTTAGGGGTGTTTGGGGTTAGGGTTGGAGTTAGAATTGAGGGGTTTCCACTATTTAGGCACATCAGGGGGTCTCCATACGCGACATGGCGCCACCATTGATTCCTGCAAATTTTGCGTTCAAAAAGTCAAACAGTGCTCCCTTTATTCCAAGCCCCGACGTATGCCCAAACAGTGGTTTATCCCCACATATGGGGTATCAGCGTACTCGGGAAAAATTGCACAACAACTTTGGGGGTTCTAATTTCTCCTGTTAACATTGGGAAAAAAATTGGGGACTAAAAATTATTTTTGTGGAAAAAAAATGATTTTATATTTTCACGGCTCTGCGTTATAAACTTCTGTGAAGGACTTGGAGATTCAAAGTGCTTATCACACATCTATAGGAGTTCCTTGGGGGATCTAGTTTCCAAAATGGGGTCACTTGTGGGGAGTTTCTACTGTTTAGGCACATCAGGGACTCTGCAAACGTAACATGACGCCCGAAGACCATTCCATCAAGTGGGCATTTCAAAACGTCACTACTTCCCATCCGAGCCCCGACGTGTGCCCATACAGTAGTTTTCTCCCACATATGGGATATCAGCATACTCAGGACAAATTGGACAACAACTTTTGGGGTCTAATTTCTCATGTTACCCTTGGGAAAATAAAAAAATTGGGGACTAAAAGATCCTGATTGTGGAAAAAATATGATTTTTTTATTTTCATGCCCGGGCGTTATAAACTTCTGTGTAGCCCTTGGGGGTTCAAAGTGCGCACCACACATCTAGATAAGTTCTTTGCCGGGTCTAGTTTCCAAAATGGGGTCACTTGTGGGGAGTTTCTACTGTTTAGGCACATCAGGGGCTCTGCAAACGTAACAAGATGCCCGCAGACTATTCCATCAAGTCGGCATTTCAAAGCGTCACTACATCCCTTCCGAGCCCTGACGTGTGCCCAAACAGTGGTTCCCCCCCACATATGGGGTACTAGCGTACTCAGGAGAAACTGGACAACAACTTTTGGGGTCCAATTTCTCCTGTAACCATTGTGAAAATAAAAAACAGTGGGCTAAAAAATCATTTTTTGAGAAAAAAAAATGATTTTTTATTTTCGCGGCTCTGCGTTATAAACTTCTGTGAAGCACCTGGGGGTTCAAAGTGCTCACTATGCATCTACATAAGTTCCTTAGGGCGTCTAGTTTCCAAAATGGGGTCACTTGTGGGGGAGCTCCAATGTTTAGGCACACAGGAACTCTCCAAATGCGACATGGCAACCGCTAAATATTCCAGCATATTTTCCATTCAAAAAGTCAAATGGCGCTCCTTCCCTTCTGAGCCCTGCCGTGCGCCCAAACAGTGGTTTATGACCACATATGAGGTATCTGTGTACTCAGGAGAAATTGCCCAACAAATTTTAGGATCCAATTTATACTGTTGCCCATGTGAAAATGAAAATAACTGAGGCTAAAAGAAAATTTTTGTGAAAAAAAAAGTACTTTCTTTTATTTACGGATCAATTTGTGAAGCACCTGGGAGTTCAAAGTGCTCACTATGCATCTAGATAAGTTCCTTAGGGGGTCTAGTTTCCAAAATGGGGTCACTTGTGGGGGAGCTCCAATGTTTAGGCACACAGGGACTCTCCAAATGCGACATGGCAACCGCTAAATATTCCAGCATATTTTCTATTCAAAAAGTCAAATGGCGCTCCTTCCCTTCTGAGCCCTGCCGTGCGCCCAAACAGTGGTTTATGACCACATATGAGGTATCTGTGTACTCAGGAGAAATTGCCCAACAAATTTTAGGATCCAATTTATACTGTTGCCCATGTGAAAATGAAAATAACTGAGGCTAAAAGAAAATTTTTGTGAAAAAAAAGTACTTTCTTTTTATTACGGATCAATTTGTGAAGCACCTGGGGGTTCAAAGTGCTCACTATGCATCTACATAAGTTCCTTAGGGGTCTAGTTTCCAAAATGGGGTCTCTTGTGGGGGAGCTCCAATGTTTAGGCACACAGGGACTCTCCAAATGCGACATGGCAACCGCTAAATATTCCAGCATATTTTCCATTCAAAAAGTCAAATGGCGCTCCTTCCCTTCTGAGCCCTGCCGTGCGCCCAAACAGTGGTTTATGACCACATATGAGGTATCTGTGTACTCAGGAGAAATTGCCCAACAAATTTTAGGATCCAATTTATACTGTTGCCCATGTAAAAATGAAAAAATTGATGCTAAAAGAAAATTTTTGTTGGAAAAATTAAAATGTCCATTTTTTCCTTCCACGTTGCTTTAGTTCCTGTGAAGCACCTGAAGGGTTAATAATCTTCTTGAATGTAGTTTTGAGTAGCTTGAGGGGTGCAGTTTTTATAAAGGTGTCACTTTTGGGTATTTTCTGCCATATAGACCCTCAAAGTGACTTCAAATGTGAGGTGGTCCCTAAAAAAAATGGTTTTGTAAATTTTGCTGTAAAAATGAGGAATCGCTGGTCAACTTTTAACCCTTATAACTTCCTAACAAAAAAAATGTTGTTCCCAAAATTGTGCTGATGTAAAGTAGACATGTGGGAAATGTTATTTATTAACTATTTTGTGCCACATAACTCTCTGGTTTAACAGAATAAAAATTAAAAATTTGAAAATTACAAAATTTTCAGAATTTTCGCCAAATTTCCATTTTTTTCACAAATAAACGCAAAAATTATTGACCTAAATTTACCACTAACATGAAGCCCAATATGTCACGAAAAAACAATCTCAGAATCGCTAGGATCTGTTGAAGCGTTCCTGAGTTATTACCTCATAAAGGGACACTGGTCAGAATTGCAAAAAATGGCAAGGTCTTTAAGGTCAAAATAGGCTGGGTCTTGAAGGGTTAAAATGGAGAATGTTCCCCCTTTGCAGATATAACAGCCTCTACTGTTTTGGGAAAGCTTTCTACAATATTTTGGAGGCATCTGTCTGAATTTTTGCAAGAACATTTATAAGGTCAAATACCAATGTTAGATGAGAGGGCCAGGATTATAATATTCGTTCTACTTCATCCCAAAGGTGTTGGATGAGATTGAGGTCAGGGCTCTTTCACAGCAAACTCACCCAACCTTATGCCTTCATGGACCTTCCCTTGTGTACAGGGCACATTCATGGGGAACAGAAAGGGCCTTCTCGAAACTGTTTACACAAATTTGGACGCTACAATTGTCCAACAATATCTTGGTATTCTGAAGCATTAAGATTTCTCTTCACTAGAGATGAGCGACTTTCCCTTTTTTCGGGTCGAGTCGGGTTTCATGAAACCCGACTTTAGCAAAAGTCGGGTCGAGCGAAATCGGCCGACTATCGTGAAAAGTCGGTGGTTCGACCGAAACACGAAACCCAATCCTAGTCAATGGGGAAGCAAAGTCGGTAAGGAGTGGAGGACAGTAAACACACCTACAGTGCCCATTTTCAGAGCCGGCGGGTGGCTCAGCCAAAGAGCGGTGCCGGCGCGGCTTTGAGCGGCGCAGGATTCAAATCCCCGCAAAAGCCGCACCGGCACCGCTCATTGGCTGAGCCGCCCGCCGGCTCAGCCACTGAGGGGCGCAGGATTCAAATCCCCCGCCGTGCGGCACCCCTCATTGTCAGAGCCGGCGGGCGGCTCAGCCAATGAGCGGCGCGGGATTCAAATCCCCCGCCATTGGCTGAGCGATGCCGCCCGGCTTTGCTATGTGTGTATGTGCGAGGCTGTGTGTGTGTGTATATGCAGGCATCGTCCAATGGGACTACAAGTCCAATCCGGCTATGCCTGCTACACTGTCAGTGAGTGACACATTAGCCAATGATGGGACAGTAGTAGTCCCATAATCCGGCTAAAGTGTTGAATGTAAAAAAAACATACATTACATACACAACATACAGAACATACAAAATATAACACATAACATATACATGTATAACACAGAACATACCTATAACATACAACACATAATATACAGAACATACATATAACATACAACACATAACATACATATAACATACATCTTTACTGATACAACACATAACATACATATAACACATAACATACAGTACATACTGTGAGGCAGTGACCGGGATCGTTTACGAGGGACGTTATATTTCCCCCAGAATGTGTACAGAGACCTATTAAAGCCATTGGAGTGCATTGCAGTCACACACCTACAGCTGCGGCTGCAATGCAGGAATGAAGGTGAGCAATGACCTAGTCAGAGTACCTGGCTAAGGAGATTAAGTAAAATCCGGCAGGGCCTTCATTTCTTGGAGGAGGTCACAGGAGGCAGTGGGGCGGCCTTCTCCCTCCAACCCGGGTTTTCCAGTGGCTTTTGCCACAGGTCTTTAAAACTCCTGCACTAAGGATTAGTGTGGCTCTATGTTTGGACCCTGCTAGGAGCATAGCAGGAAAGCTCCACAGGATTGTGTGTAGCTGAACCCACGCCTGGGACGGCTCTGCACCTGTCAGGCTCTGTTCGGCCCGGCGCGGCCGTTGTCCCCGGCAACCATTGTTTATGGACTGATGTTATCCCGGCTGCGTACCGGAGGACTTTTCTGTTTAACCCGTGAGTTGCTGAATAAAAGCTGTTTAATTTGGACTTGCTTGGGTCACTGCCTCAGTTACTGCACGGTGTGAACACCGCCGCCTTACAATTGGTTGGAGAATGCGGGCATTGTGACTGAGGTATACCCCACCGGCAGCTTCATGAACCCAATCCGGCCGGCCACGTTTCAGCCGCAACCTGTGGACATAATGGAGGAGCTGGTAAAGCAGCTGGTAATTACACAACAGCAGCAGCTGCAGTCTCAGCGACAACAGCAGGAGCAGTACCTGAGTCTCCAGCGGCAACAGCAGGAGGGGGAGCAACAGCACAATGAGCAACAGCAGCTATTGTACCAGCAGCAGCAAAAAACAAACAAACTGTTGCTACAACAGATTTCTGCACTGCGGGAGACCTCGACGGCACCAGCCCCTGAACGTCGAGAGGCCCGAGACAGGGTTCGCTCAGCGTTGAGGAAGATGGGACCGGAGGACGACGTGGAAGCTTTTATGACAATTTATGAGCGCACAGCGGAGCGGGAAAACCTACCCGCCGGCCAGTGGGCCGAAGTAGTAGCTCCGTTTTTGGTCAGCGATGCACAAAAGGCCTACTTCGATCTCAGTCGGGAGGACGCCCAGGACTACCAGAGGCTCAAAGGTGAGATCCTTGCCCGACTGGGGGTTAATACATACGTGAGGGCTCAGCATGTATTTTCATGGGCCTATGTGGAGACACAACCCGCGCGGTCTCAGGCTTATGACCTCCTGCAGCTGGTAAAGAAGTGGCTCCAGCCAGAGACTTTGTCTCCAGCCCAGATGGTGGAGAGGTTGGTGGTTGACAGGCTGGTGAGGACTCTGCCAGCTGCTATCCAACGATGGGTGGGGCAAGGCGACCCCGGCACATTCGACCAGGTAGTCAGTTTGATCGAGCGCTACTCGGCCACTCAAGACTTTATTCGGGACTCCGCCCCCTCTCGGCTGTCACGCCGATCCCTGCCAACCCAGGAATCGGGAAAGGGGTCGCGTCCCTCTGCTGGGGACAGTCAGCACCGTACCCGGGCTGAAGGGGAACCCCGGAGTGAGAGTGGCAGGAGACCGGGTCCCTCCCAAACTGTCATAAGACGTAACAGTACCTCCACCCTTAGGTGCTGGCGGTGTCAGGGACCAGGACATGTGATGGCTAATTGTCCCCTGACTACGGAACCCATGGACTGCGGATATAGCCGCCGGGTCTCAATGTATGCCCAGACCGTCTGCACAGCAACCCTCGACCCCCAGGACAGTGAACTCCAACTATGCCAGATACTGGTTAATGGGTACCCTACGGAGGCTCTCCTGGACTCAGGGAGCCTCGTGACTCTGGTACATGGGTCACTGGTGGCAGGAGACAACCCCAGCGGACGGCAGGTCGGGGTTGTATGTATCCATGGGGACCACCGAGAGTATCCAACTACGGAGGTAGTCTTGTCCACGCCATGTGGAGACATAAAACATGTGGTGGGAGTGGTAAAAAATCTTCCCTATGGGTCTGTGTTAGGAAGAGACTTGCCCCTGTTCTGGTCTCTGTGGAAAAACAAAATCCATTCTCCCCTGGTAAAATGTATTACAGATGCTGTACCCGACGAACCTGCCGTAGGGGTGTCCCATATAGGGATAGAGTGTGACCCCGATAGGTTTCCCTTAGAGGTGCTGGCAGGAGAAGTGGAGGAGACCGCATCGATTCCCGAGCTGGAAGTGTCCAGGGCCACGTTTGGGACAGCTCAGCTACAGGATCCCACCCTGACTCAGGCGCGGGAAAGGGTGCTAGAGGTAAATGGCATAGCCCAACAGCCCAATGCAGATACGGTATTTCCACGCATGGTAATCAGTGGTGAGTTGCTTTATAGGATAGATAAAATCAGGGACGAGGTTGTGGAACAGTTGGTAGCACGTCAGTCGTATCGTAGGGTGATTCTAGATTTGGCACACTCACACTTGCTGGGGGGCCACTTAGGAGAGAAAAAAACTCTAGAACGTATCTTGCAGCGGTTCTTTTGGCCAGGAGTGTACGCGGAGGTCAAAAGGTACTGCGAATCCTGCCCCGAATGTCAGTTGACCTCACCCACTGCAAGTTTCCATAGTCCATTGGTACCCCTGCCAATAATAGAGGTACCTTTTGAACGGATTGCAATGGATTTGGTAGGACCCATTGTAAAATCCGCCCGTGGTCACCAACACATACTGGTGGTCGTCGACTATGCCACCCGGTACCCGGAGGCTATACCACTACGCCACACCTCGGCAAAACTTATTGCCCGAGAACTGTTTGCCATGTTCTGTCGTCTGGGACTACCCAAGGAGATCCTGATGGATCAGGGGACCCCCTTTATGTCCAAGGTGACAAGAGAACTGTGCAAACTGCTAAAAATTAAACAATTGCGCACCTCGGTGTACCACCCTCAAACCGACGGGTTAGTAGAACGGTTCAATAGAACCCTCAAGTCCATGTTAAAAAAGGTGATTTCTAAGGATGGAAGGGATTGGGACATGTTGCTACCCTATTTGATGTTCGCTGTCCGTGAGGTACCCCAGGCTTCCACAGGGTCTCTCCCTTTGAGTTATTGTACGGCAGACACCCTAGGGGTCTGTTAGACGTAGCCAAAGAGACATGGGAACAAGAGCCGACTCCACATAAGAGTATAATTGAACACGTGGCTAGTATGCAGGACCGGATCGCGGCGGTCATGCCCATCGTGAAAGAACATCTGTTAGATGCCCAGGCAACCCAGAGGCACACATATAATAAAAGAGCCAGAGTCAGGTCTTTTAACAAGGGCGATCGGGTATTAGTGCTGGTACCCACAGCCGAGAGTAAGCTCATGGCCAAGTGGCAAGGGCCATATGAGATTCGAGAAAAGGTGGGGGAGGTAAATTACAGGGTGTATCAGCCCGGAAGGAGGAAACCTGAGCAGATCTACCATGTAAACCTGCTAAAGCCTTGGAAAGATCGAGAGTGTTTAGTTACAGACATCACCCCGGACATATCACCAGAGAGTCCTCTACCTTCAGCCAGGGAAGCATCCAAGGGGGAGGTCAGGATAAGTGATGCTCTCACTAAACAGCAGCGACGGGAAGCTCGCTACCTGGTGCAAAACAATACCGACGTGTTCTCAGAGCTACCAGGTAGGACTACGGTTATCCAACATGACATTGTCACCGAACCTGGGGTAAGGGTGCGAATAAGACCGTACCGGGTGCCCGAAGCCCGGAGGCAAGCCATTTCGGCTGAGGTAAAACAAATGCTGCAATTAGGCGTCATAGAGGAATCACGGAGTGAGTGGGCTAGCCCCATTGTACTGATTCCAAAGCCAGACGGATCATTACGCTTCTGTAATGATTTCCGGAAATTGAATGAAGTGTCGAAGTTCGACCTTTATCCAATGCCCCGGGTGGACGAGCTGATTGAGAGACTGGGGCAGGCCCAGTACTTTACCACGCTCGATCTCACCAAGGGTTATTGGCAGGTACCTCTCACAGATTCGGCGAAGGAAAAAACCGCCTTCGTAACTCTGGAGGGTCTATTTCACTATGTGGTCTTACCTTTTGGGTTACATGGGGCCCCGGCTACATTTCAGAGATTGATGGACATAGTGCTCAAGCCTCATCAGGAATACGCGTCCGCGTATCTAGATGATATCATCATATTTAGCACCGACTGGCAAAACGCACCTAAAACACGTACAAGCGGTGCTGGATTCTCTCAGAGCCGCGGGGTTAATGGCAAACCCAAAAAAATGTGCGATAGGGCTGGAGGAAGCTCGATATTTGGGGTATGTGATAGGCCGAGGAGCTATCAAGCCCCAAATCAGTAAAATTGAGGCCATAAAAAACTGGCCTAAACCATCGAGTACAAAACAGGTGAGGGCGTTCCTTGGCATCCTTGGGTATTACCGCCGGTTTATACCTAATTTTGCCGGGCGAACGGCGGCCCTAACCGATCTCTTGAAAGGAAAGAAAACGGTAATGGTTCGGTGGAACCCTCAGGCAGAAGAAGCCTTTCAGTCCATGAAGTTGGCCCTGTGTGGACAGCCGGTCCTCATCAGCCCCAACTTCAATGAAACCTTCATTGTACAGACAAATGCCTCGGAGGTAGGACTAGGGCGGTGTTGTCACAAAAAGTGAATGGTGAAGAGCACCCGGTCACCTACTTGAGTAGAAAACTTGTCCCGGCAGAGAGAAACTATAGCGTAGTAGAGAAGGAGTGTTTGGCTATTAAGTGGGCCTTGGAATCACTACGTTATTATTTACTCGGGCGTCAGTTCCGCTTGGTGACGGACCACTCACCCTTGGTATGGATGAGGAATGCAAAGGAGAGGAATGCGCGAGTCACCAGGTGGTTCCTGTCACTGCAAAATTTCAGTTTCTCTGTAGAACATTGCCCTGGGAAGTTGCAAGCAAACGCGGATGCCCTGTCCCGGGCACCCTGTATGGTGGCAAATGTTCAACCCCACAAGTTTGAACAGAGGGGGGGGATATGTGAGGCAGTGACCGGGATCGTTTACGAGGGACGTTATATTTCCCCCAGAATGTGTACAGAGACCTATTAAAGCCATTGGAGTGCATTGCAGTCACACACCTACAGCTGCGGCTGCAATGCAGGAATGAAGGTGAGCAATGACCTAGTCAGAGTACCTGGCTAAGGAGATTAAGTAAAATCCGGCAGGGCCTTCATTTCTTGGAGGAGGTCACAGGAGGCAGTGGGGCGGCCTTCTCCCTCCAACCCGGGTTTTCCAGTGGCTTTTGCCACAGGTCTTTAAAACTCCTGCACTAAGGATTAGTGTGGCTCTATGTTTGGACCCTGCTAGGAGCATAGCAGGAAAGCTCCACAGGATTGTGTGTAGCTGAACCCACGCCTGGGACGGCTCTGCACCTGTCAGGCTCTGTTCGGCCCGGCGCGGCCATTGTCCCCGGCAACCATTGTTTATGGACTGATGTTATCCCGGCTGCGTACCGGAGGACTTTTCTGTTTAACCCGTGAGTTGCTGAATAAAAGCTGTTTAATTTGGACTTGCTTGGGTCACTGCCTCAGTTACTGCACGGTGTGAACACCGCCGCCTTACAATACATATAACATACAACACATAACATACATATAGCATACAACACATAACATACATATAACACATAACATGCACTACATACATATAACATACAACATGTAACATACATATAACATACAACACATAACATACATATAACATACAACACATAACATGCAGAACATACATATAACACATAACATACAGAGCACACATATAACACATAACACATGTAACACATAACATACAGAACATACATATAACACAACATACAGAATATACATATAACACATAACATACAGTACATACATATGACATACAACACATAACATACAGTACATACATATAACATACAACACGTAACATAAATATAACATACAACACATAACATACATATAACATACGACACATAACATACAGAACATACATATAACATACAACACATAACATACAGAACATACAGTACAGACCAAAAGTTTGGACACACCTTCTCATTCAAAGATTTTTCTGTATTTTCATGGCTATGAAAATTGTAGAATCACACTGAAGGCATCAAAACTATGAATTAACACAGGTGGAATTATACATTACACTTTACAAAAAATTGTGAAACAACTGAAAATATGTCTTATATTCTAGGTTCTTCAAAGTAGCCACCTTTTGCTTTGATTACTGCTTTGCACGCAGAAAAGGTGAACGGATGGATTCTACATGCTTGGTTCCCACCGTGAAGCATGGAGGAGGTGGTGTGATGGTGTGGGGGTGCTTTTCTGGTGACACTGTTGGGGATTTATTCAAAATTAAAGGCATAGTGAACCAGAATGGCTACCACAGCATCTTGGAGCAGCATGCTATTCCATCCGGTTTGCGTTTAGTTGGACCATCATTTATTTTTCAACAGGACAATGACCCCAAACACACCTCCAGGCTGTGTAAGGGCTATTTGACCAAGAAGGAGAGTGTTGGGGTGCTACACCAGATGACCTGGCCTCCACAGTCACCAGACCTGAACCCAATCGAGATGGTTTGGGGTGAGCTGGACCGCTCACCGCTTCAATTTTGAATAAATCCCCAACAGTGTCACCAGCAAAGCACCCCCACACCATCACACCACCTCGGCTCCATGCTTCACGGTGGGAACCAGGCATGTAGAGTCCAGCCGTTCACCTTTTCTGCGTGCAAAGCAGTAATCAAAGCAAAAAGGTGGCTACTTTGAAGAACCTAGAATATAAGACATATTTTCAGTTGTTTCACACTTTTTTGTAAAGTGTAATGTATAATTCCACATGTGTTAATTCATAGTTTTGATGCCTTCAGTGTGATTCTACAATTTTCATAGCCATGAAAATACAGAAAAATCTTTGAATGAGAAGGTGTGTCCAAACTTTTGGTCTGTACTGTACATATAACACATAACATACAGAACATACACACAACATACAACACATAACATACAGTACATACACATAACATACAACACATAACATAGAGTACATAATCACCAATCACCTATTTCCCGATGCCATCGTCTCCTGTAATAAAAATAAAATGATATAGCAACCTATACATCACCTGGCCGCCGTAGCCCAGATAATAACGAGTGTCCTACGACGATCTCCAGTATAGAACGCTGACATTGAGTGATGTCAGTGCTCTACATCGCCCCTGCAATGCACTGACATCAGACTCTGGGAGAGAATGATGTCACTTCCGTTCATTCTCACTGGCAATGCTGGGGAGAAAATTCCCATGCAGCATTGCCGTAAAGTGAGAGAATGAACTCAGTGATGCACTGCAGGAGCCATTGTCTCCTAGGAGTCAGTGCATCACTGGGAGGCCCTACAGAGCAGTGGCATCACCTGATGTGACTGTTTTATAGGGAGACTGTCGTGGGACATTCTTTATTAATTGGCTGTCATCTACCGCCCCCCGGAACTAGCCATCTCCACCTTTCTCGACCACTTCACCACCTGGCTACTCAATTTCCTCTCTGCTGACATCCCCACCATCATCATGGGCGATTTCAACATCCCCATTGACACTTCCACCCCGGCGGCCTCTAAACTTCTTTCGCTCACAGCTTCCCTTGGCCTCACTCAATGGTCCTCTGCGGCCACTCACAAAGGCGGTCACACGCTGGACCTTATCTTCACCCGTCTCTGTTCCCTCACTAATCTCACTAACTCCCCTCTCCCCCTGTCTGACCACAACCTACTGACATTCTCTTCCCTCTCCTCTGTTAGTACGCATCCCCCACTCCACAAACTCACCCACCCTCGCAGAAATCTCAAACACCTCAATTTACAATCGCTCTGAGTCCCTCCTCCCTCTTACAGACATAGCCTCACTTCATGACACAGATGCTGCTGCCACATTTTATAACACCACAATTAAAACCACACTTGATTCGGCCGCCCCCCTCATGCAGAGCAAAACTCGTACAATCAACAGGCAGCCCTGGCTGACCGGCCTGACCAAAGAACTGAGACGGGCTTCCAGGGTTACCGAGCGGAGATGGAAGAGAACCCACTCCACCGAGCACTTCAACGCATACAAGCAGTCCCTTGCCAGCTTCAAGTCCACGCTCTCTGCCGCAAAACAAACTTACTTCTCATCTCTCATATCCTCCCGGCTCACAACCCTAAACAGCTCTTCAACACTTTCAATTCTCTACTCCATCCCACAGCACCTCCTCCCTCTCCTCTCATTTCTGTCGAAGACTTTGCCTCCTTCTTTAAGCAAAAGATTGATACTATCAGAGAAGGCTTTGGCCCGCAGCTCCCAATGCCCCTCTTAGCCACTCAGCCCTGTTCTTCCAAAACCAGCTTCACCACCATGACAGAAGATCAGCTCTCCACTCTCCTGTCAAGATCACACCTCACCACTTGCGCGCTTGACCCACTCCCGTCCCACCTCATCCCTAACCTTGCCACAGTCTTCATCCCTACTCTCACACACCTCTTCAACCTTTCACTTACAAATGGTGTCTTTCCTTCATCCTTCAAACATGCTTCAATCACCCCGATCCTCAAAAAGCCCTCCCTCGACCCATCCTCAGCGTCTAGCTATCGCCCGATATCTCTTCTCCCCTTCGCCTCAAAACTACTGGAACAGCATGTATATCTTGAACTGTCCTCCCACCTTTCCTCCTGCTCCCTCTTTGACCGGTTACAATCAGGCTTTCGACCGCATCACTCAACTGAAACTGCCCTAACTAAAGTTACTAACGACCTGCTAACCGCCAAGAGCAAGCGACACTACTCTGTCCTCCTTCTCCTGGACCTGTCTTCTGCCTTTGACACCGTAGACCATTCCCTCCTCCTACAGATTCTCTCATCTCTTGGCATCACAGACTTGGCCCTATCCTGGATCTCATCATACCTAACAGACCGAACATTTAGTGTCTCCCTCTCACACACCACCTCCTCACCTCGCCCCCTGTCTGTCGGTGTTCCCCAAGGCTCAGTCCTAGGACCCCTACTCTTCTCCATCTACACCTTCGGCCTGGGACAGCTCATAGAATCCCACGGCTTGCAGTATCACCTCTACGCCGATGACACGCAGATCTACCTATCTGGACCTGACCTCACCTCCCTACTGACCAAAATCCCACAGTGTCTGTCTGCTATCTCAGCCTTCTTTTCTGCTCGCTTTCTCAAACTGAACATGGACAAAACAGAATTCATCATCTTTCCCCCACCTCATTCTACCCCTCCACCAGGCCTATCCATCAATGTCAATGGCTGCTCGCTTTCCCCAGTCCCACATGCTCGGTGCCTTGGGGTGATCATCGACTCTGCCCTCTCTTTCAAACCACATATCCAAGCCCTCGCCACCTCCTGCCTCCTCAAACTCAAAAATATCTCCCGGATCCGCTCATTCCTCAACCATGAAACCACAAAAACACTAGTGCACGCCCTTATCATCTCCCGCCTCGACTACTGCAACCTCCTACTGTCTGACCTCCCCTCTAGCACTCTGGCACCACTCCAGTCCATCCTACACTCTGCTGCACAACTAATCCACCTGTCTTCCCGCTATTCCCCTGCCTCCCCACTATGCCAGGCCCTTCACTGGCTTCCTATTGCCCAGAGGCTCCAGTTCAAAACCTTAACCATGACATACAAAGCCATCCACAACCTTTATCCTCCATACATCTGTGACATGGTCTCCCGCTACCTACCCACACGCAACCTTCGATCCTCTCAAGATCTCCTTCTCGACTCCCCCCTCATCTCTTCTTCCCACAACCGCATACAAGACTTCTCCCGGGCTTCCCCCATACTCTGGAACTCTCTGCCGCAAAACATCAGACTTTCACCAACAACGGAGACCTTCAAGAAAAACCTGAAGACCCACCTGTTCCGACAAGCCTACAACCTGCAATGACCTCAGTGTACTGAACCATCGCACAACCAGCTCTACCCTCTCCTAGTGTATTCTCACCCATCCCTGTAGACTGTGAGCCCTCGCGGGCAGGGTCCTCTCTCCTTCTGTACTTATGCGTCCCTTGTCTAGCACATGTTTATTGTATCTGTCTATATTTTTCCCCTTTTCATATGTAAAGCGCCATGGAATAAATGGCGCTATATAAATATAATAATAATAATAATAAATAATAATAATAATTAATTGGACTGCGTCGGACAGGGAGTATACGATTGTTTTATTTTTTTACGTTCTATTACAGGAGATCGAGGGCGTCGCTTGGATCTGAGCGTATAATAAAGATATGAAAACCGTGTTGTGTTTTATTTCATTAAAATACTTTATTCTTATGGTGTGTTGTTTTTTAACCCTATATTAATATAAGATTAATAATGGATAGGCGTCTTATTGACACCTCTCTATTATTAACAGGGCTTAATGTCACCTTACAATAGCAAGGTGATATTAACCCCTTATTACCCCATATCCCACCTCTACAGGGGAGTGGGAAGAGAGGGGCTAAGTGCCGGAATTGGCGCATTGTACAGATGCGCCAATTCTGGGGCGGCTGAGTGATGGTATTTTTAGCCAGGGGGGTGCGCCAATATCCATGGCCCCTTTCCTAGGCTATGAATATCAGCCCGCAGCTGTCTGCGTAGCCTTTCTAGCTATAAATTACTGGGGGACCCCACGTCCTTTTTTGGGGGTCCCCCTATTTTAATAGCCAGTAAAGGCTAGCTGCGGGCTGATATTCATAGCCTGGGAAGCTCCATGGGTATTAAACCCTTCCCAGGCTAGAAGTATTGGCCCGAGCCGTCGACTTTCCCCCTCTGGCACAGAAAATTGCGCGGGAGCCCACGCCATTTTTTTTACAATTTTTCTTAAAATTAACGCTATTGCGTGAAGATCTTGTGAGTGTGTGCGCGCGTGGTCTTTAACTATTTATGTACCATTCTATCTATTATCTATGTAATATCTATCTATCTATTATCTATCTATTTTCTATCTATCTATCTTCTATCTATCTATCTGTCTATATATTATCTATCTATCTGTCTATCTCTCTGTCATCTATCTATCTATTATCTATTTATCTACCTATTATCTATCTACTGTATCTATCTTATCTATTATCTATCTATTATCTATCTATCATCTATTTATTATCTATTATTATCTATCTATCTATCTATTATCTAGATATCGGTCTATCTATCTATTATCTATCTATCTGTCTATGGCCGGAGTCACGCACACTGTAAAAAAATCGGACCGTATTATACGGCCGTAATACACAGAAAAGTCCCCTGAACAGTGATCCGTATGTCATCCGTGTGCAATGCGAGGATGCGATTTCCTCGCATCAAAATATCCGTGTGTCATCCATATGGCATCCGGATGGCGAGATTTTATCGCCGGCTTGCAAAACCGACATATAATGGATCCAAATGACAGTTTTAAAATCACAAAAGAAAGAATATATATACACATAGAATACATATATATATATATATATATATATATATATATACATGTCATTGTGACACATATATAGGGTACATACCCATTTGCGAGAAAAAAAACGGTCCGATTCCATGCAATTGGCATGCGATTGTCATGCGATTTGTATGCGATTTTTAATCGCACCATCCGTTTTACATCCATTTTCCATCCGTATGCAATGCGATTTTAAAATGAGGTTTTACATAGAGCAGTTCTCTCTATGTAAAAATTCATGTTAAAATAACATTGCAAAAAATAACTGTACACAAAAAGCAAAAAATTATATATATATATATTATATATATATATATATATATATATATATAAAGGTCATACACTTCTACATAGCAGAATAGCCGCTAATTCAATTGCCGGCTTCTGTAAAATCATTACACAACATGAAATGTGTTACATTTCCGACATGAAATGACACATGGTTTACATACAGTAAACCATTTCATTTCATGTAGTTTGATATATGGTTTTAATTAACAATTTCATGAGTGCATGTGTGCAAAATTTCATACATGTACGTGTTAATTAAGGATACATACCCATTTTTGAGAAAAAAAAACTGTCCGTTTTCTGGATGGAAAAAACGGTCCAATTCTATGCAATTGGCATGTGATTGTCATGCGATTTGTAAGCGACTTTTAATCGCACCATTCGTTTTCCATCCATTTTCCATCCGTATGCAATGCGATTTTAACATGAGGTTTTACATAGAGCAGTTCTCTCTATGTAAAAATTCATGTTAAAATAACATTGCAAAAAATAACTGTACACAAAAAGCAAAAAATTATATATATATATATATATATATATTATATATATATATATATATATAAGGTCATACACTTCTACATAGCAGAATAGCCGCTAATTCAATTGCCGGCTTCTGAATCATTACACAAGAAAGTGTTACATTTCCGACATGAAATGACACATGGTTTACATACAGTAAACCATTTATTTCATGTAGTTTGATATATGGTTTTAATTAACAATTTCATGAGTGCATGTGTGCAAATTTCATACATGTACGTGTTTAATTAAGGATACATACCATTTTGAGAAAAAAAAATCTGTCCCGTTATTTGGATGGAAAAAACGGTCAATTTAGCAATTGGCATGTGATTGTCACGGGCATTTGTAGCGACTTTTATATCGCACCATCCGTTTTCCATCCATTTTCCATCCGTATGCAATGCGATTTTAACATGAGGTTTTACATAGAGCAGTTCTCTCTATGTAAAAATTCATGTTAAAATAACATTGTAAAAAAAAACTGTACACAAAAAGCAAAAAAATTATATATATATATATATATATTTATATATATATATATATATATATATAGGTCATACACTTCTACATAGTAGAATAGCCGCTAATTCAATTGCCGGCTTTCATTACAGAACCTGACATGAAATGACACATGGTTTACATACAGTAAACCATTTAATTTCATGTAGTTTGATATATGGTTTTACTTAACAATTACATGAGTGCATGTGTGCAACATTTCATACATGTAGGTGGTAATTAAATGTGTAAATTCGATGAAAAAAAATGCGTGGATTCCCGTGGTATTTTCGCCACCAGACAGGGAAAGCCAGTGAGTGAGGGTAGATAATAATAGCCTAGGGAGGATGCATTTTTTGTGCCCCCCCTGGCTACTAACATCTGCCCCCAGCCACCCCAGAAAAGGCACATCTATTATTAGATGCGCCTTTTCTGGCACTTAGCCCGTCTATTCCCATTGCCCTGTAGCGGTGGCTAATGGGTTAATAATGGGTTAAGGCCACCTTGCTATTGGAAGGTGACATTAAGCCGGATTAATAATGGAGAGTTGTCAATTAGATATTAGAAGAAATTATTAACATAAAAACAGAATATAACATTTCTCCACAACAAGACCATTAATATGAGGCATACAGGCCGGACTAGTGTAACATTTCTATTACATGTATGCCCATATTAATAGGTCATACACCTCCTGTCGGTTGACAGATTCCCTTTAATGGAAGACTTCTTAAAGTGGACTGTTTTGTCTATTTTACTGTGGATAATGAAATGGTATATAGGAATGAATTTTATGAAGTTAACCTGCCACAAACTGTTTTTTTCACAACATTTTGCAAGTAACTTTGCAGTATTGTTGCTTCAGTTACAATTATAATATCAGGCCTCGTTCACACGAGCGCATAAGACGGCTGAGCGCTATGTGATGATTTATCGGATAGCACTCGGCTCATTGTTATACTATGAGGCAGTGTAGATCTGCGATTATTTTCTCATGACATTTCGGCAGCATGCTGCAATTGGCAGCGAGATTCAGCTCCCTCGCACCCATACAAGTCTATGGGTGCCTGTGAGACATCGGACTGCACTCGGATGTGATCCCAGTGCAGTCCGATATACGCCAAGACATGCAATGTGGGAGATGGAGAAATTACTATCTCAGTCTCCTCCGCAGCTGTGCAGCAATACTCTCATGCAAGAGGATCGGAGCACAGAGCACTGACACTCGGATCACACTCGCAGCAAAGCTGGAGCCGAGGGTCATTAGCATCTCGCATCGGATGTTATACTCTAGTGTGACATCGTCACCGGCCTTAGATATAGTATAGGACCTTCCCAATGTGGGTACACCTTGTCGCAGTGAGATGGCTTTTATGCTTTTTTTTATCAAAAAACAGTGTTTACAAAGTATCCTATGTGATTCATATGCACTATTACGTTCGTTTTACTTACAGCAGAGTAGTTTCTCATTTTGTTTCCCATCTTAGGTCTTGTATGTTTAATGGCCATTGTGAACATGTTCCTATACGTTGCATGCATACTTATACTGCGGCTCATTTTTTTCAGTATCTACAAGTAGTAGTTCTAATAAACTTGGTTCTTGTTGTACCTGTGCAGTACATTTGGATCTGTTATTGCCTCTTTAGGTTAAAGGGGTTTTTCTGGTTTTATAGACAAATTTCTGTAGTCTACCTGTCCCTGCAGATTGCTGAATCACGATAGCGCGCTGTGCACACACTGTCACGATTCCCCTTCATTTCCAGCATAGTTAACACAATTGTACAATCCACAAAGTTGTGGTCACGTGCCAACTAGAGTCTCAACTGCTCCTGTAGTTGGCATTTGTAAGCAATTGTGAAAATCACATACCTGGGATCACTAGAACGCCCACTCACGCTGGGAATAGACTGGAGTCGTGACAGTGTATGCAGAGGTGTATCTAGGCTTTCTGGCACACGGGGCAAGAATTCGGTTCGGCGCCCCCCACCTCAAGCACACATGCGATTTGCATTCTCCCCCATCCCCACTCCAAATCCCCCACACACAAAGTACCCCCCATCACATAAAGTATCCCCCATCCCCACTCTAAATTCCCCCCCCCCATACACACACATACATATATTATGTCCCCCTTTAATCTTCGGTGGTTTCTTCAGCTCCACAGTGGATACGCCTCTGAGTGTATGAATCATTGGCAGTGATTCCGAAAACCCCCTTATAAGTATGTGCACACAACAACATCTGGTCAACCAAGTTTTTCTAGGCAAAGACGCTTCAGGAAAATGGCAGCGCTCATTTTCCTAAAGCACTTTCACTGGTGGCTAAGCCGTAGTTTTCCAAACCCTGAAGCAATGAAAAGAGGTAACTAAACATGAGCACAGCAATGTCGTTTATTCATTCATTGCTGTGCAGTATGTTCATTTTTTTGTGGCATTTTTGCAGCTCTTTTTCAGGCAAAATCCACATGAATAAGATGTTACACTAAGTTTGGTTTTGATACTATATCTGTGTAGAATGGTGACTTTCATACTGTAAACACTATAAGGTCACAAATGCGAGAAGCTTACACGATTCTCGCACGAGTCTCTCGCATGAACACCCGGCGCTGCCGCCGACACTCGGTCCGGAGCGTGCGGCTGCATAGAAATATTTACATAAGCTGGATGTTCATGCGAGAGAATCGTGTGAGTTTCTCGCATGTGTGACCCCGGCCTAAGGATGGGCCACTGTTCATGGGCCACTGCTGTCTGCTTGCCCCCCCAAATTTTGCCAGCCGCCCCTGGCCGCTGGCCTCGGGTCTGGCCCCATGTCTGATGTGTTCCTCGGTTCTGACCCCTTGTCTTTTGTGTTAGACCGACTGCTTCAGGACTGGCCCCGGATCTGGTGTGTTGGTCCACCTGCTTCAGGTCTGGCCCCATGTTCGGTGAGTTGAGCTGCCCACCTCGGGTCTGGGGCTGTCTCCAGTGTGTTGGTCTGCCAGCCTCGGGTCCGGCCCACCATCTGATGTGTTGGGCCGCCCGCTTCGGATCTGACCACGCCGTGTCTGGTGTGTTGGATCGCCTGCCTCGGGTCTGGCCCTATGTCTAGTGTGTTGGGCTGCCAGCCCTGGGCAGCTCACCCCGGGTCTGGCCCCGTGTCAGATGTGTTGGGCCTCCAGCCTGGGATCTGTCACCGATGGTGTTTGGTGTGTTCTGCCACCCGCCTTGGGTCTGGCTTCGTGTCTGGTGTTGGGCCGCCCACGTTAGGTCTGGCCCCGTGTTTGGTGTGTTGGGCCGCCCGCCTCGGGCGTGGCCACGGTTATGATCTTTTGGGCATCCCCGAGGGTCTGGCCCCCTGTTTGGGGTGTTGGGCTGCCCGCCTCGGATCTGGCCCCGTGTCTGTTGTATTGGGCCACCACCATCTGGTCTGGCCCAGTGTCTGGTGTATTGACTCGGTTCTGTACCCGGGTGTGTCTGTTGTTTTGGGCCGTCTAGGTTCTGACCCCTTGTGTCTGATGTGTTGGGCTGCCCTCCCTCGGGTATGACCTTGTCTGGTGTTTTGGGCAATTTAAATTGGGTCTTACCCCTTGGGTTTGCTGTGTTGGGCTGTCCGCTTCGGGTCCAGGCCATCTACCTCGGTACTGACCCCTTGTCTGGGCTGTTAGACCAACCGCTTCAGGACTGACCCCTGGTCTGGTGTGTTGGTCCACCGGCTTCAGGTCTGGCCTCATGTCCGGTGAGTTGAACCGCCCACCTCAGGTCTGGTCCTGTCTCCAGTGTGTTGGGCTACCAGCCTCGGGTCCGGCCCCGCCCACTTCGGATCTGACCATGTTGTGTCTGGTGTGTTCGATCACCTGCCTCGTGTCTGGCCCTGTGTCTAGTGTGTTGGGCTGCCAGCCCTGGGCAGCTCGCCTCGGATCTGGCTTCATGTATGGATTTTTGGGCCTCCCGCCTTGAGTCTGGCCCCGTGTCAGATGTGTTGGGCCTCCAGCCTTGGATCTGGCCCCGTGTTTAGTGTGTTCGGCCAACCGCCTCGGATCTGGCCCCGTGTCTGCTGTTGGGCCGCCCGCGTTAGGTCTGGTCCCGTGTTTGGTGTGTTGGGCCACTCACCTCGGATCTGGCCCCAGTTATGACTTTTTGGGCATCCCACCTCGGATCTGGCCCCTGTCTGGTGTGTTGGGCCACCACCATCTGGTCTGGCCCAGTGTCTGGTGTATTGGCTCGGTTCTGTACCCTGGTGTGTTTGTTGTTTTGGGCCTTCTATCTTAGTTCTGACCCCTTGTGTCTGATGTGTTGGGCTGCCCGCCCTCGGGTATGACCCCTTGTCTGGTGTTTTGGGCAATTTAAATTGGGTCTGACCCCTTGGGTTTGCTGTGTTGGGCTGCCCGCTTCGGGTCTGACCCCATGTCTGGTACATATGTTGGGCTTCCTGCCTCAGTGTGTCTGTTGTTTTGGGCCGTCTACCTCGGTTCTGACCCCTTGTGTCTGATGTGTTGGGCCGCCCGCCCTCGGGTATGACCTTGTCTGGTGTTTTGGGCAAATTAAATTGGGCCTGACCCCTTGGGTTTGCTGTGTTGGGCTGTCCGCTTTGTGTCTGGGCCATCTACCTCGGTACTGACCGCTTGTCTGGGGTGTTAGACCGACCGCTTCAGGACTGACCCCTGGTCTGGTGTGTTGGTCCACCTGCTTCAGGTCTGGCTTCATGTCCGGTGAGTTGAACCGTCCACCTCGGGTCTGGCCCTGTTCCAGTGTGTTGGGCTACCAGCCTCGGGTCCTGCCCGCCCGCTTCGGATCTGACCACGTTGTGTCTGGTGTGTTCAATCACCTGCCTCGGGTCTGGCCCTGTGTCTGGTTTGTTGGTCCGCCCGCCTCGAGTCTGGCCACATGACTGGTGTGTTGCGCTCCTGCCGAGCTCGGCTCTGGCCCCATGTCTGAGAATGTGCTGGGCTTCCCCGCTCGAGTTTTGCCCCGTGTTTGGGGTGTTGGGCCGCCCGCCTCGGGTCTAGCCACCTGTGTCTGATGTGTTGGGCCAGCTGCTTCGGGTCTGGTCCCATGTCTGGTGTGTTGGGCTGCCCTCCTCAGGTCAGCCTCATGTCTGGTATGTTGTGATCCGAATATCCAAGAAATCAAGCTGCCCGTCATAAAACTTATGAGTAAGTCTGATATTATATGGATTTTGATTTAAATAGGCCAAAAAATGACATACGGTAAGTCACTCTGTGCGCCCTGCCATATGATCAATAGATCATCAATGTATCTATACCATGATAATGCTTGGGAGGCAGCCCCCGTCCCACCACCAAATACCTCCCTCTCCCAGAAACCCAAAAAGAGGTTGGCATATGATGGGCGCAGGCCGCCCCCATGGCAGTCCCACGCTTCTGTAAGTAGAAGCGGTCCATAAAAGTAAAAAAATTATGAGTTAAAATAAATTCTAACAGTTCCATGACTAGCAGCTGTAATGACGGATCCAGATCACTTGTATTTAAATAAAAATTGACGGCCCTTAGTCCATGTTCGTGATTAATGCAGGTATATAACGACTCGACATCCGCCGTGGCCAATACCATATCTGATTCCAGGGAAAGACCGTCCAGCTTACAGAGGGCATCAGTAGTGTCTCTGATGTAGGAGGGTAGAGCACTCACTAAAGGTTGTAAATAAAAATCAATAAATCTGCAAATAGGCTCACAAAGTCCCCCCACACCAGAGACAAAAGGATGGCCGGGTGGAGAGAGTGAATCCTTATGTACCTTTGGTAAAAGGTAAAATGTCGGTACTGTCGGATAGCGTACAGAAAGCCCCTCCAGGACTTTTTTAGTAATAATGCCCTGAGTAAAGGCTCTATCCAGGATTTTAACAAGATCTCCCTGAAATTTGGACAGAGGATTGGAGGGTAAGGGTAAATAGGCCTCCCTATCGCGCAATTGGCGAAAGGCCTCTCGCTCATACATTCCCACTGGCCAAATAACCACATTCCCCCCTTATCAGCTGGTTTAATCACTACATCCCTCAGTGCTCTAAGATCGCTCAGTGCTCGTCTCTGCGCACCAGACAAATTGTCTCCTACCCTACTTGTAGGGATAGTTTTAAGATCATCCGTGACTAATTTACAGAAAATTTCAACTTGAGGGCACAGAGATAGTGGGGGGAATGTGGTTGACCTCGGGAGAATGGAGGGAGGAAAATTACCTGTAGAGGTGCCAGAGCCCTCACTCTCCAATTCTTCCAATATGCGTATAGCTTCCCGTTCCATCGTACTGTCCAAATCTGCCCCTCGATGAGTCCCAGAATGCAGACGTTTCAAAATGAGTTTCCTCAAAAATAAATGTAAGTCCTTCACTGCAGTAAAAAAGTCAAAATTATTATTCGGAACAAATGAAAGGCCCAATTGAAGGACTTCTAGTTGAGTATGAGTCAGAGCATGTGAGGATAAATTAATTACCTCTAATTTATTATTTTTGCTTTTCTTCTCAACTGATTGTGGTGGGGTTATTTTACGTTTATTAAATGATTTTCCCCTTTGTCCAGCAACAAATCTATTAGGGCCCAGTCTATCCATAAGATTGATAGTGGACGTTGATGTAGAAGGAGGCTCATCGTCCATTGATGAAAGAGACGACACAGAACTAGATCGTTCAATTGGATTGCGATTTTGATTATTCCGTCTGGCATGTTGCCATCTATAGACCCTTTTGTTCCTAAAGTCGTCACAGTCTCTCTGATATTTCTTACTCTTCGTCTGAACGAGTTCTTTTTCCCATTTAATTAGATCAGCGTCTAGTTCTGTGTTTAATTTTTGGAGGGCCTCCGTTGACAACTGTTTAATCAGTTTCTCTTGAATCTCCTTTATTTCAATCTCTACTCTCCCAATTGAAGTCTCATTTGATTTAATCAGGAGATTCATAAAGCTCTTAGAGCATATGGATGCTACTTCTTCCCATTGCTGTTTAAATTCGTCATTATCAGTATTGAAGGAGGGGAAGACTTGCACACGTAACCCCCTAGGGATAAGACCCTTATCAATATATTTTTCCATAAATGACTTATTCCACCACCATTTAGTTCTTTTGTGGAAAAGACTTTATCTTCCAAAAGGTAGGTGAGAAAACAAGGGGATCTGCTATCTTGGATCTAATCCTTATAAACAGGGAGGAAATGGTTGAAGAGGTAAAGGGTATGCCACACTAAACAACATCGCTAACGGGATCGCTAAAAAACGTCACTATTTAGCGATCCCGTTAGCGATGTTGTTGTGTGCGGCAGCTGCCAGCGACGAGCTTCC
This sequence comes from Oophaga sylvatica, assembly GCA_033576555.1. Classification (NCBI taxonomy): domain Eukaryota; kingdom Metazoa; phylum Chordata; class Amphibia; order Anura; family Dendrobatidae; genus Oophaga; species Oophaga sylvatica. Next base: position 137,616,091 of record JARQOD010000003.1, read on the forward strand.
TGCTGTGATCTCGCTCGTCGCTGGAATCGTTCCGGACCCTATTTTATCGCCGGCGCTCCCGCTGGGTAAGTATAATCGCTAAGTGTAGCACCTTTTCTTAGCGATTTAGCGGTACTTTTGTACCGCTAAAGTCGTTAAGGAGATCGCTAACTGCGATAGCGTCCTTAACGACATCGCTAAGTTAGGTAGCTACTAGCGATATAGAAACAATCCCGCTAGCGATCTCATTAGTATGTGACGCTAACGAGATCGCTAGCGGGATTGTGTAGTGTGGCAGTACCTTAAGAGTGGCTGGGACCCTAGGAGGTAGTGACCATGCTATTTTAGAATTTTGGATAACAAGAGGAGGAAGACCTGTGAAGACTCAGACGTCAAGGTTAGATTTCAGAAAGGCAGATTTTAAGGGACTCAGAAAGAGAATTGGAGGGATCCAATGGCAGGATATCCTTAAGGACAAAAATGTCCAGGAAGGATGGGACATCTTGAAAAATGAGATTCTCAAAGCACAATTGTTAACAATTCCAAAAAGAGGGAAGAATGGGAAGCATTTAAGGAAACCAGGATGGATGAACACAGAACTTAAACACATGCTAAAAAGGAAGAAAGAAATGTTTATCAAATGGAAAGAGGGAGGTTTATCTAAAGAAGAATATAATGCCATCTGCAGAACCTGCAGGGCACAAATCAGATTATCTAAAGCTGACAATGAGGATTTTGGGGATACGTCAAAAGTAAAAAAAAAGTCAAAGATGCTATAAGATTTTTACAGGATGAAAATGATGAAATGGTAAGAAAGGATGTTGAGAAGGCTGAGCTTTTAAATTCCTATTTTGCATCTGTTTTCTCTCAGAAAGGAAATGTAACATCAACTGATCTTCACTGTCCTATTAAAGGAATAGAAGAATCCAGGATATCTATAAACAGAAAGACAGTGAGGAAACACTTAGCTAACCTAAATGAATTCAAGTCTCCAGGTCCAGATGAATTACACCCCAGAATACTGAAGGAGATAGCAGAAGAAATTCTTGAACCACTGTCAATAATCTTTGAAAATTCTTGGAGAACAGGAGAAGTCCCAGAAGACTGGAGAAGAGCAAATGTTGTTCCTATCTTTAAAAAGGGGAAGAAGGTGGACCCAGGGAACTACAGGCCGGTGAGTCTGACTTCTATACCAGGAAAAATCTTTGAACAAATTATTAAAGAACATGTATGTAAGTACCTGCATAAGAATGAAGTGATTAAACAGAGTCAGCATGGGTTTGTAACTAATAAGTCATGTCAGACTAACTTAATTTCCTTCTATGACAGAATCACTGACTTGGTGGATCAGGGAAATGCTGTAGATATAGTATATCTTGACTTCAGCAAAGCATTTGACAAAGTATCTCACACAATCCTTATTGAAAAAATGACTAAGTATGGAATGGACAAGGCAACTGTTAGGTGGATTCATAACTGGCTTAGTGATCGGACTCAAAGAGTGGTCGTAAATGGCTGCACATCCAGTTGGAAGAATGTCTCAAGTGGGGTACCACAAGGCTCTGTTTTGGGCCCTGTATTGTTCAACATCTTTATCAATGATTTAGATGAAGGAATTGAGGGTAAACTGATCAAATTTGCTGATGACACAAAGCTAGGAGGGGTAGCTAATACTAGAGAAGAGAGAGAGAGGATTCAAAAAGATATAAATAAACTGGAGCAGTGGGCAGCAACTAACAGAATGGTTTTTAACAGGGAAAAATGCAAAGTACTACATCTGCTCAATAAAAATGAAAAAAGCATATACAAAATGGGAGGAATAGGGCTAAGTAACAGCACATGTGAAAAAGACTTGGGTATACTAATTGATCACAGACTGAACATGAGTCAACAGTGTGATGCAGCAGCAAAAAGGCAAATACAATTCTAGGATGTATCAACAGAAGCATACAGTCTAGATCACGTGAGGTCATTATTGCCCTCTACTCCTCTTTGGTCAGACCTCATCTGGAATACTGTGTCCAGTTTTGGGCACCACATTTTAAAAAAGACATCAACAAACTGGAGCAAGTTCAAAGGAGAGCCACCAGAATGGTGACCGGTCTGCAAACCATGTCCTATGAGGAACGGTTGCAGGATTTGGGAATGTTTAGCTTGCAAAAAAGAAGACTGAGAGGAGACTTAATAGCTGTCTACAAATATCTCAAGGGCTGTCACATTGTAGAAGGATCATCTTTATTCTCATTTGCACAAGGAAAGACTAGAAGCAATGGGATGAAACTGAATAGGAGGAGACACAGATTAGATATTAGAAAAAACTTCTTGACAGTTAGGGTGATCAAGGAGTGGAACAGGCTGCTACGAAAGGTGGTAAGTTCTCCTTCAATGGAAATCTTCAAACAGAGGCTGGACAGACATCTGTCTGGGATGATTTAGAGAATCCTGCTTTGAGCAGGGGGTTGGACCAGATGGCCCAGGAGGTCCCTTCCAACTCTACCATTCTATGATTCTATGATTCTAATGGTAGCGCTGACCAGACTCCTGTTCTTCCTGACCCCGGTTACGTATCAGCACTGCAGGGCCCCTGCGACCTGTAGTCCCACAGGGTCTCCGGTTTCTCTCACTAGTCTTGAAGATGCTAGCAAGCTCGGACCCGGTGTCCGGTAGTGCAGAGCAGAGGTAAGCGATCAATGCTGTTTCAACCTCTGTCGCTCTCTCAAATCTTCCACTTGCCTTTCGTCCTACTATAACCTTTAACATAAGCACTAGCAGCAATAGGTGGCAGTTCCTTCTTCACTCTTCTGCTATCAAGCCAACAGCTAGCCAATTCCCTGCTAGGCTGCCTAACAAGCTCTCTCTGCTGTCTCCAACTATCTGATCTGATCTCACTCTCAGACAGGTGACTGAACACTGACCATTCAGCCCTCAGGCTAATCTGATCTCAACTGAACTACTGCTATATCCTCCACACCCTTACATACCTAGGTACTCTCCAAGGGCTCCCTCTGGTGGCACCAGGGAAATGTGTGGTGTGAATGCATATCAGGTTTGTTTTGTGGGTTACCTTTTGTACATCCTCCAGGGTAACATGTGGCTCCAGAGCGCAGCTGGGCTACACAGCTGCATTATACTATATGAGGAGGGCTACATTGTATTTTATGGAGGGGCTACATTATACTATATAAGGGGGCTCAATTATATTCTATGGGGGGTTTACATTATACTCTGTGGGGTGGTTGCATTATACTCTGGGGTGGTTGCATTATACTCTGTGGGGTGGCTGCATTATTCTCTGTGGGGTGGCTGCATTATGCTCTATAGGGTGACTGCATTATACAATATGTGGGCTGCATTATACTGTATCGAGGACTATGGGGAATACATTATACCATATGAAGAACTATGGGGTGCATTATACTATGGGAAGTGAATTGTACTACATGGATGACTATGGCGGTGCATTATACTATATGGATCACTATGAGGAGTGTATTAAACTATATGAATGACTGAGTGTATTTTAATATACGGAGGGCTATTAGGAGTGTATTATACTATATGGAGTACTATGGATACATTATATTATATGGAGGACTATGGGGTGTGCACTTTACAATATGGAGGACTGTGGTGCACATTATAATATATGGAGGACTATGGAGTGTATTATACTAAACAAGCAAAATGCTACATATTCATCGAGTGATTGGTGTTAATGTGTCATTGGTGAGGGCATGGTGCAGAAGTGAAGTTTTTCCATGAAAGGGCGGAGGGATTTTGGATGGTTTGCGTGGTGGAGGAGGAGCTAGGGTAGATGTGGAACTGGGGGGTGGAGCCTGGGCGGAGTCTCAAGGGGGGCCCCATAAATTTTGCCAGTATGGGGCCCTGAAATTCCTAGTGGCAGCCCTAGTCCTATGTAATATATATACAGCAGTCTCGGTGTATCAAATGTGATGTATATAGCAATCTCAGTGTTTCCTTGTTGATATAAACTGCATTCTCAGTGTATCCTATGTGATGTACAGTATATACAGCAGACTCAGTGAATTGCATGAGATACATATTCAGGAGTCTCAGTGTCTCCTATGTGAAAATATATACAGCAGAGTTGCAATTTCTCCTATGTAATGTATATACAGCACTGTCTCAGAGTATCATCTATGATGTAAATACAGCAGTCTGTGTCTCCTATTTTATGTATATGTGGCAACCGAGGAGTCCGGTTGCCACAGGGGCATTGCCTCCCTCACAGAGGGTGATGACATGCCTGGAAGCAAGGAGGGGTCCCTTAGCCAGGTAATACCAACATCCAACACTGTTCCTACTCCAGACCAAAAGGGGGAGCTCTAAACCCAGTTTCAGGGGGGCTTTCCTATAAGTTCTGGGCTGGAGGTGGAGTTAGTTAGTTGAGAAAGTCTGTACAAGAGACAGGAGCTGTGAGGAGCTCATCCCAAGAGCAAAGTAAAGAGAGAGGAAAGGCAAAGTTTAGGGAACCTTGGGGATTGGAGCTGTGACCAAGATCATCCCAGGGCAGAGCGTTTGAAACCGGACGCCGGAGTCCATGACTGCACAGGTAAAACAGTCCCAACAGCCAAATCCGGAGGGCAGGAGACTGCAGGCCTCCTGGCCCCATAATACGCCTGAAGGCGCAGCAGCAGATCAGAGCCCGGAGCCGCCATAGAGGAGCGACACCTGCAGTAGGCTCAAGCTGCCTGCCATACGGGCAAGTACCACAGGACAGTACGGAACAGAGGACCAAGCATAGCTTTAGGCAGCGAGGACCTCATTGGACAGCGCAGAAAGGAGGCCTCCAACCCATCTGGCTTAGTGGATCCTAAGTTGCTTCCAGGCTGCCTGGATCTCCATTGCCATCTGTACTCAGTGACTTGGTCTGCACCTCAAACTGTAAGTAAACTGAAAAGACTGCACCCTGCTGTGTCCTCTTGTTTGTTTGCTGTGTCACCTCAGCCTTGCACTACAACCACCATCATCATCTCTTACACATACAGCTGCACTCTGCACTGGGGCTTAGCTCTACCTGTGGAGAGCTGTAACAACTCTGCTGCATCACCATCAGCCCCAGCAGACTCTGAAGCAGCGTCGGCTAACATCTTTATTGCCGAATACCACAGGTGGCGTCACGAACTATCTTTCATAAACTTTATCATCCCCTTATCATCATTTTTCATTGGACGCCCAGGGCCACTGCTGCTGTGACACATCCCCACATCCCCTCAAGAACCGGCCTGGTATTGAGTACCCCCGGCCCTGGCGGGCGCTCCATATATAGCAGACTTAGTGTATACTATGTATTGTATATGCAGCATTCTCAGTGTATCCCATGTGATGTATATACAACAGTTTCAGTGAAATACACAGCAGTCTCAGTGTGTGCTCTGTAATTTATACAGCAGTCTCAGTGTATCATATAGGATCCGTATAGCAGTCTCAGTGTACGCTATCTGATGTATACAGCAGAGTTTCAATGTTTGTTATGTGATGTATATAGCAGAGTCCACATTGTGTCCTCTGTACTGTATACAGCAGTGTCTTGGTGTATCCTATGTCTATGTGATACATATACATCAGTTTCAGTGTATCCTATATGATGTATTCAGCAATCTCAGTGTATCCTATTTGATGTATAAACAGAAGTCAGTTTCTCCTATGTAATGTTTATACAGCATAGTCTCAGAGTATCATCTGTGATATAAATACAACAGCCTGTATCTACTATTTGATGTATATGGCAGATTTAGTGTATCCTATGTGATGTATGTACAGCAGTATCAATGTATCCCATATTATTTATATATATAGCAGTTTCAGTGATATATACAGTAGTATCAGTGTCTATGTTATGGATACAGCAGTCTCTGTGTTTCCTATGACATGTATATACAGCAGTTTTAGCTATATGTACAGTAGTCTCAGTGTGTGCTATGTAATGTATAAAGCAGTCTCAGTGTATCATATAGGATCCATACAGCAGTCTCAGTGTACACTATCTGATGTATACAGCAGAGTCTCAGTGTATCTTATGTGAGGTATATAGCAAAGTCCTCAGTGCATCCTCTGTACTGTATACAGCAGCGTCTTGGTGTATCTTATGTGATGTAAATACAGCAGTCTCAGTGTATCCTATGTGATGTATATACAGCAGTTTCATTGTATCCTATGTGATGGATACCGCAGTCTCAATGTATCCTATTACATGTATATACAGGAATCACAGTGTCTCCTATGTATACATCAGTCTCAGGGGACGCTCACGCTATGTCAGTCTTGCTTGGATATAAGGCGCCAAACTCATTAAAAGGCACGCGCCACTTAATGAATTTGCCACATTTCCTGAGTGGCGCACATTTGGTTACTTGGATGGTTGGGCATAGCCATGCCCATCACATCTCTTCATGAGCCCCACCCAATTAGGAATAGTTGATTCAGACTAACGTGAAAACGCCAAAAGCAGCAACTTTTCAAAACTTTTATAACACTTTTTTGGTGTAAAAATTTAATGAATTGGACTCTTCATGTCTCTTTTGTGAATTATACAATAGATTTGGTATAATCTATGTGATGCTTACAGCAGTCTCAATATATTCTATGTGATGCATACAGAAGTCTCAGTGTATCCTATGTGATATAAACAAGTCTTACTGTCTTCTATGTAATGTAAAAAGAAGAGGATGGTATGCACTCTGGTCTGGAGGACGAGGTGCTGGTGGAAGGGACCCGTTGGTCCTATATAGTAATGAAATGTAATTCACCGCACACTCTCTCAGATAATTTTGCAGAAAGTGATACAATTTGTTAAACAGTGCATATCACAATCAGAGAGGAATACCAGAACCACCCGACGTTTCGACCCATCAGGGTCTTATTCATGGGTATACTTAGTTCCAGTAAAAGGAGGCAGATAAAGGTAAGGGTAGAGGTAATGGTCCCCTTACGAAATTCCCTTTGAGAATAACTGGTATGGATCTCCGGTTAATGGGGACAGCGTGTAGGCTTAGAAGCGGCGCTCCAGCGCCCTGCTCTGGGGATCATCTATGATGTAAATACAGCAGTCTATGTCTCCTATTTTATGTATATGTGGCACCCGAGGAGTCCGTACCAGTTATTACCAGTTATTACATACCAGTTATTCTCAAAGGGAATTTCTTAAAAGGGACCATTACCTCTACCCTTACCTTTATCTGCCTCCTTTTACTGGAACTAAGTATACCCATGAATAAGACCCTGATGGGTCGAAACGTCGGGTGGTTCTGGTATTCCTCTCTGATTGTTATATGCACTGTTTAACAAATTGTATCACTTTCTGCAAAATTATCTGAGAGAGTGTGCGGTGAATTATTTCATTTCTATGTGATGTAGATAGCAGTCTGTGTATGATATGTGATTATACAGCAGTCTCAGTGTATTCTATGTGATTATAGAGCGTGCTGTATACAGCGGTAGAAGTGTCTTCTATGAGAGGTTAATACCTGTCTCAATGTGTCCTATTTGACACATACAGTACTCTCATTGCATCCTATATCATGTAAACAGTAGTTTCAGTGATTCCTATGTGATGTACTGTATATACAGCAGTCTAAGTGTATCATATGTGATGTAGACAGCAGATTCTCTGTCTCCTATTTGATGTATGTAGCAGTTGCAGTGTATCTGTTGTTATGTGTATACAGTAGTCTCAGTGTATACTATGTATACAGCAGTCTCATTGTATCCTATATGCTATATGTAGCAGTTGCAGTGTATCCGTTGTGATGTATAAACTGCAGTCTCAATTTATCCTAATGTAAGAGCAGTCTCAGTGTATCCTATGTGATGAAAACAGGAGACTGTCAGTGACTACTATGAGATGTATACAGAAGTCCCATTTTATCCTATGTGATGCATACAAGAGTCTCATTGTCTCCTATATAATGTATATAACAGTCACACCGTATCTTATGTGATGTATAAACAGCAGTCTTAAAGTATCCTAAGTGATGTAACAGCAGTCTCAGTGTATCATATATAATGAATGCAGCAGTTCCAATGTATCCTATATGATGTATACATTAGAATCTCAGGGTCTCTTATGTGATGTATACAGCAGCTGTATTGAATCCTATGTGATGTATATACAGTAGTCTCATTGTATGCTATTTGATATATTCAGCAGAGATTCAGTGTCACCTATGTGATGTATACAGCAGTCACAGTGGATCCTATGTGATCCTATGTGACAAAGAGTCTCATTGTCCCTTTGTGATGTATACAGCAGTTGCAGAGTCACGGTCTATCCTATGTGAGGTATATACAGCATAGACTCAGTGTATTCTATGTGATGAACATCAGTCTTATGTCTCCCATGTGATGTAAGCAGCACTTGCAGAGTCTCAGTGCATTCTATATGATATATACAGCAGAGGCTCAGTGTATGCTGTGTGATATAGCCTGCAGAGTCTGTGTCTTCTGTGTCTTATACTGCAGTATTAGTGTATTCTATGCGATCTATAGAGCAGTCTCATTGTATCCTATGTAGTGTATATGTGTAGCCCAGCTGTGTCTGGAGCCACATGTTACCCTGGAGGATGCAACCAAGGTAAACCCACAAAGACCCATTTGCACACAACACACCTACACTAGTTCCCAGATCCACCAGAGGGAGCTCTTCTGCAACATATAAGGCAGTGTAGACACGTGAGTGGAGTTCAGTCAACTGAGGCTAGAGAAGAGTGCAGTTCAGTTCAGATCTCCTGAGAGTTGTGCTTATGCCAAAGGTTAGAGTAGGACGAAAGGCAAGCGGAAGATTTGAGAGAGCGTCAGAGGTTGAAACAGCATTGATCGCTTACCTCTGCTCTGCACTACCGTACACCGGGTCCGAGCTTTCTAGCTACTTCACGACTAGTAGGAGAAACCAGAGACCCTGTGGGACTTCAAGTTGCAGGGGCCCATCAGAGTTGATACGTAACTGGGGTCAGGAGGACAGGAGTCAAGCAGGACGCTGCATACAGAGACACTGTTCTATCCCAGAGAAGGCCTGACCACAAAGTCAGCCGGGTGTAGCTGAGAAGGCAGAGTTAGACTTTGTTCTATGCAAGTCAGAAACTCACACACCTAAAGGAGTACGGAGGCCCTACACCTACTCAGTGGGATTACTGGAAGTGCATCCTCCACCCTGACAGCTTCCCGGGACGTGCCTGCATCTATCATCAGTAAAGGTACAGAAAGAGACTTTCTTGTGTATGTCTGCCTTATTGATCCTACACCCCTACACCGCCATTCACCCTGAGGGATCAGTCTTGCCTGTGGGAGACTTAACACCTTGCTGCCCAGTAACAACCCCTCAGAGGATCTACCCTGCAGCGCTGGTCACCCTGACCAGGAACCACAGGTGGCGTCTCGAACATTTCTACAAACCTATAATCCCCTGTAAATATCCCCTTTTCAGTGAGCGTCCAGGGCCACGGACCGAGCTGCGCTACCCGTGACATCCCCCATTGAAGTGAACGGGCTCGGTGCCGAGTACCCCACAAGCCCTGGCCGAGCGACTCATATACAGCACATGTATCCTATGTGATGTATGGAGTAGTTCAGTGTCTCCTATGTGATATATATAGCAGAATCTCTGTATTTACTAACTGATGTATACAGCATTCAGTGTATCTTTGTATACAGCAGTCTCAGTGTATTTGTAACAAGGGGGCACGGGGTGGTAGTCGCGGGCGAGTCCACTAAAGCACAGTCAATCCACACCCCGGCCCCTTGCACATGAAATGTCAGTTCTAGCCCCAGCCCCGGGTCACAGTGGGTTACTTCAGTCCTGCGGCTGTTCTCCGGATGAAGCACACTTCACACTGTATAGGGCCCAACAGTGGCAACTTGTATTTTAATAATGAGGATGTAGAAATAAACAGGAGACGTATAATTCCTGTTCTGTCCCTAGTCACAGTAACGGCTGCAGCAGCAGGGGCAATGCCTTTCAGTCGGCTTCCAGACAAGTTCCAGGAGCTGCAGTCTCTGGGGGGCACACAATCAGTCCTAGTGTCCACTGCCAGGCGCTCCTCACTCAGCTTTGTCCCCTCCAGGGGCACGGCCAGCTCCCAACAGGGGAGCAGGTCCTTCCACGCCGTCTCTGACTTGCAGACAAGGACTTCCTGTCTGCTTGGAGATGCTGGCTCAGCCCCCTAAATTAATCCCTAGACTAACCCTACACTATAGACATCATACAGTACAATGGTAGAACATTTGAACAAGGCAAACACAGCACTTACATTACAATGATGCAGCATAAAGACATTATAAGCACAGTACATGAACACAACAAGACATTAAGACATTAATAAACAGGTACACCATCCGGTTACCGCGTATGGTACATGGGCCCAGCACACGGGAAAGAAGGGGCAGATGAGGGTCCCCGCCACATCCTTACTCCCCTCCCCCCCTAAAACATGGCCGTCCCTGGCCATGACGACCACTGGATGGGTAAAACAGTCATTTTGGCCCAATGACCAACACATGCTACAGTCTTGACCCGGCTTTATCCTCGGGTCCTCCTGATCAAGCTCTCCACCTCCCCCCTTTGACCAGACCACGGTTTAGCAGCAAATGGGTGTGCTGTGCTCAACAGGGGACCAGTCCAAGGAAAAAATGGGACAAAGTTCCAGGTGAAGAGAGTCTTTGCCACAGCCGCTTGCACAGTCAGTTAACCCTCATAGGGTTTTCAGGACCGTGAGAGGGGGCAGATGAGGGTCCCTGCCACCTTCTTACATATCCAATGTGATGTATATATATATATATATAGCAGAGTCTCAGTGTATCCTATGTGATGTATACAGCAGTGTTATGTTACGGTAGCTGAGGAGTGCAGGCAAAAAAAAGGAAATACACCAGAGCAGTTGGAATCTATGAGATTGCAGTACCCTGACTAACCACCACAACTAGAGGCAGCCGTGGAGCGTTCCTACGTTGGTCCTAGACGCCTCGTCACAGCCTGAGAAACTAACTACACCTAAAGATAGAAATAGGAAAGCTATCTGCCCCGGAGCAGAACCCAAAGATAATAGAAAGCCCCCAAACATGTAATGGCGGTTAGACAAGAGGAAATACTGACACAGAAAGAAAATAGTATGAGCAAACGCTGGGGCCCAAACTATCTAAATAGAAAAGGACAGGAAGGGTACTTACTGCAATCCCAGAAAACCCTGAAAAACACCAACTCTACTAATTTCAAAATCACCTGAGATCACACGACCTCTACCACCTAAATTAGTTCTCTGGTGTAACAAAAACAGCAGCCACTGAAAAAACTGGAAAAAGCAAAAGTACAAAACACAGTGGCTGGACTAAACTGAGAGGGCAAAAGCCCCCGGAGGGGACCCTGAAGGCCCCCACAGAAGTGCAGGACAAAATGCAAAAATATAGCAAAAACACAAAATAAGAAATTGTCTTATCTGATAGCAGGAGATGCAGACACAACACAGCAGGCTACAAGGGAAACTGGAAAGAAGGATTCAGACCAGAACAATTGATCACCGGCAACCCTGATGGGAAAATGATTCCCTTAAATAAGACCAATCAGTAACACCTGATTCCCAGTCTTCACAATCCTCACTAGTACCGCTTGTAACCACCAGAGGGAGACTCTGCTCAGAACTCATCTCAAACCCATTCACAACAGTACCCCCCCCTTGAGGAGGGGTCACCGAACCCTCATTTGAGCAACCAGGTCGGTCAGGATGAGTTCTATGATAAGCACGGATAAGTCTCCTAGCATGGATGTCCGAAGCAAACACCCAAGAATTATCTTCCTGACCATAACCTCTCCATTTAACCAAATACTGGAGTCTTCGTCTAGAAAAACGAGAATCCAATATTTTCTCAACCACATACTCCAGATTGCCCTCAACCAAAACAGGGTCAGGAGGCACAGCAGCAGGAACCACTGGCTCAACAAACCTCTTCAACAAGGACTTGTGGAACACGTTATGGATCTTAAATGTCCCTGGAAGAAGCAAACGAAAAGAAACAGGATTAATAATCTCCATGATCTTATAAGGTCCAATGAACCTAGGCTTAAATTTAGGAGATGCTACTCTCATAGGAATATTCTTTGAGGACAACCAGACCAAGTCCCCCACTTTAAACCGAGGACCATCAGTCCTATGCCGGTTAGCAAACCGCTGGGCCTTCTCCTGAGAGAAGGACAACCTCTCCACTACCTGGTCCCAAATCTGCTGCATACGCTCAACAACAGAGTCAACACCTGGACAGACAGAAGCCTCCGTCTGTCCTGAAGAAAATCGAGGGTGAAACCCAGAATTACAGAAAAACGGAGACATCAAAGTGGCAGAGCTAGCCCTATTATTAAGAGCAAACTCAGCCAAAGGCAAAAAAGAGACCCAGTCATCCTGATCAGCAGACACAAAGCATCTTAGATAAGTCTCCAATGTCTGGTTTGTTCTCTCAGTTTGACCATTGGTCTGAGGATGAAATGCCGAGGAGAAAGACAATTGAACACCCAGTTTAGAACAAAAAGTCCTCCAAAATCTGGAAACAAACTGGACTCCTCTGTCAGACACAATGTTCTCAGGAATGCCGTGTAAACGAACCACGTGCTGAAGGAACAACGGCACCAATTCAGAGGAGGAAGGCAACTTAGGTAATGGCACAAGATGTATCATTTTGGAAAACCTATCACAAATTACCCAGATGGTGGTCATTCTCTGAGAAACAGGAAGATCGGAAATGAAATCCATAGAGATATGGGTCCATGGTCTCTTGGGCACAGGCAATGGCATCAACAAACCACTAGAGCGAGAGCAAGGCTTGGAGCGAGAGCAAGTCCCGCAGGACTGCACAAATTCCCTGACATCGCGAGACAAGGTAGGCCACCAAAAGGACCGACTAACCAAGTCTCTGGTACCAAAAATTTCGGGATGCCCAGCCAATGCGGAACAATGAATCTCAGACATCACACTCTTTTTCCATTGGTCCGGGACAAACAATTTTCCAACAGGGCAGCGCTCGGGCCTATCCTCCTGACACCCCTCCAGAGCAAGTCTCAAATTGGGCGAGATGGCGGAAAGAACTACACCCTCCTTCAAATAACAGAGGGATCAGATAGCTCAGGAGAGTCCGCAAGGAAACTCCTCGAGAGGGCATCCGCCTTAACATTCTTAGTGCCAGGAAGAAAGGAAACCACAAAATTAAAACGTGTGAAAAACAAGGCCCACCTGGCCTGTCTAGGATTGAGTCGCTTGGCAGATTCCAGATAGACCAGATTCTTATGGTCCGTAAGGACCACCACCTGATGTTTGGCTCCCTCCAGCCAATGTCTCCACTCTTCAAAAGCCCACTTCATGGCCAATAACTCCCGATTACCCACGTCATAATTACGTTCAGTAGGAGAAAATTTTCGAGAGAAAAAGGCACAAGGGTTACTTTTAGAGGTCTCTGGATCTTTTTGGGACAAAACGGCACCTGCCCCAATTTCAGAGGCATCAACCTCCACCTGAAATGGCAGAGAAACATCAGGCTGCCGTAGAACAGGAGCAGAAGTGAATCTCTGCTTAAGTTCCTGAAACGCAGAGACTGCCTCAGGAGGCCAATTCACCATATCAGAACCCTTTCTGGTCAAATCAGTTAATGGTTTAACAATAACAGAGAAATTACCAATAAATTTACGATAAAAATTGGCAAAACCCAAAAATCTCTGAAGAGCCTTTAATGAAGTAGGTTGGACCCAATCACAGATGGCCTGAACCTTGACCGGGTCCATTTCAATAACAGATGGGGACAAAATGAATCCCAGAAATGAGATCTTCTGTACGCCAAAAAGACACTTTGATCCTTCACATACAGAGCATTCTCTCTCAAAATCTGGAATACAGTTCGAACATGTTTCACATGAGAGTCCCAGTCATTAGAAAAAATCAAGATATCATCCAAATAAACAATCAGAAACTTGTCCACAAAATCCCTGAAAATGTCATTCATGAAGGACTGGAAGACGGAAGGAGCATTAGTGAGCCCAAGGGCATCACAAGGTACTCAAAATGCCCTTCAGGGGTGTTAAATGCCGTCTTCCATTCATCCCCGTGCTTAATGCGAATAAGGTTATACGCCCCCCTGAGGTCAAGCTTAGTAAACCAAGTAGCGTTTTTCACCCTGGAAAACAGGTCAGAAATCAAGGGTAACGGGTATTGATATTTCACAGTAATATTGTTCAAGAGACGATAATCAATACACGGCCTTAATGAACCATCTTTTTTGGCCACAAAGAAAAACCGGCACCTAAGGGTGAAGAGGATGGTCTGATATGACCCTTCTCCAATGATTCCTTGATATAAGACCGCATAGCGTCATGTTCAGGTACAGACAAGTTAAAAAGGCGACCCTTAGGGAATTTACTACCCGGCACTAATTCAATAGCGCAGTCATAGCTCCTATGGGGAGGTAAGGATGCAGATTTACTTTCGCTAAACACATCAGAAAAATCAAACAAAAAGTCAGGAACATCCTCAGCCTGGGGGGAGGCAGAAAAAACAGGAGTGTTGGCACTAACACATTGGCAGCCCCAACTGGTTACAGACACAGATTTCCAATCCAAAACAGGATTATGAGACTGTAACCAAGGGAAACCCAGCACTATAATGTCATGCAGATTATATAGAACCAAAAATTTGCAGCACTCCTGGTGATCAGGTTCAACCCTCATTATCACCTGAGTAGAAAACTGGGGTTTATTCTCAGCCAAAGGGGTAGAATCGATCCCCAGTAAAGGAATAGACTTCTGTAGGGGTATCAAGGAAAACCCACAACGCTTAGCAAAATCATAATCCATCAGGTTAATAGCTGCTCCAGAATCAACGAAAGCCTGAGCAGAAAATGAGGACAGAGAGCATATCAGAGTGACAGTTAATAAAAACTTAGTCTGAACACTACCCAAGACAACTGAGCGTGCAAAATGTCTTCCCGCTTAGGGCAGACTGAAATAGCATGAGAGGCATCACCACAGTAGAAACATAACCCATTGCGCTTTCGAAACTCATGACGCTGTGCCCCAGACACCACTCCATCACACTGCATGGGCTCAGCAGCTGGCTCACAAGGCAACACCACTCCACGCATACTTCTCCGCTCACGCAAACGTCTGTCAATTTGAATCGCCAATGACATAGAATCATTGAGACCAGAGGGGACAGGGAATCCCACCATAACATCCTTTACATTATCCGACAGACCCTTCCGGAAAAGGGCCGCCAAAGCGTCGTCATTCCATTTGGTCAGGACTGCCCACCTACGGAATCTCTGACAGTATAACTCAGCGTCATCAAGTCCCTGATTTAATGCCAACAAGGCTTTTTCAGCTTGATCAGTGACATTAGGCTCATCGTACAATAACCCCAAAGCCTGAAAAAATGCATCAACATTACTCAAAACAGGATCCCCAGGTATCAGGGAAAAAGCCCAATCCTGAGGATCGCCGCGCAGGAGAGAGATGATAATTTGAACCTGCTGCGCTGCGTTTCCTGAGGACTTAGATTTTAAGGCAAAAAACAATTTACAATTATTTTTGAAATTCTGAAACTTAGCTCGATCCCCTAAAAACAAATCTGGCATGGGGATCCTAGGTTCCACAACAGGCAACCTAGCAAGATATGCAGCAATACTCTGAACCTCAGTGGCAAGCTGATCCACACGGCCAGACAACTGTGCAAACTCCATTGGGAGAAAAGATCCTCCCCAGCACCCAGAGATACAGAGGGAAAAAAAAAAAAAAAAAAAAATGCAACAAACAGAAAAATATCTCTGACAACTTTTCTTCCTTCAAAATATTTTTTCCCTTCTGTGAGTACCATACAATTTTTATGGCCGGTGATACTGTTATGTTACGGTAGCTGAGGAGTGCAGGCAAAAAAAAGGAAATACACCAGAGCAGTTGGAATCTATGAGATTGCAGTACCCTGACTAACCACCACAACTAGAGGCAGCCGTGGAGCGTTCCTACGTTGGTCCTAGACGCCTCGTCACAGCCTGAGAAACTAACTACACCTAAAGATAGAAATAGGAAAGCTATCTGCCCCGGAGCAGAACCCCAAAGATAATAGAAAGCCCCCAAACATGTAATGGCGGTTAGACAAGAGGAAATACTGACACAGAAAGAAAATAGTATGAGCAAACGCTGGGGCCCAAACTATCTAAATAGAAAAGGACAGGAAGGGTACTTACTGCAATCCCAGAAAACCCTGAAAAACACCAACTCTACTAATTTCAAAATCACCTGAGATCACACGACCTCTACCACCTAAATTAGTTCTCTGGTGTAACAAAAACAGCAGCCACTGAAAAAACTGGAAAAAGCAAAAGTACAAAACACAGTGGCTGGACTAAACTGAGAGGGCAAAAGCCCCCGGAGGGGACCCTGAAGGCCCCCACAGAAGTGCAGGACAAAATGCAAAAATATAGCAAAAACACAAAATAAGAAATTGTCTTATCTGATAGCAGGAGATGCAGACACAACACAGCAGGCTACAAGGGAAACTGGAAAGAAGGATTCAGACCAGAACAATTGATCACCGGCAACCCTGATGGGAAAATGATTCCCTTAAATAAGACCAATCAGTAACACCTGATTCCCAGTCTTCACAATCCTCACTAGTACCGCTTGTAACCACCAGAGGGAGACTCTGCTCAGAACTCATCTCAAACCCATTCACAACACAGCAGCCTCCATATTGCCTATGTGATGTAAACATGTGATGTACAGTCATGGCCAAAAGTTTTGAGAATGACACAAATATTATATTTTCACATGATCTGCTGCCCTCTGGTTTTTATGTGTGTTTGACAGATGTTTAAATCACAGACAGAAATATAATAATTGCAAACATATGAGTAACAAAAGCTTATATTGACAGTTAGAATGAGTTAATGCAGCAAGTCAATATTTGCAGTGTTGACCCTTCTTCTTCAGGACCTCTGCAATTCTCCCTGGCATGCTCTCAATCAACTTCTGGACCAAATCCTGACTGATAGCAGTCCATTCTTGCACAATCAATGCTTTCATTTTTGTCAGAATTTTTAGGTTTTTGTTTGTCTACCTGTCTCTTGATGATTGACCACAAGTTCTCAATGGGATTAAGATCTGGGGAGTTTCCAGGCCATGGACCCAAAATCTCTATGTTTTGTTCCCTGAGCCATTCAGTTATCACCTTTGCTTTATGGCAAGGTGCTCCATCATGCTGGAAAAGGCATTGTTGATCGCCAAACTGCTCTTGGAGGGTTGGGAGAAGTTGCTCTTGGAGGACATTCTGGTACCATTCTTTATTCATGGCTGTGTTTTTAGGCAAGACTGTGAGAGAGCCGATTCCCTTGGCTGAGAAGCAACCCCACACATGAATGGTTTCAGGATGCTTAACAGTTGGCATGAGACAAGACTGGTGGTAGCGCTCACCTTGTCTTCTCCGAATGAGGCGTTTTCCTGATGTCACAAACAATCAAAAAGGGGATTCATCAGAGAAAATAACTTTACCCCAGTCCTCAGCAGTCCACTGCCTGTACCTTTTGCAGAATATCAGTATGTCCATGATGTTTTTTCTGGAGAGAAGTGGCTTCTTTGCTACCCTCCTTGAGACCAGGCCTTGCTCCAAGAGTCTCTGCCTCACAGTGCGTGCAGATGCACTCACACCTGCCTGCTGCCATTCCTGAGCAAGCTCTGCACTGCTGGTAGCCCGATCCCACAGCTGAAACACTTTTAAGAGACGGTCCTGGCGCTTGCTGGTCTTTCTTGGGCGCCCTGGAGCCTTTTTGGCAACAATGGAACCTCTCTCCTTGAAGTTCTTGATGATGCGATAGATTGTTGACTGAGGTGCAATCTTTCTAGCTGCCATACTCTTCCCTGTTAGGCCATTTTTGTGCATTGCAATGATGACTGCACGTGTTTCTTTAGAGATAACCATGGTTAACAGAAGAGAAACAATGATGCCAAGCACCAGCCTCCTTTTAAAGTGTCCAGTGGTGTCATTCTTACGTAATCATGACATATTGATCTCCAGCCAAGTCCTCGTCAACACCCACACCTGTGTTAATGGAGCAATCACTGAAAAGAGGTTAGCTGGTCCTTTTAAGGCAGGGCTGCAATGATGTTGAAATGTGTTTTGGGGGATAAAGTTCATTTTCTAGCCAAATATTGACTTTGCAAGTAATTGCTGTTAAGCTGATCACTCTTTATAACATTCTGGAGTATATGCAAATTGCCATTAGAAAAAGTGAAGCAGTAGACTTTGTAAAAATTAATATTTGTGTCATTCTCAAAACTTTTGGCCATGACTGTATACAGCAGTCTCCATGTCTCCTATGTGATGTAAACAGCAAAGTCTCAGTGTTTCCTATGTGCTGTATACAGCAGCCTTAGTGTATCCTACGTGATGTATATACAGTAGACCTCTTACTGCTTCTGAGTTCTACAATCGTTATGTGAGGAGTGATGAATTTTCCACTTTGAAGAGTCTCACATCAAAATATGTATCTGTGTTCAGAACAGCATACTTCTGCGAGCAGTTGTTTTCAAACCTTATCATCATAAAGACTTGACTGCGCTCCAGCCTGACTGATGCAAATCTGGAAAAGCGAGGCTTGATCCTCGGGTCCTCCTGATCAAGCTCTCCACCTCCCCCCTTTGACCAGACCACGGGTTTAGCAGCAAATGGGTGTGCTGTGCTCAACAGGGGACCAGTCCAAGGAAAAAACGGGACAAAGTTCCAGGTGAAGAGAGTCTTTGCCACAGCCGCTTGCACAGTCAGTTAACCCTCATAGGGTTTTCAGGACCGTGAGAGGGGGCAGATGAGGGTCCCTGCCACCTTCTTACATATCCAATGTGATGTATATATATATATATATATATATATATATAGCAGAGTCTTAGTGTATCCTATGTGATGTATACAGCAGCCTCCATATTGCCTATGTGATGTAAATGACGCGCACACAATGGTGGTACCAGGGCTATGGGGTACTCGGCACCGAGCCCATAGAAATCTATGGGGAATGTCACTGGCAGCAGGACTCGGTCCGTGGCCCTGGGCGGTCATGCAATGGGGGATATTTACAGGGGATTTTAGTAACAGTTCGTGACGCCACCTGTGGTTTCTGATCAATTTGACCAGCGCTGCAATATGAATCTTCTGAGGGGATGTTATGGGGCAGCTGGATGTTAAGTCCCCCACAGGTGGGACTGGTCCCTCAAAGTCAATGGTGTTGCAGATAATAAGTCAGTCACACACAATTCAGTCTCTTCCCATACCTTTACTGATGTTGTTGGCAGGTATGTCCCGGGAAGCTGGTCAGGTTGGAGAATGCACATTCAAGGGATTGCTGAGCAGGTTTAAGGCCTCCTTTCTCCTTGAAGTGTATGTGAGTCCTAACTTGCATGAAGTCAAGTTTAACTCTTTCTATAGCAGCTTCGCCCGGCTGACATTGTGGTAGAGTCTTTTCTGTCTCTGATGCTCAGAGGCTGGCAAGAACGAGGTCCTTACTTTTGCAGCGTCCCGCTCAAAGTCCCTGTTCTCCCTGACTCCAGTTACGTATCAACGTTTAGGGCTACCTTCTGTGACTTGAAGTCCAGCAAGGATTCCGGTGTATCTTATTACTAGACGTGAAGTACTAGCAATGCTTCGGACCCCGGTGTCCGGTTAATTAAGTGAAGGTGATCTGTCACCTTGGTCACTTGTCCTTCTTTCTCCACTCGCCTGTCGCCCTGCTCTTGCCCTTAACATAAGCACGGGTAGCAGCGGTAGTAGATGTCAGCTTTCCTTCCAGTGCTCACTGACCTGTCCTCAGTTGCCTCGTTGTATAAACTGCAGTAGTTCCCTTCCTTCCTTCCTTCTTCCAAGGACTCTGTCCAGAGTGGCTATCAGGAGCTTCTGTCGACTGATTTCATGCTCGCTCTGAGAGTTACTTTCCACGTTCATAGGGAACACAGAAGCTTGTTCTGAGGTAACTGCTTCAGGTTCAGATGTAACTCTGACTAGGCTAGAGTGATTCCTTCCCACTCGTACTAGCCTCCACTTCAGTATAAGGTGAGCTACAGGAGCTCTGTCAGATCTCAGTCTTATCTCCTCTCCCTCCAAGACTAGAACTGCTCTGTCCTGAGACAGGAAACTAATCTAATCTGGCTACTGCTACGTCACACTAACTTAAATAGTCTAAGTTGCCCTCTGGTGGCAGTGTTGGAAGTGTGTGATGTGAATGAATATCAGGCTTCACAATTACCTTATCTGTGCATTTTCCAGGAGACATGTGTACCAAGCGCAGCTGGGCCACACATAAACATGTGATGTATACAGCAGTCTCCATGTCTCCTATGTGATGTAAATAGCAAAGTCTCAGTGTTTCCTATGTGCTGTATACAGCAGCCTTAGAGTATCCTACGTGATGTATATACAGTAGACCTCTTACTGCTTCTGAGTTCTACAATCGTTATGTGAGGAGTAGGGTTGAGCATTCCGATACTGCAAATATCGGGTATCGGCCGATATTGGCTGTATCGGAATTCCGATTCCGAGTACCGATATTTTCGTCAGATCGGATACCGGAATCGGAATTGTCACTGTCACTGTCAGTGTCCGTCGGTCGGGTCTGTCAGGAGTCAGCGGCACTTACCTGGCAGAAGATCTCCGGCGGTCACGGCCTGGACTGCTTCATGGCCGCCATCCTCTTCTCCCCGGCGGTCACATGCAGTTTCTCGCGATAACTGCAGTGACTGCTGGGTAATCGCGGCCGTAAAGCAGTCCGATGACGTCACCGCCGGGGAAGCTGGTAAGCCACTGTGCTGCGTCGCGATGACAGGCTCTGCCTGTCATTGCGATGTAGCAGAGCTGGATCGTCGTGGGACTGTCGTTACTATGGACTGCGTCGGACAGGTGGTATACTGTTGGTTTTGTTTTTTTTATTTTTTTACAGGAGATAGATGGCGTCGCAGGAATGAGAGAGTAATAAAAAAAATGAAAACTGTGTTGTCTCTTTTATTTCATTAAAAGACTTTTTTCTTGCTGTGTCTTTTTTTAAACATTTAAAAACTTTGGGATTAATAATGGATCGGTGTCTTATTGACGCCTCTCCATTATTAACCGGGCTTATTTGTCACCGTGCAATCAACGGTGACATTAACCCCTTATTACCCCGCTTGCCACCGCTACAGGGCAAGTGGGAAGAGCCGGGTAAAGTGCCACAATTGGCACATCTTTTGATGCGCCAAATGTGGGGCTGCTGTAGACTGGTATTAGGCTGTTGAGGGCCAAAATCTATGGGCCTTGACAGTCTTTTAATACCAGGCCGCAGCAGTCTGCATTTTACTTGGCTGGTTAACAAAAATAGGGGGGATCCCCACGCCATTTTTTTTTTCGAGGGGATCCCCTATTTTTGTTAACCAGCCAAGCTAAGCAGACTGCTGTGGCCTGGTATTATCAGGCTTGCAAGGTCCATGGATATTGGATCCTTACCAGCCTGAAAAACCAGGCCTCAGCGGTCTGCTTCATCTGGCTGGTTAACAAAAATAGGGGGGACCCCACGCCAATTTTTTTCGAGGGGATCCCCTATTTTTGTTAATCAGCCAAGATATGCAGACTGCTGTGGCCTGGTATTATCAGGCTGGCAAGGTCCATGGATCTTGGCTCCTTAACAGCCTGAAAATCCAGGCCTCAGCGGTCTGCTTCATCTGGCTGGTTAACAAAAATAGGGGGGACCCCACGCCAATTTTTTTTCGAAGGGAACCCCTATTTTTGTTAATCAGTTCCCTCTGACGTCACTGATGGTGTCCCTGGCTGACCTGAAGTGAAAGTGGAAAGCAATCAATTAAGCTTTCCACTTCCTCTCCTGTCAGCCAGGAGAGGAGCTCATTCATTTGGGGGTTTACTGTGAGGCTGCAGCATTAGCTGCGGTCCCTGCAGTAAACATTAACCCTTTCTGAAGGATTACACCGTGGGACCTGACTGTGCATCGGATTGGTAAGAATAATTTTGCTTTATTATTTTATTTTTATTACAGGAAATGGTTTTAGCAGGTAAATAAAATATGGTCAAAAACTGTGTGATTATTTCATTAAACTTCTTTTTTATTAAAGTGTGTGTGTTTGATTTTTCTTTCATACAATAGGATTAATAATTGATAGTTGTCTAATTGACAGCTCTCAATTATTAACCTGGCTTAAAGTGACCTTTCAATTGCAAGGTCATTTTAACCCCTTATTAACCCATTCGCCACCGCTACAGGGCAATGGGAATAGACGGGCAAAGTGCCAGAAAGGGCAAATCTAATTAGAGATTTGCCCTTTCTGGGGTGTCTGGGGGCAGATGTTAGTAGCGGGGGGGGGGCCAAAAATAATGGTCCCTCTCTGGGCTATTATTATCTGCCCCCACTCACTGGCTTTGTCTGTCTGGTTGCGAAAATAGGGCGGGAGCCCACGCATTTTTTTTCAGCAATTTTACACCTCATATATATATATACATGTCATTGAGTTTGTGACACATATATATATATATATTTATAGTTCATACACTTCTACATAGTATAATAGCCGCTAATTCAATTGCCGGCTTTGTGAAAATGCAGAACCCGACATGAAATGACACTTGGTTTACATAGAGTTAACCATGTCTTTTCATGTACTTTGATATCTGATTTGCACAAACAATTACATCAGTCTATGTGTGCAAAATTTCACACCTGTAGGGGTTAATTAAAGGTGTAAATTCGTAGCAAAAAAGTCCGTTTTTTTTACAACGAATTTACACCTTTAATTAACCCCTACAGGTGTGAAATTTTGCACACATAGACTGATGTAATTGTTTGTGCAAATCAGATAGCAAAGGACATGAAAAGACATGGTTAACCCTATGTACACCAAGTGTCATTTCATGTCGGGTGCTTCTGTCTTTTCACAAATGCCGGCTTTACCCGGCAATTGAATCAGAGGATATTTTACTATGTAGAAGTGTACAAACTATACATATATGTATATATATGTCACAATGACATGTATATATATATATATATATATATATATATATGTATTCTATGTGTGTATATTTAGTGTTTACAAGGAAATAAAGGTTTTTTTTAGTTGCGATATTTTGTTCCCATAGACTTACATGGGACTTCCGGTATCGGTATCGGGTATCGCCGATATTTTAATGGTATCGGCGATACCATTCCGATTCCGATACTTTTGGATATCGGAAAGTATCGCTCAACTCTAGTGAGGAGTGATGAATTTTCCACTTTGAAGAGTCTCACATCAAAATATGTATCTGTGTTCAGAACAGCTTACTTCTGCGAGCAGTTGTTTTCAAACCTTATCATCATAAAGACTTGACTGCGCTCCAGCCTGACTGATGCAAATCTGGAAAAGCGGTTGCGAGTAGCAACATTATTAGTACCACCTAACATCACACGTCTGACCAAAGAGAATCAGTTCCAGCCTTCACATTAGGGGTGACTTAATTAAATGTTTGAGCAAATGGCTAATTTTTAAGTTTTTAATTTTGCATGGCCTGTGAATTATATTATAAAGAGAAAGAGAGATTAATTTTAAAGACTCATACAATAGATTCATTTATTGAAAAGTCAGCAAGAAGCTAGGAAAAATGAAAGGGTTCCACTTTAAGAACATACTCTATTACTTTCCATTCTTACATATATCAGTTCATTAACCATAGAAAATCAGATGATGCACATACAAGGTGTGTAATATATAAAATGGGATAATGGTGATGGTGAGGGGGAAAGTATTAGCTTTTTCATCATGTTTAATCATTAGTTTTATAGTCATGACCAGGTATCCACATTTACAAATGAGTAATAGCGCCATCTTCTGAGCATAATAGGATATTGTTTATATGTGGCCAAGATAATAAGTACATAAGCATTTTTAAGAAGGATACATATTATTAGTATAACCAGGCACTTTTACTTATGGTTCACCTATTTTACTTTGAGCTGACACATATAAAGCACAACATACAACGTAATCCTCCTAACAACACAAAACAAAATAAATTATAATAAAGAAAACAATTGGGCACACTAGCCAGATAGGCAATAACGCAAGGACATGTGAAAATCATAGAGGCAAACCTATAAAGCGTTGGCCACATTAATTATTCTTATTCATAAGGAAAAACAGCGCAGGGCCCCTCCCCTGTAGAGGCACGACATTATTACCATCCAGAAAATGAGATCAGCAATGACACAACGCTCCTTCAAGGAAGAAACCAGAAGTTCATCCTGCCCCAGTCTAGAATGGTATCCTCACCCACAAAGTGTGTTCAAATATTCAGTGTTCTGTAATTCTATGTTTATCTATCCATGTGAAAGAACAGCAATGCATTTAATGAGTCTGACCACTTTTACATTTAATCAGAGGTCCTTCAAAAACGCTTCTGGGTCCCAATCTGTAAGGTCCCCTCAGTCTTGACATTTATAATACTTTTGCCCTCTTTGTGGAAGGCGGGCTTTTTAATCCCCGAAGGCACTAGGTTCTAGGTGTGAGAAAACTCAATAATATGCAATAATTATGGGACACAATAGATTTAGACAATTCTACTAAATGGCTATAAACTGGTGTTAAGTCCCTGTAAAGGACGGCTCCCAACCTGAGTCCCACGGGCCACAAAGGAGCCACGATGCTATTCTGAGTAGACTGTTATCTTCTGTCATTTATATTCCTTGCCAGACCGAAGTTTGTTGTAGTGCAGAGCAATTTAGATAAGTATCTAAGGTTCACTATGTGTCCCTTTATGGTATCCCAAATATAAGCACAATGGGGGTCTCTGACTGTTATGTAGCACTCCAGAAAGATGTAGATGATCTGCAGAGCTGACCCCTACATGAACAAGGCTATTTTCATAGTTTTATGGGAATAGTAAAAATACATTTTAGGAAGTCACATTAAGGGCTCATACTCACTTGGAGTGCTGAAGACCAAGTGAGCGCAGCACTCTGCTATCTCCAGCAGTCTGAATAATAATCAATAAAGTAGCAGTGCACACCTACTGCTTCATTAACAAAGGGCATAGAATTAGGGTGAGTTCACACTAGGCGTTTTTTTAGTGTTTTTTGTAGCGTTTTTTTCTGCAGCAAAACCTGATCTGTAGGCAGAAAAAAGCAAGTTTTCCTTGATTTTTCTTACATTTTTTGCTGCATTTTTGCTGCATTTTTTGTGCAGTTTTTGCTGCAGTTTTGGCATGCTAGATTTGTCTCTTGTACATGCTGATAAAGTTTAGTGTTGAAACAAAAAGTCCTATTTCATAGAATCAGGTTTTGGCACAAAAAAACGCAGCAAAACCTGATTACCTGTGTTTTTGGTGCTTTTATTCACCACCCATTCATTTCAATGGAAGAAAAACGCTGAAACAAGTGACACACTCCATTGTGCAAAAAAAATGCAAAGCACAAAATCCTGATGACAAAAAAAACTAATGTGTATGCATGAGATTTCTGAAATCTCATAGACTTTGCTTGTACTGTAAAATGCAGCTGAAAATTTGCATTAAAAAAAGCTAAAACTGCCTAGTGTGAACTTAGCCTTAATGTTTTAATAGTAGTGCAAATACTTATGCTAAGGGTACGTACACATATGGGAGAAAAAAAAGGTCTGATTTCCAAACAGAAAAAAAGATAGATAGGTCGATAGATATCAGAAAAGGATAGAATAGATTGTTTACATACAGTAAATACATACAGAATAGGTAGATATATAGATGTGTGTGACAAATACAGTTAGTATAGTATGTGTGCCGGTTACTGTAAATGTATTTAATTATTAAAACATTATTTTTTGCAAAAATGGCATGGGCTCATGCCCAATTTTCCAGTACAGAGAGGGAAAGCCAGCGACTCGGGGCAGATGTTTATAGCCTGGGAAGCGGGTAATACCCATGAAGCTTCCCAGGCTATTAATATCAGCCCACAGCTGTATATTTAGCTTTTACTGGCTATTAAAATAGGGGAACCCAAAAAAAAAATCACGTGGTGTCTCCCTATAATTTATAGGCAGCAATAGCTATGCAGACAGCTGAGAGCTAATATTTATAGCCTAGGAAGGGGCCATGGATAGTGGCCCCTCGTGGCTACAAACACCAGCTCTCAGCCGCCCTAGAAAAGGTGCATCTCTAAGATGTGCCAATTGTGGCACATAGCCTTGCTCTTCCCACTGCCTTGAAGCGGCGGTGTGGCGCCCCGAGGGTCCAGTACCACAGAGATGTTGCATCTCACCCAAAGGTGTGACACCTGACTCTCAGGTAAGGAGGAAGCACCCCATTGACTCCATCACCACATCCACACACATCATGCCAGTGCTGAGCTTCAGGCTGGTTAGTAAAGGGTGTAGAAGTGGGTGGGTGGAGCTAGCTGCAGCATGAGGCAGCAGCTTGTTAGTTTAGAGTTCAGTTGGAGTCAGGCAGCCAGCGTGGGTACTGGGCTGGCCTGCAGCTCTTCTGAGTTTACCTCAGAGGGCCTTGCTGAAGGAAGCGAATGGGTCCGGGGCTGAGACAGCAATTGAAGCTGTGCCCCATCCTTGGAGAAGGAAGGACCAGGCAACACATAGGGGAGACGGTTCCCAGACTAGTGGGTCAGTTCATCGCCATTAGTAAACACCGCATCTAGTGGGACTCTCTAAGAGCCACTAGCTACCATAATCCCATTCGGAGGCAGCTAGGGATCAAGTACGTCCAGGTATCCGACGGTGTTCCGGTCTCCGTGAAGAGGAGATCAGCGTCCCGGGACATCGGGTCGTACCTGTGAACAATACTACCTCGTCTGAGGGCTCTGTGGTAGGGAGGTGCAGAGAAGTAAGGAGTATAGCACAAGAAGCCGGAAAGGAACATAAAAGGGAGTCTTTGGAAGTGTGACCGACTTACTTGAGGGTTGCTGGACTACTCACTGGAAGGACACAGTGCCCGGCTGGAATCTGTGTGATCAACAGACTGTGAGTAAACCCTTGAAACTGCACAAGAACTGTTTCCTGCCTTATTACTCCGTCGCACACTCCACTCTGCTACATCACTCTGCACCATTGCTTTACCCTCACATCTATCTGCCCTGGAAGGATACAGTCTTACCTGTAGAAGACTTATCATCTAGCTGCACAACACCATCCCTTCCAGAGGACCTGCACAGCAGCGCTGGTCACCCTGACCAGGTACTACAGGTGGCGTCACGACAAATTACACGAACATTTCTATCATCCCCTGTAAATATCCCACATTTAAAGTGAGTGCCCAGGGCAACGGACCGAGCTGTGCTACCCGTGACATTCCCCATAGACATCAACGGGCTCGGTGCCGAGTACCCCAAAGCCCTGGTACGTGCGGCTCAGCGGCATATAGATGGGGGGTTAGTAATGAAGATGCGTCAATTAGACGCCCCCATTACTAATCCCATAGTCAAATAGTAAATAAAACACAGACACCGTGAGAAAAAATCTTTAATTGAAATAAAACACAGACTTTTTATTATTCTAAATCAAACCATACTTACAACCTCTGCTAATTCCCCGAAGCCCTCAATCTCCTGTAATAAACATAAACATAAAATAATAAAGCAACAATATACCATACCTGTAAAGCATTCTGTCCCATACAGTAATCCATATCTGGGGGATATACAGTTTACAACCAGGGCGGTGCTAAGATGCAACCGTACCGGCTGAAAACACACTGGTGCATCTTAGAGATGCGCCTTTTCTGAGGCGGCTGAGAGCTGGTGTTTGTAGCCAGGGGGGCCACTATCGATGGCCCCTTCCTAGGCTATAAATATTAGCTCTTAGCTGTCTGCATATCTATTGCTGGCTATAAATTATAGCGACGCCCCCACGCCTTTTTTCCCCCAAAAATAATCTTTTATTAATTACATACAGTACATTTCCCCAAATTTGCACACACACACTACTAACTGTATTGGTCACTGACATCTATATAGTTCCCTATTCTGCAACTATTTAGTGTATATAATCCATGTCTTCTATCCTATTGGCTCCTGCATTGATTTTACAGAAGCCGACAAATGAATTACCGGCTAATCTTCTATCTAGCGCTCTCTGCAATATAAATATGAGTCGCACGTAGCAGGGCTTTGGGGTACTCGGCACCGAGCCCGTTCACTTTACTAGGGGATGTCACGGGTAGCGCAGCTCGGTCCGTTGCCCTGGGCGCTCACTAAAGGGGGATATTTACAGGGGATGATAGAAATGTTCGTGACGCCACCTGTGGTTTCTGATCAGTATGACCAGCGCTGCAGGGTGAATCCTCTGAGGGGTTGTTACTGGGCAGCAAGGTGTTAAGTCTTCCACAGGTAAGACTGATCCCTCGAGGTATATGGCGGTGTAGGGGTGAAGGAGCAATAATGCAGACACACACAAGACAGTCTCTTTCTGTACCTTTACTGGTGATGAAGTTGCAGGCACGTCCCGGGAGGCCGTCAGGGTGGAGGATGCACGTCCAGTAATCCACTGAGTAGGTGTAAGCCTCCTTACGTCTTTATGTGTGTGAGTTTCTAACTTGCATAAAACAGAGTTTAACTCCTTCTCCTTGCTACGCCCGGCTGATCTTGTGATGAGGTCTTCTTGTGAACAGAACAGTGTCTCTATGGCGGTACCTGCCAGACCCCCGTCTTCCTAACCTCGGTTACATATCAGCACTGCTGGGCCCCTGCGACTTGAAGTCCAGGGTCTCCGGTTTTTCCCACTAGCTGTGAAGATACTAGCAAGCTCGGACCCGGTGTCCGGTAGTGCAGAGTGGAGGTAAGCTATCAATGCTGGTTGACCTCTGTCACTCTCTCTTTTCCCTTTTCCACTTGCCTGTCGTCCTACTCACACCTTTGACATAAGCACAGGCAGCAGTAGATATCAGCTATCTCGTTCAGACTTCCTCAGCCCTCAGGCTAATCTGACAGGAGTCTCTCCCCGGTGTTCTGAGGAGATCTTATCTCTCCTCTCAGCTCCTCTGAGGTAACTGCCGTTCTGAGATGTTCTGCTGTTCTGAGGTAACACCAACAACTCGCTAACGTTCAGCTAGACTGTCTTCATCTCACTGCTGTCTCAAGGGTTCCCTCTGGTGGAACCAGGAAAAATGTGAAGTGTTGTGTGCTTATAGATTATCATGGATTTTACCTTTCGTGCATCCTCCTGGGTGACATGTGGCTCCAGTCACAGCTGGGCTACACAAATACATATATCTATATATGTGTGTCACAGACATCTATGTGTATATATATATATATATATATATATATATTTATTTATTTATGTATTCTATGTGTATATTTGTGTTCTATCTTTTCTATTATAACCTGTCAGTGTGATTTTACAGTAGCCGGGGATGAATTTCTGGCTTTTCAAAGGACACCGGTGCGTAAAAATCGGACAGCACTTGCATGGTGCAAGTGCTGTACGATTTTTTTCTCGCTCCTATTGACTTGCATTGGCGAGTCTTGTCCTAGATACGCAGCAATACGCAGCATGCTGTGATTTTTTTTCTCAGTCCGATTTCAGCTGAGAAAAAAATTGCAGATAAAATGTCACCCATTGAAAAACATTGGTCCGAGTGCAATCTGATTTTTTATCGGATTGCACTCATCCGTATTTCTCGCAAATGGGTATAAGCCTTAGGCTGGAGTCACACTTATCGTATTGACGGCCGAGAATCGCACAAATGTTCTCTCTATTGTGATCCGTATGTAATCGGTTTGCAATGCGATGATGCGATTTCCTCGCATCTAGTATCCGTTTGACATCCGTATGCAATGCGATTTTAACATGAGCTTTTACATACAGCAGTTCTCTGTATGTAAAAGCTCACGATAAAATCGCATTGTAATACACAACTGTACATATATACAGTCATGGCCAAAAGTTTTGAGAATGACACAAATATTATATTTTCACATGATCTGCTGCCCTCTGGTTTTTATGTATGTTTGACAGATGTTTTTATCACAGACAGAAATATAATAATTGCAAACATATGAGTAACAAAAGCTTATATTGACAGTTAAGGGTATGCCACACTAAACAACATCGCTAACGGGATCGCTAAAAAACGTCACTATTTAGCGATCCCGTTAGCGATGTTGTTGTGTGCGGCATCTGCCAGCGACGAGCTTCCTGCTGTGATCTCGCTCGTCGCTGGAATCGTTCCGGACCCTATTTTCGTCGCTGGCGCCCCGCTGGGTAAGTATATATCGCTAAGTGTGGCACCTTTTTTAGCGATTTAGCGGTACTTTTGTACCGCTAAAGTCGTTAAGGAGATCGCTAACCGCGATAGCGTCCTAACGACATTGCTAAAATAGGTAGCTACTAGCGATATAGAAACAATCCCGCTAGCGATCTCATTAGTATGCGACGCTAACGAGATCGCTAGCGGGATTGTGTAGTGTGGCAGTACCTTTAGAATGAGTTAATGCAGCAAGTCAATATTTGCAGTGTTGACCCTTCTTCTTCAGGACCTCTGCAATTCTCCTGGCATGCTCTCAATCAACTTCTGGACCAAATCCTGACTGATAGCAGTCCATTCTTGCACAATCAATGCTTTCATTTTGTCAGAATTTTTAGGTTTTTGTTTGTCCACCCATCTCTTGATGATTGACCACAAGTTCTCAATGGGATTAAGATCCGGAGAGTTTCCAGGCCATGGACCCAAAATCTCTATGTTTTGTTCCCTGAGCCATTTAGTTATCACCTTTGCTTTATGGCAAGGTGCTCCATCATGCTGGAAAAGGCATTGTTGATCGCCAAACTGCTCTTGGAGAGTTGGGAGAAGTTGCTCTTGGAGGACATTCTGGTACCATTCTTTATTCATGGCTGTGTTTTTAGGCAAGACTGTGAGAGAGCCGATTCCCTTGGCTGAGAAGCAACCCCACACATGAATGGTTTCAGGATGCTTAACAGTTGGCATGAGACAAGACTGGTGGCAGCGCTCACCTTGTCTTCTCCGAGTGAGGCATTTTCCTGATGTCCCAAACAATCGAAAAGGGGATTCATCAGAGAAAATAACTTTACCCCAGTCCTCAGCAGTCCACTGCCTGTACCTTTTGCAGAATATCAGTCTGTCCATGATGTTTTTTCTGGAGAGAAGTGGCTTCTTTGCTGCCCTCCTTGAGACCAGGCCTTGCTCCAAGAGTCTCCGCCTCACAGTGCATGCAGATGCACTCACACCTGCCTGCTGCCATTCCTGAGCAAGCTCTGCACTGCTGGTAGCCTGATCCCGCAGCTGAAACACTTTTAAGAGACGGTCCTGGCGCTTGCTGGTCTTTCTTGGGCGCCCTGAAGCCTTTTTGGCAACAATGGAACCTCTCTCCTTGAAGTTCTTGATGATGCGATAGATTGTTGACTGAGGTGCGATCTTTCTAGCTGCGATACTCTTCCCTGTTAGGCCATTTTTGTGCATTGCAATGATGACTGCACGTGTTTCTTTAGAGATAACCATGGTTAACAGAAGAGAAACAATGATGCCAAGCACCAGCCTCCTTTTAAAGTGTCCAGTGGTGTCATTCTTACTTAATCATGACAGGTTGATCTCCAGCCATGTCCTCATCAACACCCACACCTGTGTTAATGGAGCAATCACTGAAAAGAGGTTAGCTGGTCCTTTTAAGGCAGGGCTGCAATGATGTTGAAATGTGTTTTGGGGGATAAAGTTCATTTTCTAGCCAAATATTGACTTTGCAAGTAATTGCTGTTAAGCTGATCACTCTTTATAACATTCTGGAGTATATGCAAATTGCCATTAGAAAAAGTGAAGCAGTAGACTTTGTAAAAATTAATATTTGTGTCATTCTCAAAACTTTTGGCCATGACTGTATATATGTGTGTGTCACTGACATGTATGTATGTATGTATAAAATATATATATATATGTATATGTATTCTATGTGTATATTTCTATTCTATATTTTCTATTATAACCTGTCAGTGTGATTTTACTGTAGCCGCATATGAATTGCAAGATTTTTAAAGGACACCAGTGCGTATTTCTTGAAAGTCACACGGACTTGCATTGGCGATTCTCGGCCGATATACGCTACAAATCGCAGCATGCTGCGATTTCACTCGCACATATAATACGGCCGAGAAAAAAAACGGTGATAGGAGCTGCCCCATAGCTTAACAGGGGTCCGAGTGCTATGCAATGTTTTATCGCATAGTACTTGTCCGTATTCCTCTCTAGTGTGACTCCGGCCTTAGGAATTGAACAGGATCAGAAAAGCATGACTTCTACCTTCCAGAAACAGCACCACACCTGTCTGAGGGTTGTGTTGAGTATTAGGAAGCTTCTTGGAATTGCATGAGACTGAGCTGCAATACTACACCTGACCTGTGGGCAGCTGAGGTGCTGTTTTGGAAGGAAACGTCCATGGTTTTCAAATCCTGTAAACTCCCTTTAAATATCCCTGCGGATATTTGTGAAACCCCAGGTCTATGCAGTTAAAAGTATAATAAGAAAGATATTATAGGAATCCTGCAGTGATCATCATTTATGCAAATGAACCATAATTATCCTTTGCGTATGTCACTATTGTCTGTAGAGTACTTACATATACAATCGCATATTCATAATCCTGCATATCATTACACTACTGGCAAATAAGGCATTTCATCACTATGCTCCAAATTCATGGTGCAAATTCAGATCATTCGGGCTCCCCCTAGTGAGGCTCTATTTTCAATTTTTGTGGTCATCATCATGTCTCTCTTTTTAGGCATTATTCATATGTCGCTTTTTTGCTGTTTTTTTTTCTGTAGCCGAATCCTGATCTTGTGAAAGTAAGAAAAAAAAAGGCTGTACTGTAGACAAAAAGCAGGTTTTGTTGGCTATTTTGCTTTTCCTTGCTGCGGTTTTACTGTTTTTTTTCTGCGTTTATCAAGATCCCAAAGTTCAACTTCCACTATCTGAGTATGAACAATGCAAGGAATTAGGCCACCAATGCAAGACATACGTGAAACCATAAAACATTTTTGGGAAAAAGGGCAATTTAATCAATTTATTTAGTGGAAAAAGTTTTTTATGTGTAACAAGGGGACACGGGGGGGGGGGGTAGTTTTGGCCGAGTTATTTAAAGGCGCAGTTCACAGAGTCCACTGAGCAAACGGTCACAGAGTACCCCTGGCCCCTAGTACATGAATAGGCGGGAACAAAACACCCTTTTCCCACAGTTTACCTTGTTCTCTCTCAGCTACGGTAGTCCAGGCAATGAAGTTCAGATTGACAACTGTAGTCCAACAGGGAAAACATATTTTTAATAAACAAGGATGGAATAGCAGAAAAAGAGTACAACACTGGATTCCTGATCTCTCCCTGACACTCTCCACAGCCGCAACCACAGCAGCTGCAGCAGCCAAAGATTAACAGTAGTCCACGTGCTGAAGTCTGGGCATTTGAAACCCCTATAGTGGGGGGCCCTTCCAGAGTCCTGAGGGCCCGTATTGCGATCTTTTGTCCTTTCAGTCTTCGGGACCCCTCTTGAGTCCTTGAAGTCCTTTTATGCTCCTTTAAGTCCTTGGAGTCCAGGGCAACAGACCTCTCCTGTCCGAGGGTCTGGCAGTGCCCCGTCTGGAAATCACATCTGCCCTGGCCAAAGAATCCGGCTTTTCTGAGGAAACAGCAGCTTCCACTCTCCTTGTGGCTGCAAGTCCAGCCCCAAGTTTAACTATTTCTGTCCCTGACTCTATACACAGTCACTAAAGGGGAACATACACAATACAAGGTATAACAATTACAGCACATACATTACATTACAGATAAAACATATAGGTGCATAACATATGTACATAAAGTGCTCGGGGGTGTCACACGGAAGGAGGAGAGGGCGCAACTGAGAGGACCTGCCACCTCCTTACACATGCATGAAAAAATAGTGACTATTCTGAACAAAAAAGTTCATATGACTGCATGAGTAAATACACAATTGCAAATGTAAAATTCATCGGGGGAGTTGAATTGGTCAGGCACTGATTACTTTAACACATTGGCAGGGCATTCATATGCTCAGGCTTTGTTTACTTTCATCCATATCACTAATTTAATTAAACTGTACTAATACAGTGAAGAAAAAATAATTACATTTTTACCACAACATTTTTTGGGTAAATGAGTAAAACTGGCAACAACATTTGTCACACAATTTCTGCTGAACATACAAATACCCCATATGTGACTTTACAGAAGTGCTTAGCCATTTGGCGAAACTCGGGAGGAAAGTAGTGCTGTTAGGCTCTTAGAGAAGAAAGTGCAAGAAGAGCAGAAGCCTCCCTCCAGTGACCCTCATTTTGGAAATTATACTCTTCAGGGAAATTATCTACAGGTGTAGTGATGATTTTGACTCCATCGGTGTTTTCTAGAAACAAGCAGTAGTGAATGTTACTGAGTGAAAATAGCAAATCTGCCATTGTAGTACCCGATACATTGTAGTGACCACTACGTTGTAATGTCTGGACATTGTGCCCAGCTCATGCTTCTAGAGACATGGATCTCTTAAATTAGGCTGACTCTCATCGCTACAGAAATGCCAAACATGTGGACTCTAAATGTGGTTTAGGCACACTGTGGAGCTCAAAAAGGAGGGGGCATTTGGATCTGGGAGTGCAGAATTTGCTGGATTTCTTTTGGGGGTGTGGAGCCATATCACTTTTCCAGAGCCTTTGTGTTATCAGTAACATGGAAGCCCCCTATATTTCCATTGACAGGTGACGGAACTGAGTGAAATTTGATTTTTTTGTTGATTGCATTGAAGCTTTTATTGGGAACATTTTAAATAACATTTTGGATCACATTTATCCTGTGCTCTATGCTGAGCAGTTACATCAGTGTTTCCATCTAAATCTCTGAATAGCGTGATTCAGATGAAACCCCAGAGGGATCCATTCACTATAATAAAGCAGAAAAGTTACTCTAGAGTCCATCTGGCCTGTGTTCAGCGGTGTCCTTCTTTCCAGAGGTGCACAAAACTGTGGCCGACATCGCTGTTATGCTCTTTTAAAAAGACAGACACCGCCGGATCATAGGCCAGACAGAGTCCACAGTGCCATCATCATCCTCCATATAGAGAATCTTCCGCCGGGTGTTCCATCTGAATCACAGAGATTTACACAGAAACCCCGGGGTAAGGGCTGTGACAAAGACACTGGCAAAGTGCTGGAAAGGAGATACGTTTCACTGAAGCTATTCACTTCAGTGATTTGAAAGCCTGAAGTTTGCTCCAGCACACTATGTGTAAAGAGGGTTAATTGGCTATTTCAAGGGCTGGGTTTTTGTGAGCAACCATAGAATGGGTGGGAGGTTGTCCACCTTATCTCCACCCCAAGGTGTGGTCTGGGGCTTAAATAGTCAGCCTCCTGAGGCATTCAGTGTTCAGTGTGTATGGAGAGGCTAAAGCCCCCGTCACACTAAGCGAGATCGCTAGTGAGATCGCTGCTGAGCCACAAATTTTGTGACACAACAGCGACCTCAGCAGCAATCTCACTATGTTTGACACGTACCAGCGATCAGACCCCTGCTGTGTGATCGCTGGTCGTGTCAGAAATGCCTGGACCTTTCTTTGCTCGTTGAGATCCCGCTGGGTAGCATGCATCGGTGTGTTTGACACCTTTTACCAACAATCTCGCTAGCGACTCAGCACTGAGACACATAGGAGACACATCGTTACACAGGTCACTACGGGTCGCTGATCGTTGCTGCGTCGTTGGGAAGATCTGACTGTTTGGCATCTCACCAGCAATCACATAGCGACGCAGTAACGATCCCTGCCAGGTCGTATCGTTGTCAGGATCGCTGCTGCGTCGCTGAGTGTGATGGTACCCTAACTCCAGAGGTGTTCGTGCCTGTGCTAACCTTTACTGTGTTTTGCTAATCCTGAGTGGGCGGATCCCTGCTACCACAAGGACTGTGCTTTGTGTTACCAATTTGCTTTGTTTTACTGTTTTTGCCCAAAAGGCCATATTTATTTTGACTTCATTATGGTTTATGCCGCATATATAATAAACCAGTGAAAATCTTAAAGGGACAGTGTTCCAGTGTCTACCTCCGTGTACAGCTGAGTGAGCCTATCTACCACAGCGCTCAGTGTAGAGGGCAGGATAAATGTGAGCCGAGCCTTACAGCGATCTTTGGGAGGGAGAATAAAGAAATCAACAATAGGTCAAGAATTAGTTTTATTTATTTTTTTGCATCGTTCCTGGTGTGGTATATACAATTAGACTTTATTCTTTGGGTCAGTGCGATTACAGCAATACCAGATTTATATTGGATTTTTTATGTTTGGCTGCTGTGACATACTAAAAGACGCTTTCTATTGCCTTTTGCATTGACATATTGTGAAAGCTATAATTTTTCCATACTTTTGCCGACAGAATCATGTGAGGGCTTGTTTTTTTCAGGAGGGACTAGTTGATGTTTTTATTGATACCATTCTCGAACACAGGACATTTTTTGTTGGAATAATGCATATTGATTTGTATGTATTGCAACAACTACTACTGTACTGTTTGATATGTTGTGCATATTGTGA
Source organism: Oophaga sylvatica (assembly GCA_033576555.1). Lineage (NCBI taxonomy): Eukaryota > Metazoa > Chordata > Amphibia > Anura > Dendrobatidae > Oophaga > Oophaga sylvatica. The sequence goes on from JARQOD010000003.1 coordinate 137,652,622, forward strand.
GGTTGTTAACAAAGTTTTGTAAAAAAAAAAAAAACCCTCACTCACAGACAGGATGCCTCCTCCTTCTCTTCCTGTGTTGTTGTAATGTTTTTCATGCTGCAGCCATAGAAGATATCAGGCTGATCACATTTCATGCTGTGTTGTAAGCTGTCTATACTGGATGTGAATAAATCTACATTCTCTGTTGCTGACTCCGGATGTTACGCTGGTTAATCCGCTGCTAACATTTTTGATCCCTTTCTATTCCGATTTTTGGGAGGCAGAATAAACAAAAACCAGCATTTCAGGAATTTTTTTTTTATGCCTTTCCGCTTGTGCTAAAATTGATAAGGCAGCTTTATTCTTCAGGTCAGTACGATTACAGTGATACCACATTAATATCATTGTTTTACATTTTGCCGCTTTTACACAATAAAAACTATTTTATAGAAAAAAATTATTTTTGCATTGCTACCTTCTGAGAGCTGTAACTTTTTTTTTTATTTCTCCACTCGTGGAGCTGTATGGCAACTTATTTTTTGTGGGACATGATTATATTTTCAGCTAAACCCTTTTTATTTCCATTCGGCTTTTTGATCATATTTTATTCCACTTTATGTTCGGCACTATGATGAAAAAGCATAGTTTTTTGCCATGTTTCTTAGTTCATTTTTGTATGTGTGTGTTTATTGGTATAATAATTTTTCATTTTTTCATTGTTCTTTATTTTGTGATTTTTTTTAAAAAAAAATATATTTTTACAGTTTGTTTACATTTTTTTTACTTAATCCTTCTATGGGACTTTAACTTTTTTTACTCTGCTGAACGATGACATCGCTGGGGCGCCTTTTAACCCCTTCACCCCCAAGGGTGGTTTGCACGTTAATGACCGGGCCAATTTTTACAATTCTGACCACTGTCTTTTTATGAGGTTATAACTCTGGAACGCTTCAACGGATCTTCGCGATTCTGAGAATGTTTTCTCGTGACATATTGTACTTCATGTTAGAAGTAAAATTTCTTCGATATAACTTGTGTTTATTTTTGAAAAAAACGCAAATATGGCGAAAATTTTTAAAATTTTGCAATTTTCAAACTTTGAATTTTTATTCCCTTTAAACAGAGAAATATATCACACAAAATAGTTAAGAAATAACATTTCCCACATGTCTAATTTTTTTTGTTAGGAAGTTATAAGGGTTAAAAGTTGACCAGCGATTTCTCATTTTTACAACAAAATTTACAAAGCCATTTTTTTTAGGGACCACCTCATATTTGAAGTCACTTTGAGGGGTCTATATGGCAGAAAATACCCAAAAGTGACACCATTCTAAAACTGCACCCCTCAAGGTACTCAAAACCACATTCAAGAAGTTTATTAACCCTTCAGGTGCTTCACAGGAGCTGAAGCAACGTGGAAGGAAAAAATGAATATTTAACTTTTTAGCCACAAAAATGATTTTTACAAACTTTTTTTTATTTTCACAAGGGTAAAAGGAGAAAATGGACAGATAAGGTTGTTGTGCAATTTCTCCTGAGTACGCCAATACCCAATATGTAGGGGGAAAACCACTGTTTGGGCACACGGCAGAGCTCGTAAGGGAAGGAGCGCCGTTTGACTTTTTCAAACTAAAATTGGCTGGAATTGAGATTGTTCGCCATGTCGCGTTTGGAGAACCTCTGATGCGCCTAAACAGTGGAAACCCCCCACAAGTGACACCATTTTGGAAACTAGACCCCCTAAGGTACTTATGTAGATCTGTTGTGAGCACTTTGAACCCCCAAGTGTTTCACAAAAGTTTATAATGCCTGGGTGTGAAAAAAAAAAAAAAAACAATTTTCCACAAAAATGATTTTTTAGTCCCAAATTTTTGAATTTTCCCAAGGAAATTGGACCCCAAAAGTTGTTGTCCAATTTGTCCTGAGTACGCTGATACCCCATATGTGGGGGGGGAAACTGTTTGGGCGCACGGCAGGGCTTGGAAAGGAAGTAGTAACGTTTTGAAATGCAGACGTTGATGGGGGTCCTGTTTCGTTTGCAGTGCCCCAGATGAGCCTAAACAGTGGAAACCCCCCACAAGTGACCCCATTTTGGAAACTAGACCCCCTAAGGAACTTATCTAGATCTTTGGTGAGCACTTTGAACCCCCAAGTGCTTCACACAAGTTTATAATGCCCGGGCATGAAAATAAAAAATCCTATTTTTTTCCCACAAAAATTATCTTTTAGTCACTAATTTTTTATTTTCCCAAGGGTAACAGGAGAAATTGGACCACAAAAGTTGTTGTCCAATTTGTCCTGAGTACGCTGATGCCCCATCTGTGGGGGGGAACCACTGTTTGGGCGCACGGCAGAGGTCGGAATGGAAGGAGCACCATTTGACTTTTTCCAACCAAAATTGGCTGGAATTGAGATTGGACGCCATGTTGCATTTGGAGAGCCCCTGATGTGCCTAAACAGTGGAAACCCCCCACAAATGACCCCATTTGGGAAACTAGACCCCCTAAGGAACTTATCTAGATCTTTGGTGAGCAATTTGAACCCCCAAGTGCTTCACACAAGTTTATAACGTAGAGCCGTAAAATTAAAAAATCATATTTTTTCCACAAAAATGATCTTTTCACCCCAATTTTTATTTTCCCAAGGGTAACAAGACTCCAAAAGTTATTGTACAATTTGTCCTGAGTGCGCTGATACCCCATATGTGTGAGTAAACCACTGTTTGGGTGCATGGCAGAGTTTGGAAGGGAAGGAGCGCCGTTTGACTTTTTCAACGCAGAATTGGCTGGACGCCATGTCGTGTTTGGAGAGCTCCTGATCTGCCTACACAGTGGAAACCCCCACAAATGACACCATTTTGGAAACTAGACCCCTCAAGGAACTTATCTAGATGTGTGGTGAGAACTTTGAACCCCAGGTGTTTCACTAAAGTTTATAACGTACAGCCGTAAAATAAAAAATATATATTTTTTTTTACAAAAATGATTTTTTTCGCCCCCAATATTTTATTTTCACAAGGGTAACAGGAGAAATTGGACCCCAAAAGTTGTTGTCCAATTTGTCCTGAGTACGCTGATACCCAATATGTGTGAGAAAACTACTGTATGGGCACACGTCGGGGCTCGGAAGGGAATTAGTGATGTTTTGGATTGCAGACTTTGATGGAATGGTCTGGGGGCGTCATGTCGCATTTGGAGAGCCCCTGATGCACCTAAACAGTGGAAACCCCCCACAAGTGACCCCATTTTGGCAAATAGACCCCACAAGGAACTTATCTAGATGTGTGGTGAGCACTTTAAACCCTGAAGTGCTTCACAGAAGTTTATAACGTACAGCCGTAAAAATAAAAAATCTTTTTTTTTACAAAAATGATTTTTTCGCCCCCAATATTTTATTTTCACAAGGGTAACAGGAGAAATTGGACCCCAAAAGTTGTTGTCCAATTTGTCCTGAGTACGCTGATACCCAATATGTGGGAGAAAACTACTGTATGGGCGCACGTCAGGGCTCGGAAGGGAAGTAGTGACGTTTTGGATTGCAGACTTTGATGGAATGGTCTGGGGGCGTCATGTCGCATTTGGAGAGCCCCTGATGCGCCTAAACAGTGGAAACCCCCCACAAGTGACCCCATTTTGGAAAATAGACCCCACAAGGAACTTATCTAGATGTGTGGTGAGCACTTTGAACCCCGAAGTGCTTCACAGAGTTTATAACGTACAGCCGTAAAAATAAAAAATCTTTTTTTTTTACAAAAATTTTTTTTTTTCGCCCCCAATATTTTATTTTCACAAGGGTAACAGGAGAAAATGGACCCCAAAAGTTGTTGTCCAATTTGTCCTGAGTACGATGATACCCAATATGTGGGAGAAAACTACTGTATGGGTACACGTTGGGGCTCGGAAGGGAAGTAGTGACGTTTTGGATTGCAGACTTTGATGGAATGGTCTGGGGGCGTCATGTCGCATTTGGAGAGCCCCTGATGCGCCTAAACAGTGGAAACCCCAACAAGTGACCCCATTTTGGAAAAAAGACCCCACAAGGAACTTATCTAGATGTGTGGTGAGCGCTATGAAGCCCCAAGTGCTTCACAGAAGTTTATAATGTACAGCCGTAAAAACAAAAAAATCATTTTTTTTTACAAAAATGATATTTTCGCCCCCAGTTTTTTATTTTCCCAAGGGTAACAGAAGAAATAGGACAAATTGCACAATAACTCTTGGGGTCCAGAGTACGCTGATACCCCATATGTGGGGGTAAACTACTGTTTGGGTGCATGGCAGAGCTCAGAAGTGAAGGAGCACCGTTTGACTTTTTCAACGCAGAATTGGCTGGAATTGAGATCAGACGCCATGTCACATTTGGAGAGCCCCTGATGTGCCTAAACAGCGGAAACCCCCCAATTCTAACTCCAACCCTAACCCCAACACACCCCTAACCCTAGTCCCAACCCTAACCACAAACCTAACCCTAACACACCCCTAACCCTAATCCCAACCCTAACCCTAACTTAGCGCCAACCCTAATCCTAACTTTAGCCGCAACGCTAACCCTAATGGGAAAATGGAAATACATTTTTTTTATTTTATTATTTTTCTCTAACTAAGGGGGTGATAAAAGGGGGTTTGATTTACTATTTATAGCGGGTTTTTGTGATTGGCAGCTGTCACGCTAAAAGACGCTTTTTATTGCAAAAAATAGTTTTTTGCATCGCCACATTTTGAGAGCTATAATTTTTGCATATTTTGGCCCACAGAGTCATGTGAGGTCTTATTTTTTGCGGTACGAGTTGACATTTTTATTGGTACCATTTTTGAGCACGTGACATTTTTTGATCGCTTTTTATTTCGATTTTTGGGAGGTTAGAATGAACAAAAATCAGCAATTCATGAATTTCTTTTGGGGGAGGCGTTTTTACCGTTCCGCGTGTGGTAAAATTGATAAAGCAGTTTTATTCTTCGGGTCAGTAAGATTATGGCGATACCTCATTTATATCATTTTTTTATGTTTTGGTGCTTTTATACAATAAAAACAATTTTATATAAAAAATAATTATTTTTGCATCGCTTTATTCTGCGAGCTATAACTTTTTTATTTTTTCGCTGATGATGCTGTATGGCGGCTCGTTTTTGCGGGACAAGATGACGTTTTCAGCGGTACCATGTTTATTTATATCGGTTTTTTTGATCGCGTGTTATTCCACTTTTTGTTCGGCGGTATGATGATAAAGCATTGATTTTTTGCTTTGTTTTTTTTTTTTTTAAGGGGTTCACTAAAGGGGTTAACTAGTGGGACAGTTTTATAGGGGGGGTCGTTCCGGACGCGGCGATACCAAATATGTGTACTTTTATTTTATTTTTTTTTATTTACAGGAAGAAATTAATTTATTGGGGAATATTTTTTTTTTTATTTATTTATTTTGGAATTTTTTTCAAAACATGTTTATTTTTATTTTTTTAACTTTTTTACTTTGTCCCAGGGTGGGACATCACTGTATTTTATCAGTTCGCTGGTGTGACAGTGTGCACAGGACTCTGTCACACCAGCGATCGCACAGGCATAGCTGCAGGCTTCTCAGTGCCTGCTCTCAGCAGGCACTGAGGAAGCCGCCTCCCTCCAGGACCCCGGCGCCATCTTGGATCCGGGTCCTGGGAGGGAGGAAGCCCTCAGAACAGCGCGATCACATCGCGCTGGTCTGAGGGTCTCAGGGGAGCGCGCAGGGAGCCACCTCCCTGCGCGATGCTCCCCTGTGCCCCCGGTACACCGCGATCATGTTTGATCGCGGTGTGCCAGGGGTTAATGTGCCGGGAGCGGTCCGTGACCGCTCCTGACACACAGTCACGGGTGTCAGCTGTGATAATCAGCTGACACCCTGCGGCGATTAGCTGCGCTCCCCCCGGGAGCGCAGCTGATCGCCTATGACGTACTATCCCGTCCATGGTCAGATTGGCACGGGTTTCATGGACGGGATAGTACGTCTGATGTCAGAGAGGGGTTAAATGTTGCAATCAATATCAATCATAACATTTAGGGTATTAAATGGCCCGGGGCAGTGAGGGCCCTGGTCCTGGTAGTGACAGCCAGGTCTCGGCTTTAACTTAAGCCAAGCTCACTGCAGTGATTGCACGGGCTCAGCTCCTGTGCCCCGTATGATTGTCATGACGTACCAATACGTCAAAGGTCGGGAGTCCCTATGGGTATGTGAGCAGGTTGCGGGATGCAGTGATTGACAGGAGGCAGAGCAAGGGTTAACAGTTTTACTTAACAGGGGAATACTCCATGCAGGGAGGTTAAAAGGAGGACAAAACAGTACAATTTTGCAAAGGATATTCAGGGTTAAGAACATCGGATATGTGTCGACCCGCCACCACAATTGTGGGTTACCAGGGCAATGGGGTACTCAGAGCCGAGCCCGTAGAAGTCTATGGGGATTTTGTCACAGGTAGCTGTGGCTCGGTCTGTGGCCCTGGCGGTCTGGCGTATGTTGGGGATATATTTACAGGGATAGGTTTATATACAGTTCGTGACGCCACCTGTAGTATTCTGGTAATTTGTACCAGCGCTGCTGTAGATCTCTGAGGGGATGGTGATGCAGCTAGATGTCGGGTCCCCTACAGGTGGGACTCTTCCCTCAGGTCGGTAGTTAGGTAGGGATTGTGCAGGCATGCAATAATAACTCAGTCTCACACAGTCAACGTCTTTCCATACCTTTACTTGCAGGATGATAAGGCAGGTCCCAGGGAGGCTGATGGGGTTGATGGAGGATGAGCTTTGAGGCAACAGCTAAGCAAGTTAGGGGCCCCTTTACTTTCCAATGAAGCTGAGTACGACCAGCCTGAAGCGTAGTCCTCTCTATGATTCCAGCTAATCTTTAGCTGTTCTGCCCAGTCAAATTTGTGTTAGAAGCCTTCCTGCGAGGGAGCTGAATCCTTTTATTGTCGTGCACTAACTCAAAGTCTTCACACCCTCTGACTCCAGCTACGTTCTGACTATAAGGGGCTTGTCTGCCGCGACCTAGGGTCCGGTAGATTCCTGGTTTTCTCTTCACTATGCTGTACAATAGTGATCCTTCGGTCCCCAGTAACCGGTTGCAACGTGCAGGACTTTTCCAAGTCAAAAGCACTTTTCCAATTATCTTCCTTCCACTTTGCCCTTCATCTTGCTTGTCTCTTAATAGATAGTTCAGTCTTTCTTCCAGTGGGGCACAGCTCTGACTAGACTAAGGTGTATACAGACACCTACACCAGACTCCACTTTCTGAACTGATGATAGACTTAAACTGGACACGTCTACTCTGTCCAAGGACAGGAAACTGACTTCTCACTCTGAAGTCCGGACACTGACTGACTAAATCACTCCCTTCCACACCCCTTGCTGGTGTGTCAGAAGTGTACATGATGTCATGAAGAGAACTTAACTGTTACCTCTCCACTCATCCTCCTGGTATTGTGTACCAGGGCTACACATTCCCCCATGGTAAATGACAGCACTCCCGGGCTGTAAAATATAAAGAGACATTTTTGTTCATACAATAAACATTAAACAATAACATCTTCCCATCCGGGAGGTGAGAACACCTTGAACGTTACGAACAATAACATTTTACATATAGAAATACAAAAGTATCAAATAGCATTTAATAAATATATATACAAGATACTTGTGAAGGACCCGCACCAAACCTTCAACGTGGGTCCTGGGTGGGCTGCAGGACATCCAAATGCAGACCTCACTCAGTGCCACACCACACGGGTTTTTGGTTCAGAGGTGAGTCAAGGTTTCATGTGAAACCATTAAGAAGGCACTTTAGTGCAACTATTTACAGGATACAGTTTTTGGGCTGGCTCAGTCCTCAGCCTCTGAGTCCATTGTTAAACGAAGACATAATAGAGAAAAACACATTTATATATATAGACTTTTCACAATATATTTACATCAATTCGTTATAACTACTGCTGATATCTAATGGGTAATTTCCCTTTTGTGATTCTCTCTGATCTACGTGGTGTAGTTTCAGGTATAACAAGTTGCGATCTGTCTGCACTGCGTAACGGCAAACTATAGAACTGCCTTAACCTTTCTATGGATCTGGCAAGCGTACTGATGGCTGGGCGGTGTGAGTCAGCTTCACCAGGGGATCCATAGTATGGGGCGCTGCTTCAGATGATCCATCTTGAGGTTCTACAGGTTGAGGTGTTGCTGGAATGGGTAACTCCTGGACGGGCTCAACTGGCACCACAGGCACAACTGGAGGTAAAACTTCCTCTTGTGGCTGATAAAACTGCAACACTGGAATTATCACAGCATCTCCCAGTCGGGGCCAATCCGCAGGAAAATCTCCCAGATCGGTGTGTAGGACCTCTTCCTTTCTTTCTCTTTGATTGAAGACAGGGTTCTTTTCACAACTCTTTAAGTGTTCTGGACACAACTTCAAATGATCTCTGGACACAGTGGTTGTTGTTCTTCCTCCGTCTTTACTGACGACACAAACTTTTCTGTTGTCGTATTTAGAATCTTGTATGACGTAGGGTTCTTGCTCCCACTGATTATCCAGTTTGTGCATCTTTCTTTTTCTTTTTAATACTACCTCTCCAGGCATCAAAGGCTTGGCAGGAGCATTTCGGTTGTAAACATCTTCCTGTTTCTCCCGTGCCTTATTGAGACTTTCCTCCACACAGATTTGTACTCTTCTGTATTGCTCTTGCCGATTGACGTCCCAGTTCTCAACAGCGTCGTCTGCCTCCGGTTCTACCACTCCAAGTTCTAGATCCATTGGTAGTTTTCCAGGCCTTGCTCTCATAAGATAGGCTGGAGTGCAGTTAGTTGAGCTTACAGGTATATGATTATACAAATCAACCAAATCAGGCAGTAAATCCGGCCATCGATTCCTGTCTTCCAACGGTATGGATCTCAACAAGTCAAGGACAATATGGTTCATCTTTTCACAAAGACCGTTGGTTTGAGGGTGATATGGTGTTGTTCTTATTTTCTTGCACCCGTACATATGACAGAATTCCTTGAATAAATCGGCTTCAAAAGCAGGTCCCTGATCGGTTAAGACTTGCTCGGGATACCCATGCGGTCTGCAGAAGCTTGCTTGAAAGGTCTTCGCGGCCGTCACTGCGGTCTGGTCTTTCACTGGAACGACTACCAGAAATCTGGAGTAATGGTCCACCATGGTCAAGGCGTATGAGTATCCAGATCTACTCGGCGACAGTTTGACGTGGTCCAGGGCCACAATCTCCAGGGGACGAGTCGTCCGGATAGGTTGCAGGGGGGCCTTCTGACTTCCGTAGTCCTTTCTTCTGAGACCACAGGGTCCACAGTTCCGACACCACCTCTCGACGGAGCTGCGCATCCCTACCCAGTAGAACCGGCATCTCAACAGGGTCTCCAGCTTCCTCCAGCCAAAGTGTCCTGCTTGATCGTGGTACGCTTCCAACACCATTGGGACGTCTGCCTTGGGGACCACGATTTGCCAGACCATTTCATGGGTTCTGGGGTTGACGTATCTTCTGCACAACTTCTCACGGTATAGGAACAACCTGCTTTTCTCGTTCCACAGGAGCTTGGCTGACATAGGTGCATCCTTTTCCAGAGAGGAGCCTTCCTGTCTTAACAACTCCTTGATGCGGCTGACCACTGGATCACTGTCCTGAGTCTCTTTCCAACTATGATGGGGAAAAGATTTAATTTTCACCATTCGCTTTCTGTGGACCGATGCTCGGGGACTACCCCTTTTCGTTTAACCGGACTAAATTTTCTTCCAGTCGTCCTTTCTTCTTCCGTTCAGAGTCATGCCCCCTTCGGACAACGCACACTTTAGCATTCTTTGACCTGCCCGGGACTTTTATAGTAAACTGTAATTGGACAAACCAGCCCTCCACCTGCTCCATGGCACCCAGCTTGGCGGGGTTTTCCCGGGTGCGTTAACGGGGTTTTTTCTGAAAAACCCTGAACTTTTTGAGCCAGATAGGCTTAAAACTTTCAGTAATGGGCCCCGACCACTCCAGAAACTCTAGCTTGAAGCTGCTATTTTTTCCCGGGTTCCTTTCAGTTTGGGCCCAGTTTTCTCAGCATATGGCGAACTTTTCCCCTTTTCCCTTTTGCTTCTGACTGAGAACGGGTTTCCCAACCCCTTATTTCGGCGTCGTGTAAAAAGGGAAAGGTTGGCTTAATCAGGAAGTTAAGATCTCATCACCTGTAAAGGGTCTCTTTCATCTTTTTTGGGAAGCTTCACCGTTCTTTTCCCCCAATTTAAAGGGGGGGTTCTCCTTTAGGATTGTCCTACTAGGAGGGCCCGAAAGGGGCTCCTTTTTCGGTAATCTTTCAGAATCTCCTATAGTAACCCGTAGTCCCGAACTGTCGCACTTCCTTTAAGGGTTTTCGCTCCGCCACTTCTGGGTGGCAGGACTTTCTCTGGGGCCGGCGCTTTCCCCCTTTCCCAACTGACATGTGCCCCCAATATTGTACCTTCTGCTTGAGTAGATGGGATTTTGAGGGTTTCAACTTCATCCCTACCTGACAGGGACTCAAAAAACTCTCCAGGGGCTTCAATGGCCCAAGTCTTGGGAAAACACGATAAGTCTCTAGGGATAGCACACGGTTTCAAAATTGAGATTCCCAACAGTTTTTTCCCTCACCCTCTGAAATGTTCCTGGGCACTACTGAGCCCAAACGGCATTTTCA
>JARQOD010000003.1:137663386-137764196 GCA_033576555.1 Oophaga sylvatica
AAAAAAACCTGACTGACACACCAGACTAATGTGAACTAGGTGCAAACCAAGGGAAGCTACCCCCATGTAAAAACATACGAAAAAGGCTGCACTCAAGCATACTGAAGCATGACAACATAGAATACATAAATTTTGAATAGCAATATGGCTTTGGAGTATAAGGTAAAATTTTTGAGACGCTTAGTATAAACATTTGGCCAAACATTTTAAAGCCCACCAACCATCGTCAAGGGGTCAAAAATTTCTGGTGAGTCCCTGACCTAATGTGAACATACCTCTATTAGGCGATATCTGAATTTCTGGGTGAATATGCACCTCTGTCAGTAATGCCTGCATTTTTTGGGTAAAGTAGGACCTGGTGTAATTAAAATCACCACCTGGTGGGGGCGGAGTGCTCGTCAGTAAGCTAACATTCAAAAGACAAAAAACCTGACTGGCACATCCAGACTAATGTGAACTAGGTGCAAACCAAGGGAAGCTACCCCCATGTAAAATATATGAAAAAAAGGCTGCACTCAAGCATACTAAAGCATGACAACATAGAATACATGAAATTTTGAATAGCAATATGGCTTTGGAGTATAAGGTAAAATTTGAGACGCTTAGTATAAACATTTGGCCAAACATTTTAAAGCCCACCAACCATCGTCAAGTGGTACAATTCTGGTGGGGTCCCTGACCTAATGTGAACATACCTCTATTAGGCTGATATCTGAATTTCTGGGTGAATATGCACCTCTGTCAGTAATGCCTGCATTTATGGGTAAAGTAGGGACCTGGTGTAATTAAATCACCACCTGGTGGGGCGGAGTGCTCGTTCGTAAACTAACATTCAAAAGACAAAAAACCTGACTGGACATCCAGACTAATGTGAACTAGGTGCAAACCAAGGGGAGCTACCCCCATGTAAAAACAAAACGAAAAAAGACTGCACTCAAGCATACTGAAGCATGACAACATAGAATACATGAAATTTGAATAGCAATATGGCTTTGGAGAATAAGGAAAAATTTGAGACGCTTAGTATAAACATTTGGCCAAACATTTTAAAGCCCACCAACCATCGTCAAGGTGGTCTCAATTCTGGGAGTCCCTGACCTAATGTGAACAACCTCATTAGGCTGAATCTGAATTTCTGGTGAATATGCACTTCTGTCAGAAAATGCCTGCATTTATGGGTAAATTAGGGACCTGGTGTATTTAAAATCACCACCTGGGGGGGGCAGAGTGCCCCGGTCAGTAAGCTAACATTCAAAAGACAAAAAAACCTGACTGGCACATCCAGACTAATGTGAACTAGGTGCAAACCAAGGGGAGCTACCCCATGTAAAAACATATGAAAAAGGCTGCACTCAAGCATACTGAAGCATGACAACATGGAATACATGTGCAATAAGGAATAGAGGAGCATGCCAGAGCCCTACAGAAAGACCTTCAGCAGGCCACAAACATCCATGTGTCTGCTGAAACTGTCCAGAAACAGACTCCATGAGGGTGGTAAGGGCCTGACGTCCACATGTGGGTGGTGTGCTTACAGCCCACGACCAAAAGGGGGCGATTGTCATTTGCCAGAGACCCCAAGATTGGCAGATTCGACATTGGCTCCCTGTCTCTTCACGATGAGAGCTGTTCACACTGAGCAAATGTGACAGACGTAACAGAGGCTGAAGACGCTGTTGAGAACATTCTGCCTTCTGCCACATCCTCCAGCATGACCGTTTGGCAGTGGGCAATTAACGTATGGGGAGGCATTTCTTTGGAGGGCCGCACATCCCTCCAAGTGCTAGCCCAAGGTATCCTGACTGCCTAATGTGATGAGATCCTCACACCCATTGTGAGACCATAAGCAGGTGCAGTGTGTTCTGATTTCCTTTTGATGCATGACAATGCCAGACCTCATGTAGATGAAGTGTGCCAGCATTTTCTGCATGACGAAGGCACTGATGCTATTGACTGGCCTACTTTTCCCAGACCTGAATCCAATGAGCACATCTGGGACATCATGTCTCGTTTTATCCACCAACGCCACGTTGCACCACAGACTGTCCCAGGAGTTAACTGATGCTTTAATCCAGGTCTGGGAGGAGATACCTCAGTAGAACATCCACCTCATCAGGAGGAATTCATACAGGCACGTGGAGGACACACACTACTTACATAATTTCCTTGTCTTGAGGCATTTCTACTGAAGATGGATCAGCCTGTAATTTGATTTTCCACTAGGATTTGATGTCATTTCAAATCCAGACCTCTAAGGATACTAATTTTATTTACATTGATCATTTTTATTGTTTATTGTTCTCAACGCATTGCACAATGTAATGAATAAAGATTTGCAACTGGAATATTTCATTCAGTGATATCTAGGATGTGGTATTTGAGTTTTCCCTTTACATTTTTGAGCAATGTATACTGTTGTGAACGTATTGGAGACGACTTCGGAGCTGAAGCTCCCTCTGGTGGTTGCTGAGGGTATTAAACCTATGTGGAACACCAAGAGTCCTACACCTGCAGCTGATGAGTGATTGTCAGGTGATACTGACTGGCCTGAAATAAGTGAGCTGACCTCCCATGATCCTCGCCAGTGATCAATTGTTCTTCCTGGTCTAGGTTGGAATTCAGCTTGCTTTTCTGCTGTCTCCTGCTTGCATTCTGATAAGTCTCTTTCAGTTTTTTTTACTGTGGTTTGAATTCCTTGCTTTTTGCTGCATTGCTTTTTGTCTTCAGCCGAGTCCCCTTTGGGGGGCTTTGGCTGGTCTCCGTTCGTTTTTTGTATTTGTTCATTTGCTCAGTTCTTGTGATATTTTACGTACGTGTCCGCACCAGAGATCTGATATAGGTGGTTGTTTTTGGAGTCAGAAGTGTTGGAGTTTTTCCTAGGGTTTTTCTGGGTTGCAGACTGTATTCTCTTCTGTGCTGTCCTATCTAGACAGTTTTGGGTCCCAGCATTTGCTCAATCTATTTTCTGTCTGTGTTCGTATTTTCATCTTGTCTAACCACTAGTGTTGAGCGATACTGCTCGATATCTAAAAATATCGTATCGAAATGGTATCGCCGATATCACTAAATATCGTCGATATCCGATTACGATACCAGAAGTCCAATGTAAGTCTATGGGAACAAAATATTGCAACTAAAAAAAACCTTTATTTCCTTGTAAACACTAAATATACACACATAGAATACAATATATATATATATATATATATATATATATATACATGTCATTGTGACATATATATATACATATATGTATAGTTTATACACTTCTACATAGTAAAATATCCTCTGATTCAATTGCCGGGTAAAGCCGGCTTCTGTGAAAAGACAGAAGCACCCGACATGAAATGACACTTGGTGTACATAGGGTTAACCATGTCTTTTCATGTCGTTTGCAATCTGATTTGCACAAACAATTACATCAGTCTATGTGTGCAAAATTTCACACCTGTAGGGGTTAATTAAAGGTGTATATTCGTTGTAAAAAAAACGGACTTTTTTGCTACGAATTTACACCTTTAATTAACCCCTACAGGTGTGAAATTTTGCAGACTTACACTCATGTAATTGTTTGTGCAAATCAGATATCAAACTACATGAAAAGACATGGTTAACTCTATGTAAACCAAGTGTCATTTCATGTCGGGTTCTGCATTTTCACAAAAGCCGGCAATTGAATTAGCGGCTATTATACTATGTAGAAGTGTATGAACTATAAATATAAATATATATATATATATATATATGTGTCACAAATTTAATGACATGTATATATATTATATGAGGTGTAAAATTGCTGAAAAAAAATGCGTGGGCTCCCGCCCTATTTTCGCAACCAGACAGACAAAGCCATGAGTGGGGGCAGATAATAATAGCCCAGAGAGGACCATTATTTTTGGCCCCCCCCCCGGCTACTAACATCTGCCCCCAGAGAACCCAGAAAGGGCAAATCTCTAATTAGATTTGCCTTTCTGGCACTTTGCCCGTCTATTCCCATTGCCCTGTAGCGGTGGCGAATGGGTTAATAAGGGGTTAAAATGACCTTGCAATTGTAAGGTCACTTTAAGCCAGGTTAATAATTGAGAGCTGTCAATTAGACAACTATCAATTATTAATCCTATTGTATGAAGGAAAAATCAAACACATACACTTTAATAAAAAAGAAGTTCAATGAAATAATCACACAGTTTTTTGACCATAATTTATTTTCCTGCTAAAACCATTTCCTGTAATAAAAATAAAATAATAAAGCAAAATTATTCTTACCAATCCGATGCACAGTCAGGTCCCACGGTGTAATCCTTCAGAAAGGGTTAATGTTTACTGCAGGGACCGCAGCTAATGCTGCAGCCTCACAGTAAACCCCCAAATGAATGAGTTCCTCTCCTGGCTGACAGGAGAGGAAGTGGAAAGCTTAATTGATTGCTTTCCACTTTCACTTCAGGTCAGCCAGGGACACAATCAGTGACGTCAGAGGGAACTGGTTAACAAAAATAGGGGATCCCCTCGAAAAAAATTGGCGTGGGGTCCCCCCTATTTTTGTTAACCAGCCAGATGAAGCAGACCGCTGAGGCCTGGATTTTCAGGCTGTTAAGGAGCCAAGATCCATGGACCTTGCAAGCCTGATAATACCAGGCCACAGCAGTCTGCTTAGCTTGGCTGTTAACAAAAATAGGGATCCCCTCGAAAAAAATTGGCGTGGGGTCCCCCCTATTTTTGTTAACCAGCCAGATGAAGCAGACCGCTGAGGCCTGGTTTTTCAGGCTGGTAAGGATCCAATATCCATGGACCTTGCAAGCCTGATAATACCAGGCCACAGCAGTCTGCTTAGCTTGGCTGGTTAACAAAAATAGGGGATCCCCTCGAAAAAAAAACGGCGTAGGGGTCCCCCTATTTTTGTTAACCAGCCAAGTAAAATGCAGACTGCTGCAGCCTGGTATTAAAAGACTGTCAAGGCCCATGGATTTTGGCCCTCAACAGCCTGATAATACCAGGCTACAGCAGCCCCACATTTGGCGCATCAAAAGATGTGCCAATTGTGGCACTTTACCCGGCTCTTCCCACTTGCCCTGTAGCAGTGGCAAGCGGGGGAATAAGGGGTTAATGTCACCGTTGATTGCACGGTGACAATAAGCCCGGTTAATAATGGAGAGGTGTCAATAAGACACCGATCCATTATTAATCCCAAAGTTATTAAATGCATAAAAAAAAGACAAAGCAAGAAAAAAGTATTTTAATGAAATAAAAGAGACAACACAGTTTTCATTTCTTTTATTGTACTCTCATTCCTGCGACGCCATCGATCTCCTGTAAAAAAAGAAAAAAAAACAAACCAACAGTATACCACCTGTCCGACGCAGTCCATAGTAACGACAGTCCCCACGACGATCCAGCTCTGCTACATCGCAGTGACAGGCAGAGCCTGTCATCCCGGCGCAGCACAGCTGATTACCTGCTTCCCCGGCGGTGACGTCATCGGACTGACTGCTTTACGGCCGGGATTACCCAGCAGTCACTGCAGTTATCGCGAGAAACTGCATGTGACCGCCGGGGAGAAGAGGATGGCGGCCATGAAGCAGTCCAGGCCGTGACCGCCGGAGATCTTCTGCCAGGTAAGTGCCGCTGACTCCTGACAGACCAGACCGACGGACACTGACAGTGACAGACCCGACCGACGGACACAGACAGTGACAGTGACAAATCCGATTCCGGTATTCGATAAGACGAAAATATCGAAACTAATTATCGAAAGGCCGATAGAGCTAATATCGGCCGATATCCGATATTTGCAGTATCGTATCGCTCAACACTACTAACCACCATTATATGTTTGGGGGCTTCCTACTCTTTTGGGGTCTACTCCGGGCAGTTAGCTTTCCTCTTTCCATCTTCAGGGATTGCTATCTCTCCGGCTGTGACGAGGCGTCTAGGGCACCGTAGGAATGTCCCACGGCTGCTTCTAGTTGTGCGGTTAGTTTAGGGGTCTGCAACCTATTAGTTTCCAACCTCTCTGGTGTTAGGCTGCCTATGCGGTTTTTTGCTCCTGCCTCCTCAGCTACCAAAACATAACAGTATATAAATATAGTACTTTGAAAAACTATGTGTACCCGTGAACTTTTCTAACTTTTTTTTACATTACACCCACAATCCTAAATATATTTTATTGGGATTTTATGTGACATGCCAACACAAAGTAGCAAGTATTTATAAATTGTAAAGTATAATAGAAATTATGCATTTTTCAAACATTATTTTAAAAATATAAATCTGAAAATTGTGACTTGCATTTGTATTGTTTGATACCCCTAAATAAAATCCTGAGTGACCAATTGCCTCCAGAAGTCACATAATTAGTAAATTGAGTCCATCTGTGTGTAATTTATTCTCAGTGTAACTACAGCTGTTCTGTGAAGGCCTCAGAGGTTTGTTTGAGAACTGTAGGGCTCAAACAGCATAATGAAAACCAAGCAACATATTAGACAGGTCAGGGATAAAAATTTGGAGAAGAGTAAAGCAGGGTTATGTTATTAAAAATAGCCCAAGCTCTGAATATCCCACAGAGCACTGTTCAATCCATCATCCAAAAATGGAAGGATGATAGCACAAGGAGAGCTTTAATTAGAGAAGCAGCCAAAAGGCCCATGGAGGCTCTGGAGGAGCTGTAGAGATCCACAGCCTACGATGGGGAAAATAAGTATTTGATCCCTTGCTGATTTTGTAAGTTGGCCCACTGGCAAAGACATGAACAGTCTATAATTTTAAGGTTAGGGTAATTTTAACATTGAGAGATAGAATATCAAAAATAAAATCCAGAAAATCACATTGTATAAATTACATAAATTTATTTGCATTTTGCAGTGAGAAATAAGTATTTGACCCCTCTGGCAAATAAGACTTAATACTTGGTGGCAAAACCCTTGTTGGCAAGCACAGTAGTCAGACTTTTTTTTGTAGTTGATGATGAAGTTTGCGCACATGTCAGGAGAAAATTTTGGTCCACTTCTCTTTGCAGATCATCTCTAAATCATTAAGATTTTGAGGCTGTCGCTTGGCAGGTCAGAGCTTCAACTTCCTCCGTAGTTTTCTATGGAATTAAGGTCTGGAGACTAGCTAGGCCACACCATGACCTTAATATGCTTCTTTATGAGCCACTCCTTTGTTGCCTTGGCTGTATGTTTTGGGCCATTGTCTTGCTGGAAGACCCATATGATGTATAACTCCGGCACTCCACTGTGAGGAAATAGAATACAGACGAAAATGTCCAAAGAGAAATTCTTTAATTATAACCAAAAACAACCTCTGGTGTGAAATATAGAGTATTTGCTTATAACGCAATGCACACAGATATTAATTCATTCAACGTTTCGGCTTTAAGCCTTCCTCAAGAACTTAATCTGTTTCTGTAAAACATAAGAGCATACTATATAAATGACCAAAAAACAGAAAAATAACAAGGAAAATATACAAAGAAAAATATATACATATATATATATGCACATATATACATCCATATGTGTATAAATAATTCTCAAGTCTATACATCTGCATAGAATGATTTCACATAACTATAGTGAATATTTATATCCTAATCAGGGAAAAATAACTCAAGCATGCCCTAAATAGGGCTGAAATTTACCAAATTATCTGGGGTCTAGATACAATATTGAGAACATAAGCATTTAGATCCCTAGGATTAGAAATGATCTACTATGAGGTTGATGCAAGATTGATTTGGGAAAACCATTAAATCCCCTGAAAATATGCATAAGACAAAAGGGAAATTGTAGTCGATAATTTCATATCACATGTGAGTAAGAAATGATATACATTACATATGTTAGTATTGCGTCGTTCCTAATGGCAGAAATACTGGATCCACCCTAAAATATAAAACGATATGGTCCTATAGAGCCGATATAGAAAAAGTCACTGAGAGCTCACTAGTATCCGGTTCCAATACCTCAAGAAGTTATGAGCGAGCGACGTTAGGTGAACGTAGGTGGGAGCCTGGTTGTGCTAGGACGTCCGGTGCCGTGGGTGAGTATCCAGGGAGTGCAGACAAGACAGCGTGTTGTGCCGGTTTATATGCTTCCGGAGTGCCGTGGCATACACTTTCGGGTGCCCGCTTACGTGACCGCCGCGGTAGTGCGCATGTGCCATACGAAGAGGCCTGAGTAAAGCGAAGAGCCCGGGACTTGAAAGTGGAGGCATTGCGCATGCGCTAGTTGTTACAGCGCAGGAAAAAAAACATCATTTCTGCTCCATTGTTCCCTATTGAGAGAAAAATTAAAAATGTCAATATTGGTTATGTTTATTAATGTAGGAAAGGAGCAAAGGGATTAAAGCTCACCATACAGTATAATCTAAATGTAAAATCTTAAAGTAAGCTAATATACCAATCATGTACAGCGCACCCCTGGGGCAACGTGATGTCATTAATTAAAGATAACAATAACGAAGACAAGGAGGTGAGTAACCATTATTAATAATTAAGAGTCTAATGGACTGAGAAAAATTAAGGATATCAATATCGGTTATGTCTATTAATATAGAGAGGAGCAAAGGGGATCCAAACTCCCCATATAGTAAAATATAGATGTGAAATATTAAAATGAGCTTATGCACCAATATGTACAGCGCACCACTGGGGCGAAATTATGACATAGTTTAAAGATAACAATGATGACGATAATGAGGTAAATGACCACTACTAATAATTAAGAACCTAATGGACTAAGAAAAGTCAAATTCTTTATTGAGGCCTAAAGGCGCAAGAGTTTGCAATGTGTGAATCCAGAATGATTCTCATTCTTTCAAAAGTTTAACTCTATCGCCACCCCTCCTAGATGCTGGGATGTGATCAATAACCTGAAATTTTAGCTGGGCCACATTATGTTTATATTGGAGAAAATGTGCTGGAATGGGAAGACAAGTACGTCCGCATCGTATTGTGGACTTATGTTGATAGATCCTGTCGCGTATATGTTGTGTGGTCTCACCTACATAGCCCAGACCACACGGGCATTTTATGAAGTATACAACATATGAAGAATCACATGTGTAATGACCATTGATGGAAAAACGATGACCTGAGCGGGGGTGGGTGAAGGAGTCCCCTTAACTGACGTTAGAGCATTGTAGGCATCTCAAACAAGGAAAAGTACCTTTTTGTGGTGTAGAGAAGAAGCTTTGAGAAATGTTTCTCTTAAGAGATCCTATATCTGCTCTAACCAAGTAATTTTTAACGTTCTGGCTTCTTTTGTTGCAAACCATCAATTCATTATCAAATTCAGGAATATTAGGATACGCACTACGAAGGATTCCCCAATGTTTAAAAAGACACTTATTGATCCGGTAGTTAAACGGATGAAAGGTCCTCACAAACTGTATTCGGCCCCCAGGTGCAGTTCTAGCAGGTCTCATATTAGTTTTCTCCTGTTGATAAGATAAAGAGGAGGGATAACCTCTATCCATAAATTTTCTGTCCATTTCTTGATGTCACAGAGTCCGATTATCAGGATTCGACACAATTCTATCTATTCTACAGTGTTGAGATTTGGGAAGGGCCTTCTTAATATGGAGTGGGTGACAGCTGGAATATGAAAGAAGACTGTTTCCTCAATAAATGTTCTATGGACCTCATTATTTTGACCGTTGAGTTTTTGCAGAAAGAGATTGCCGATTTGAAGTAAAATATTGCTACGACAGAACAACAATTGTCCAGCACCTACTCCACAGAGGACTTAAAAAAATTGAAAGAGAAATTGGATAAGTCTGTCTCGGATCTTCGGGGAAGCTTGGAGATCAAGAAGAGGAATAAATTTCTGCGTGACACAGAGGATTACAAGAACAATCAAGTTTATCGATGGCAAAATACTGGCACCTTCAGAAACCGTCATTTTCAGAGACGAGGATACAGTCCCATGTCCACCAGTTCGGACAGCGTTTTCGGCCCTATCCGTTCTTTTTTAGAACAACTTCAGTCCCGACCATACAGAGGAAAATGAGGCGGGGTAGGAGCAAGCGGCTTCAGCACCAACGTGGACTCACACAAGATGACCACTCGTTCTCAGGTACAGAAACGTCCAATATCGTATACAACATTTCATCCCAGTGTCTTTCCCCCGCCGAAATAACCTTATTGCAAAAGGGTCTAACATTTTGTCCAGTACCTCATTTCAATACATTCCTCCTTGATCAGGAACTATCACGTTTTTTTAGGACATTGAGACTTAAAGCCCATTTTTCTAATCATCCACTTGTCGAGATTGACAGTCATATACCAGTGGAATCCCAATTTTCACTTCGGACTTTAGGTCTAAGAACCTTAAGTAACTTTCAACCACCACGTATATACCATCCTATTGAAACTTATATTGATCTAGTACGTAGAGATGTGAAAGTTGTTCTTGAGAGTATTGACAAAGGTGATATGTGCATTAAGAATAATTTATCTATTGAAGAATATAAATCTTTAAATTCTTTGAAATCTAACCATAACCTGATAATTAAACCAGCAGATAAGGGGGGCTCAATTGTGGTGTTAGATCGTTCTTATTATATGGAAGAAATTATGTCACAACTGAGTGATATTAACACTTACACACCCATATCTAACAACCCCACCTTTGATATAGCTAGAGCAATTGATGAGGTTATTAGCCGTTACAAACACTTGGATACCATAGATGACAAACTCTGAGATTTTCTTTGTAATCCACACCCTGTAATTCCGGTGTTCTATACGCTTCCGAAAATCCACAAAAACTTGCTTAGACCTCCTGGTAGACCAATCGTGGCCTCAACCAATTCAGTATTGTCACCACTGGCTATTACACTAGATAAAATCTTATCCCCTCTGGTTCCAGGTATTCAATCATTTCTGAAAGATACCACACATTTTTTATCCTCTTTAAAAACCTTAGGAAATTTACCCATAGGTGCATTATTAGTAACTATGGACGTCAATAGTTTATACACTAGTATAGAACACCAAGATGGAATTAATTCTGTAATTAGATTTCTTTCTCAACATACGAATTTTTCTGATCATCAAATCAATTTCTGTAAAGACATAATGACACTAATTTTGACCAAAAATTTTTCTTTTTGGTGATCAATTCTACGTGCAAAAGAGGGGGACAGCCATGGGATCTAACATGGCACCCCCGTATGCTAACATTTATATGGGAGACTTTGAGGACTCATATGTTTATTCACACCCGTCTTATATCTCACATGTTATATACTGGAAACGTTTCATCGACGATATTTTCTTTGTATGGATAGGAGATGAAGAAGGTCTTCTTCTCTTCTTTAATGATCTTAATTCCTACAGATCGGGTTTAACATTTTCTATCCAGTATAATAATCGTAATATTAATTTTCTTGACACTACTATTACGGTTCAGAATGAAGGTGTGATTGAGACTGACTTATATACAAAACCAACTGATAGAAACAGTCTTCTTTCATATTCCAGCTGTCACCCACTCCATATTAAGAAGGCCCTTCCCAAATCTCAACACTGTAGAATAGATAGAATTGTGTCGAATCCTGATAATCGGACTCTGAGACATCAAGAAATGGACAGAAAATTTATGGATAGAGGTTATCCCTCCTCTTTATCTTATCAACAGGAGCAAACTAATATGAGACCTGCTAGAACTGCACCTGGGGGCCGAATACCGTTTGTGAGGACCTTTCATCCGTTTAACTACCGGATCAATAAGTGTCTTTTTAAACATTGGGGAATCCTTCATAGTGCGTATCCTAATATTCCTGAATTTGATAATGAATTGATGGTTTGCAACAAAAGAAGCCAGAACGTTAAAAATTACTTGGTTAGAGCAGATATAGGATCTCTTAAGAGAAACATTTCTCAAAGCTTCTTCTCTACACCACGAAAAGGTACTTTTCCTTGTTTGAGATGCCTACAATGCTCTAACGTCAGTAAAGGGACTCCTTCACCCACCCCCGCTCAGGTCGTCGTTTTTCCATCAATGGTCATTACACATGTGATTCTTCATATGTTGTATACTTCATAAAATGCCCGTGTGGTCTGGGCTATGTAGGTGAGACCACACAACATATACGCGACAGGATCTCCCAACGTAAGTCCACAATACGATGCGGACGTACTTGTCTTCCCATTCCAGCACATTTTCTCCAATATAAACATAATGTGGCCCAGCTAAAATTTCAGATTATTGATCACATCCCAGCATCTAGGAGGGGTGGCGATAGAGTTAAACTTTTGAAAGAACGAGAATCATTCTGGATTCACACATTGCAAACTCTTGCGCCTTTAGGCCTCAATAAAGAATTTGACTTTTCTTAGTCCATTAGGTTCTTAATTATTAGTAGTGGTCATTTACCTCCTTATCGTCATCATTGTTATCTTTAAACTATGTCATAATTTCGCCCCAGTGGTGCGCTGTACATATTGGTGCATAAGCTCATTTTAATATTTCACATCTATATTTTACTATATGGGGAGTTTGGATCCCCTTTGCTCCTCTCTATATTAATAGACATAACCGATATTGATATCCTTAATTTTTCTCAGTCCATTAGACTCTTAATTATTAATAATGGTTACTCACCTCCTTGTCTTCGTTATTGTTATCTTTAATTAATGACATCACGTTGCCCCAGGGGTGCGCTGTACATGATTGGTATATTAGCTTACTTTAAGATTTTACATTTAGATTATACTGTATGGTGAGCTTTAATCCCCTTTGCTCCTTTCCTACATTAATAAACATAACCAATATAGACATTTTTAATTTTTCTCTCAATAGGGAACAATGGAGCAGAAATGATGTTTTTTTTCCTACGCTGTAACAACTAGCGCATGCGCAATGTCTCCACTTTCAAGTCCCGGGCTCTTCGGCTTTACTCGGGCCTCTTCGTATGGCACATGCGCACTACCGCGGCGGTCACGTAAGCGGGCACCCGAAAGTGTATGCCACGGCACTCCGGAAGCATATAAACCGGCACCGGACGTCCTAGCACAACCAGGCTCCCACCTACGTTCACCTGACGTCGCTCGCTCATAACTTCTTGAGGTATTGGAACCGGATACTAGTGAGCTCTCAGTGACTTTTTCTATATCGGCTCTATAGGACCATATCGTTTTATATTTTAGGGTGGATCCAGTATTTCTGCCATTAGGAACGACACAATACTAACATATGTAATGTATATCATTTCTTACTCACATGTGATATGAAATTATCAACTACAATTTCCCTTTTGTCTTATGCATATTTTCAGGGGATTTAATGGTTTTCCCAAATCAATCTTGCATCAACCTCATAGTAGATCATTTCTAATCCTAGGGATCTAAATGCTTATGTTCTCAATATTGTATCTAGACCCCAGATAATTTGGTAAATTTCAGCCCTATTTAGGGCATGCTTGAGTTATTTTTCCCTGATTAGGATATAAATATTCACTATAGTTATGTGAAATCACTCTATGCAGATGTATAGACTTGAGAATTATTTATACACATATGGATGTATATATGTGCATATATATATATATATATGTATATATTTTTCTTTGTATATTTTCCTTGTTATTTTTCTGTTTTTTGGTCATTTATATAGTATGCTCTTATGTTTTACAGAAACAGATTAAGTTCTTGAGGAAGGCTAAAAGCCGAAACGTTGAATGAATTAATATCTGTGTGCATTGCGTTATAAGCAAATACTCTATATTTCACACCAGAGGTTGTTTTTGGTTATAATTAAAGAATTTCTCTTTGGACATTTTCGTCTGTATTCTATTTCCTCACAGTGGAGTGCCGGAGTTATACATCATATAGACTTCATTTTTCTCCTGAGCACCCAGCTTCCTATGTAGTGAGCACCCCTTATTGATTCATATGTTGCTGGAAGACCCAGCCACGACCCATTTTTATGTCATGCAGGATCTTATGGTACATGGCTCCATCCATTCTCCCATTGATGCGGTGAAGTTGTCCTGTGCCCTTAGCAGAGAAACACCCCAAAACATAATGTTTCCACCTCCATGCTTGATAGGGGGAGCGGTGTTCTTTGGGTCATAGGTAGCATTTTTCTTCCTACAAACATGGCAAGTTGAGATAATGCCAAAGACCTCAATTTTTGTATCATCTAACCATAGCACCTTCTCCCAATCCCTCACAGAATCATCCAGGTGTTCATTTTCAGATGGGCCTGCACATGTGCCTTCTTGAGCAGTGGGGCCTTGCGGGAACTACAGGATTTTAAACCTTTACGTTGTAATGTGTTACCAATGGTTTTCTTGGTGACTGTGGTCCCAGTTGCCTTGATATCATTAACAAGTTCCCCCATGTAGTTTTAGGCTGATGTCTCACCTTCCTCATGATCAAGTATAGCCCACGAGGTGAGATTTTGCATGGTGCCCCAGATCAATGTCGATTGACAGTCATTTGGTATTTCTTCCATTTTCTTACTATTGCACCAATGGTTGTCTCCTTCTCACCCATCGTCTTCCTTATGGTTTTGTAGCCCATTCCAGCTTTGTGCAGGTCTATGATCTTGTCCCTGACATCCTTATAAAGCTCTTTGGTCATGCCAATGTTGTAGAAGAGGTTAGAGTCTGACTGATTATTGAGTCTGTGGACACATGGGCGTACCCACCGTGGGGCAGGGGGGGCAACTGCCACCCCCCTAGAAGCAGGGGCACACAATGAAAGAGAGCGGAGAGAGCAGCACTATGCCGGCTCCCTCTGCCTGTCTGTGTGCGCAGTGCTGGAGCTGCTGTCTCACCAGAGGAGCCTCTTCCTTCCTTCCTTCCTGGCCGCAGTAGCTGTAGTTTCACTTTCTGCCCTGCAGGCTCTGGTTGTCTCAGCCACACTGGGTCCTAGTGCCCTCTGTGTGCAGACACTGGACACTTCCTGCTCCTGCCTCAGCCACTGCCTGCAAGCTTCATGGTAAGAGGGGATGGAATTTATTAAATTCATTCTGCTCAGGCATGTCATGGTCACTGTGGGGGAATGTGAGAGGATGGGGGTACTGTGGGGGAGAGGGTACAGGGCACTGGGGGTGAATGTAAGAGGATGGGGGTATTTTGGGGGCTAGGGCACTGGGGGGGTTAATGTGAGAGGATGGGGGTATTGTGGGGGAGGGGTACAGGGCACTGGGGTGAATGTAAGAGTATGGGGTATTGTGGGGGCTAGGGCACTGGGGGGTTAATGTGAGAGGATGGGGTATTGTGGGGGCTAGGGCACTGGGGGGGTTAATGTGAGAGGATGGGGGTATTGTGGGGGAGGGGTACAGGGCACTGGGGTGAATGTAAGAGAATGGGGTATTTTGGGTGCTAGGGCACTGGGGGGGTTAATGTGAGAGGATGGGGTATTGTGGGGGCTAGGGCACTGGGGGGTTAATGTGAGAGGATGGGGGTATTGTGGGGGCTGAAGTGGGGGAGGGGCAACAGGGCACTGGTTGATGAATGTGAGAGGATGGGGATATTGTGGGGGCTGGCGCACAGGGGTTGATGTGAGAGGATGGGGTATTGTGAGGGAGGGTGGACAGGTCAATGGGGTTGAATGTAAGAGGATGGGGGTATTGTGGGGCTAGGGCACTGGGGGTTTACTGTGAAAGGATGGGGGTATTGTGGGGACTGAAGTGGGGAGGGGCAACAGAGCACTGAGGGGTGCATGTGAGAGGATGGGGGGATTGTGGGGTCAGTGGGACAGAACACTAAGGGGTGCATGTGAGACGATGGGCTGTTGGGGTGTGGGTGGGGGACAGGGGAGGTAGGGGGCTTTTTTTTACTTGTGAGCTCCCTAATACTTTAATAATAGATTAATATTTCAGTATTATTATAACAAGGGCATAGACAGACGGCCGTATAACTCATGCGAGGATCGCACTGCAATCCTCGGACTTGCTGGTACCGCTCCTGACATGAGCGCGACTGCCATGTATAATATATGGTATATACAGCGTAGTGTCGCATACACTGCTGTATTATACAATATACAACAGTTCTAATGCTCCATACCTAATATGCAGGATAATGTACAGTGTATATGATGTAACCTGTATAAGATGTGACATTGGCTTGCCCCCCCTAGTTTTGATCCTGGGTACGCCCATGTGTGGACAGGAGTCTTTTTATAAAGGTGACTATGTAAGACAGCTGTCTTTAACCCCTTTACCCCAAGGGTGGTTTGCACGTTAATTTTTACAATTCTGACCACTGTCTCTTTATGAGGTTATAACTCTGGAATGCTTCAACGGATCTTCACGATTCTGAGAATGTTTTCTCATGACATATTGTACTTCACGTTAGTGGTAAAATTTATTCGATGTAACTTGCGTTTATTTTTGAAAAAACAGAAATATGGCGAAAATTTTGAAAATTTTGCAATTTTCAAACTTTACATTTTTATTCCCTTAAAACAGAGAAATATGCCACACAAAATAGTTAATAAATAACATTTCCCACATGTCTACTTTACATCAGTTAGGTAATTATAAGGGTTAAAAGTTGACCAGCAATTTCTAATTTTTACAAAAAAATTTACAAAGCCATTTTTTTTAGGGACCACCTCACATTTGAAGTCACTTTGACGGGTCTATATGGCAGAAAATACCCAAAAGTGACACCATTCTTAAAACTGCATTCCTCAAGGTACTCAAAACAACATTCAAGAAGTTTATTAACTCTTCAGGGGCTTCACAGGAGCTGAAGCAACATGGAAGGAAAAAATGAACATTTAACTTTTTAGTAACAAAAATGATATTTTACAAACATTTTTTTAATTTTCACAAGGGTAAAAGGAAAAAATGGACAGATAAAGTTGTTGTGCAATTTCTCCTGAGTACGCAAATACAACATATGTGGGGGAAAACCATTGTTTGGGCGCACGGCAGAGTTCGTAAGAGAAGGAGCGCCGTTTGACTTTTTGAAACCAAATTTGGCTGGAATTGAGATTGGATGCCATGTCGCATTTGGAGAGCCCCTGATGCGCCTAAATAGTGAAAAAAAAACACAAGTGACACCATTTTGGAAACTAGACCCCCTAAGGAACTTATCTAGATCTGATGTGAGCACTTTGAACCCCCAAGTGTTTCACAATAGTTTATAATGCCTGGGTGTGAACAAAAACAAAATTTCCACAAAAATGTTTTTTTAGTCCCCAATTTTTGATTTTTCCCAAGGAAATTGGACCCCAAAAGTTTTTGTGCAATTTGTCCTGCGTAACCCACATGTGGGGGGGAAACTGTTTGGGTGCATGACAGGGCTTGGAAAGGAAGTAATAACATTTTGGAATGCAGATGTTGATGGGTGTCATGTTCCGTTTGCAGAGCCCCAAATGTGCCCAAACAGTGGAAACCCCCACAATTGACCCCATTTTGGAAACTAGACCCCCTAAGGAACTTATCTAGATCTGTGGTGAGCACTTTGAATCCCCAAGTGCTTCACACAAGTTTATAATGCCCAGGCATGAAAATAAAAAATGCTATTTTTTCCCCACAAAAATTATATTTTAGTCACCAATTTTTTATTTTACCAAGGGTAACAGGAGAAATTGGACCACAAAAGTTGTTGTCCAATTTGTCTTGAGTACGCTGATAACCCACATGTGGGGGGGAACCACTGTTTGGGCACATGGCAGAGCTTGGAATGGAAGGAGCGCCATTTGACTTTTTCCAACCAAAATTGGCTGGAATTGAGATTGGACGCCATGTCGCGTTTGGAGAGCCCCTGATGCCTAAACAGTGGAAACCCCCCACAAATGACACTATTTTGGAAACTAGACCCCCTAAGGAACTTATCTAGATCTGTGGTGAGCAATTTGAACCCCCAAGTGCTTCACACAAGTTTATAACGTAGAGACGTAAAATTAAAAAATCATATTTTGTCCACATAAATGATCTTTTCACCCCAATATTTATTTTGCCAAGGGTAACAAGACCTCAAAAGTTATTGTGCAATTTATCCTGAGTACGCTGATACCCCATATGTGGGGCTAAACCACTGTTTTGGTGCATGGCAGAGCTCGGATGGGAAGGAGCAGCGTTTGACTTTTCAACCCAGAATTGGCTGGACGTCATGTCGCGTTTGGAGAGCCCCTGATGTGCCTAAACAGTGGAAACTCCCCACAAGTGACCCATTTTGGAAAATAGACCCCCCCAAGGAACTTATCTAGATGTGTGGTGAGCACTTTGAACCCCCAAGTGCTTCACTAAAGTTTATAACGCCCGAGCATGAAAATAAAAAAAATCATATTTTTTCCACAAACATGATCTTTTAGTCCCCAATTTTTTATTTTCACTAGGGTAACAGGAGAAATTGGACCCCAAAATTTGTTATCAAATTAGTCCTGAGTACGCTGGTACCCCATATGTGGGATAAAACTACTGAATGGGCACACTTCGGGGTTTAGAAGGGAAGTAGTGACGTTTTGGATTGCAGACTTTGATGGAATGGTCTGCGGACGTCATGTCGCGTTTGGAGAGCCCCTGATGTGCCTAAACAGTGGAAATCCCCCACAAGTGACCACTTTTTGGAAAATAACCCCCCAAGAAACTTATCTAGATGTGCGGTGAGCACTATGAACCCCAAAGTGCTTCACAGAAGTTTATAACATACAGTCATAAAAACAAAAAAATCATTTTTGTTTTGCAAAAAATGATTTTTTAGCCCCCAATATTTTATTTTCACAAGGGTAACAGGAAAATTGGACCCCAAAAGTTGTGTCCAATTTGTCCTGAGTACGCTGATAACCTATATGTGGGAGAAAACTACTGTATGGGGCACACGTCGGGGCTCGGAAGCGAAGTTGTGACGTTTTGGATTGCAGACTTTGATGAATGGTCTGCGGGCGTCATGTCGCGTTTGGAGAACCCCTGATGTGCCTAAGCAGTAGAAATCCCCAACAAGTGACCCCATTTTCGAAACTAGACCACTCAAGGAACTTATCTAGATGTGTGGGGAGAACTTTGAACCCCCAAGTGCTTCACAGAAGTTTATAACGTAGAGCCATAAAAATAAAAAAACATAATTTTTTTCCGCAAAAATGATATTTTTCGCCCCCAATTTTTTATTTTCCCAAGGTAACAGAAGAAATTGGGCCCCAAGAGTTATTGTGCAATTTGTCCAGAGTACACTGATACCTAGAGATGAGCAACTTTGCCTCCGGAGGGTCGAGTCGGTTTCGGACCACCAGACTTTCCCAAAAGAAAGAAATCGGCCGACTAGCGGAAAAAGTCGAAAGTCCGACTGAAACTCGACCCGACCCCAATGCAAGTCAATGGGAAGAAAAGTCGGCAGGGAGTGGAGGACTGTAAACACACATACAGTGCCCATTTCAATGCCAACAACATCAATTTTTATTACTTAAACTTGTCCATCTTAATTTACTTTAAATAATAGTAACGCATTGAAAACAGGGTTATTTGGCTAAAGTTGTGGGGGGGGCAGGGCTGGCTCCAGTTTCATGGGCACCGGGCGAAAGAGTCTCAGTGGCCCCTCTAATACATACCACAATTCATGATGCTCCGATACAGCAGAGAAATATAGGTATAGTACAATGCCAAATACTTCACTTCTTACATTACATGAGTGATATCTATTGTAAATTCTACAATAGCTCAAAAACAGACAGTATAGTCCTCCATACAGTATTATGGGCAACATATAGTGCGCCATACAGAATAATGGGCCTCATATATTGCTCTATACAGAATAATGAGCCCCATATATTGCTCGATACAGAATAATGAGCCCCATATATTGCGCCATACATGATTCGTCCCATATAATGTTTCCATACAGTATATGATGAGCTCCACATAATGCTCCAGTATATGATGGTCCCCATATAATGTGTCATACAGTAAAAGGACAGTCCCCCATAGAGTATAATGAGCCCCACATATTGCTCCATACAGTATAATGAGTCGCATATCAAGCTCCATACAGTATATGATGGGCCCCATATATTGCTCCATACAGAATGGGCTCCATATAATGCCCATACAGAATAGGCCCCCTATGTGCTCCATATGATGCTCCAAATATAAAGGGCCCCCATATGATGTCCCATAAATAATGAACCCCATATGATGCTCCAGTATATGATGGGCCCCATATATGATGCTCCATGAATGATGAGCCCCATATAAATGCTCCAAATATAATGGTCCCCATATATAATGCTCCATATATAATGGGCCCCATAAAAGATGCTCCAGTAAATGAAGGGCCCCATGGATGATGCTCCAGTGTATATGGGCCTATATAATGCTCCATATATAATGGGCCCCATATGAAGCTCCAATGTATAATGGGCCCCATATATGATGCTCCAGTGTATGATGGGCCCCATTTATAATGCTCCATGTATGATGGGCCCCATATAAATGCTCCAGTGTATAATGGGCCCTATCTATGTTGCTCAAGTGTAATGATGGGCCACATATATAATTTCTCCAGTGTATAATGCTCCCCATATATTGCTCCAAACATTTAAAAAAATGAAATACATCTCCTCGCTGGGGACTGCTCACTCTGGAACTCCTCAGCGTCGCCATCTTCCATCTCTCAGCACTGTGACTGTTCAGGCAAAGGGCTCACAGACGTGACGCATCGCGCTCTATGACCTAATGTCACTGTCAGGAAACGCGAAAGACGTCACAGTGGTGGAGCAGGGAGAGGTAAGTATTGCAAGTGCTGGGGCCCTGAGCAAGCAGGGGGGGCCTACTCGTACTCATAGTACGCCGGTGTCTCTAGACGACGAGTGGGCCCCCCACCTGCCAGGCCCTGGCACTTGCCCGGGTGCACCAGGTGCTGACGCGGACCCTGGGGGGGGGTACAGCCCAGTTAGGAAGGGGAAAAACTGGCATGTGTTGAGGTGTAGGCTGGACGTTCAGTCGCTGGCAAATGGAGAAATGGAGAAGTCAGAGGAAGAGGAGGACAAAGCGATCCATTTTGCTGGCAACCTATGGTCATCAGGGGAAGGTGGTTTTTTAATGAAGGTGAGATCACCAACATTTTTGGTCGACAGCCGGGTCCTTCTTTCTGTCAGGATAGATCCAGCAGCACTGAAGAATCTTTCTGATAGCACACTACCAGCAGGGCAAGCGAGCTCCTGTAAGGCATATTGTGCCAATTCAGGCCAGGTGTCCAGTTTACAGGCCCAGTAGTCAAAGGGGAATGAACTGTGAGGGAGAACATCGATAGGGGAGGAGAGGTAATTTTGAACCATAGTTGACAACTGCTGTCTCCTATCTGTTGCAATCGATTCAGTATTAACAGGCGTGTGAGTGGTACTCGAGAAATCAGTTCTCAACATGGTCATGAAACCCCTGTCTCCAACGCCACTTCAGCTCTGTGCACCACGAACACCTCTTCCATGTTGCCCAGTACGCCTCGTGGTAGAACCTGCACTGCTGGTGTGTGCTGGGAATGCCTCTAACAAAAGGTTTACCAGAGTTGCTTGTTTGTTCACCAATATTAGCTCTAGGTTCTCCTGTGGCATGATGTTCTGCAATTTGCCTTTTGTAGCGTGGATCGAGGATGCTGGCCAACCAGCAGTCGTCATCCTTCATAATTTTGGCAATGTGGGGGTCCCTTTTTAGGATCCGCAAGACATAATCACACATGTGGGCCAATGTTCCCGGTGTCAATGATGCACTGCCAGTGGTGGGTGGTGGAGCACTTTCTGCCAAATTCACATCCCTCCAGTCACGCACAAACCCTGTACCTGACCTTGGCAAGCCAACATTTTCTCTTGCCCCTTGAGAAGCATCCTCCTCCCCAAAATAATCATCCCCCTCATCCTCCTCCTCCTCTTCTTCTTCTTCCTCCACCTCATCCAGGACAGTTCCCTGAGCAGACAATGGCTGACTGTCATCAAGGCTTCCCTCCTCCTCCTCCTCCTCCGCTGCAGATGCCTGATCCTTAATGTGCGTCAAAGTTTGCATGAGCAGACGCATAAGTGGGATGCTCATGCTTATGATGGCGTCGTCTGCACTTACCAGCCATGTGCATTCCTCAAAACACTGAATGACTTTACAGAGGTCTTGCAGCTTTGACCACTGCACACCCGACAACTCGATGTCTGCCCTCAAACTGCCTGCCCGTGTATCCTCCCACAAATACATTACACCCTGCCTCTGTTCGCACAGCCTCTCAACCATGTGCATGGTGGAGTTCCACCTTGTTGCAACGTCTATGATTAGGCGGTGCTTGGGGAGGTGAAGCGATCGCTGCAGCCTCTGCATACGACTGGAGTCTACGGGCGAGCGATGGATGTGCGAGCACAGTCTTCGCACTTTATGGAGCAGGGCTGTTAACTCCAGATAATTATTTAGGAAGCACTGCACCACCAGGTTCTAGGTGTGAGCCAGGCAAGGTATGTGTCTGAGTTTTGCCAGGGCTATGGCCGCCACAAAATTACGTCCGTTATCACTGATTACCTTGCCTTGCTCAAGATGTAGACTGCCCAGCCATGACTCAGTTTCTCGCTGCAAGTAGTCGGTCAATACCTCAGCGGTGTGTCTGTTGTCGCCCAAAGACATCATCTTTAAAACAGCCTGCTGACGCTTACCACTAGCTGTTCGATAGTGGGACACCTCGTGTGCAACACTGGCAGCTGCAGATGGAGTGCTCGTGCGACTGCGCTCTGTCAACGAGCTTTCGCTTCTGGAGGAGGAGGGTCGAATGCCTACAGCCAACTGTTGCCTATACCGTGGGCTAGGCAGCACTGTCCCACCGCCGCTGTCCCTGTGGACCCTGCATCCACCACATTAACCCAGTGCGCAGTGATGGACACGTAACAGCCCTGGCCATGCCTTCTGGCCCATGCATCTGTTGTGAGGTGCACCTTTCCACTCACTGATTGTTTGAGTGCATGGACAATGCGGTCTTTCACATGCAGGTGGAGGACAGGTGGAGGACAGGGATGACTTTTCTAGAAAAGAAGTGCCGACTGGGTAGGTCATAGTGTACAGCATAGGCCATGAGCTCTCGAACGGTGCGCTTTCAACCAAACGGAAGGGCATCAAATCAGTTTGGCAATGTAGGCATTCAAAGCCAGCGTACGCGGATGAGAGGATGAGTACTTTCTTGTCCTACTCAGAGTGTCTGCTAGTGTGAGCTGGACTTGAGTGCTGCATATGGGGGAACTAGCGGTGGACATGGCGGACTGAGAGGGGGTTGGTGATGGTGTCATGTATAGTGTACAGTTCCTATAGCGTCTTGTGCTTGGGTGCGAGGAAAACACAGGAGACATAGGTTGAAATGAAATGACTTGTATTACTTCATACAAGCATGCTGAAAAGTTCACACAGTTTGCAGGAACAGCGACAGGAGACACAGCAGGCCAGAGTAACTTCAAGCACTACAATAAATCTCCAAAGCAGGTTCAGGATCTCTTCTCTGTACCGTAATTCCTCTGCAAACATGGATTCACCAAACAGCAGGTTTCCAGAGTCCAAAAGTGTTCCAAGGTTCCTCAGTAGGGAATAGCTGGAGTACAAGTCCAAGGCTTCCAGGAGTCAGGTCACAGACTGACTGAGGCTTGATTCAGGAGCACTGATTGTTCAGCTGAGGCTGCTTAAGAAGCAAGAGGGAAGAATCAGGGCGGGAACATGAAAACTGGAAACTCCATATTAACTGAGGGCAAGAGCTGCAGAAAGACAGAAAGCAAAATGGCCGACGGAAAACTGAGTTTCAAGGAACATGTCAACAGAGACAAAGAACCTTACATTACTCCCCCTTAGGGACAACCTCCGGATGACCTCAGACCAGGCTTGTCAGAGTACCTCTGATGAAACTGGCGGAGCAGGCGAGGAGCATTTACATTATTGACTGGTTCCCATGAGTTGTCCTCCACTGGGTAGCCCTGCCATTTAATCAAATATTGCAACTGATTTCTGTACAACCTGGAATCTAGAATCCTTTCCACCATAAATTCTTCCTGACCATCGACCAGCACTGGGTCAGGGCAAGGAGAAGAACGTCCAGGAAACGTATTGGGTGTTGCAGCCTTTAGTAGGGATACATGAAAGACAGGGTGGATTCTCATAGTTCTGGGTAGTTGAAGACGACAAGCAACAGCACTTATAATCTTATTGATCTTATAAGGTCCAATGTACTTATGTCCCAATTTAGACGATGGAATCTTTAATTTAAGATTTCTGGTTGACAGCCAGACCAAATCTCCTACCTTGAAAGCTGGTGCAGGTTTACGAAATTTATCTGCTGCTTTCTTGTACCTTTTCTGAGCCAATTCTAGATTTTCCTTTAGAAGATCCATATTCTTTTGTAAAGAAGTGATTCTTTCAGCCACTGCCGGCAAGGGCGTATCTATGGGAAATCGAGGAAGAATGTTAGTATGATAACCTAGATTGGAGTAAAAAGGAGACTGCTTAGTGGAGGCGCTCTGAGAGTTGTTATAAGAGAACTCAGCCAGTGGAAGTAGATCCACCCAATCATCCTGTAGGTGCAGATAAAACAGCGGAGATACTGCTCCAGGGTCTGACTGGTTCGTTCTGTCTGTCCATTAGTCTGGGGATGAAAAGCAGAAGAAAGGTTTACTTTAATGTCCAATGCTGCACAGAAATTTTGCCAAAACCTTGAAGTGAATTGCACCCCTCGATCCAAATGACCTCATCCGGTACTCCATGTAAGCGAAACACATTCTTAATCATCAAGTCTGATGTCTGTTTTGCAGTGGGTAAGCCGACACAAGGGATAAAATGAGCTGCCTTTGTTAGACGGTCAACC
The DNA here is from genome assembly GCA_033576555.1 of Oophaga sylvatica. Classification (NCBI taxonomy): domain Eukaryota; kingdom Metazoa; phylum Chordata; class Amphibia; order Anura; family Dendrobatidae; genus Oophaga; species Oophaga sylvatica. Next base: position 137,688,146 of record JARQOD010000003.1, read on the forward strand.
ACCACTAGAATGGTGTTCTTCCCTTGAGAGGTTGGTAACTCCACAATGAAGTCCATAGAAATGGATCCCCACGGGCGGGACGGGGTGGGAAGAGGCTGCAACAGACCAGTTGGTGAGGAGCGAGGTGTTTTGCATCTTGCACAGACTTCACATGAAGTGACATAGTTTAAGACATCTTTCCTGTAAGTGGGCCACCAAAAGAAACGAGAAAGAAATTCTTGTGTCTTTAGAATTCCCCTATGCCCCGCTATCTTGGAATCGTGGATGAGTTGCAATACTCTCAATCTGACTGTTTCAGGTATATACAGACATTGTCCCTGAATCCACACACCATTCTTAAAGACAAGACTTACGTCCCTTGGGGGTTGAGCCAACAAAGAATCCGCATGGTATGCTTCCTTGATGTCCTTAAGTAGGTCTTGATTATGAATCACTCCCAGGAATCTAGAGTCAGGAAGAATAGTCTTAGGAGGAGTAAGTGGACGTGTCTCTGCTGAATGAATCCTAGAGAGTGCATCAGCCTTTCCATTGCGCGATCCTGGTCTATAAGAAATGACAAAATTAAATTGGTTTAGGAAAAGATTCCAGCGAGCCTGGCGAGGAGTCAGGCACTTAGCCGACCTGATAAATTCAAGGTTACGATGGTCTGTCAGGACGATTATTTTCTGTGCAGCTCCCTGAAGAAGGTGTCTCCATTCCTTGAAGGCGGCAATAATGGCCAACAATTCTCTATTGCCCACATCGTAGTTCCTCTCAGCCGAAGACAACTGCTGGGAAAAGAAGGCACAGGGATGCAAGACATTCTTCTCACCTGTTCTCTGAGAGAGTATAGCTCCAACGGCACAGTCTGAAGCATCCACCTCTATTATGAAGGCAAGCTCGGGGTTGGGATGTACTAAGATAGGTGCGGTGGTAAATTTATCCTTTAAACAGGAAAATGCTTCCTGAGCTTGCGGGGTCCAGGAGAACCTAGACTGTTTCCGGGTAAGTTGGGTGATAGGTGACACTACCTCAGAAAAATTCTTAATGAAACGTCTATAGAAGTTGGCAAACCCGATGAAACGCTGCACCTCCTTCACATTTCTAGGAATTGGCCAATCCTTGATGGCTTGGGTCTTGCTTCCATCCATACTAATCCCTTGCGTAGATAGTACATACCCCAGAAATTGAATTTCGGTCCTATGGAATTCACATTTTTCAAGTTTGATGTAGAGATGGTTTTGTCTTAGGCGTTCTAAGACCATTCTCACATGTCCATGATGTTCCTCTGTGGAGTTAGAAAAAATTAGAATATCATCCAGATAAATCACCACAAATGTATCTAGGAGATCCCTGAAGATATCATTCACGAAGTGTTGGAAAGTGGCTGGGGCGGTACTCAGACCAAAAGGCATAACTAGATATTCAAAGTGTCCATAGCGTGACCTGAAAGCAGTCTTCCATTCATCCCCAGGTCTGATACGGACCAAGTTATAGGCCCCACGGAGATCCAGTTTAGAGAAAATTTTGGCATGCCGCACTCTCTCCAACAACTCAGGGATTAAAGGCAATGGATAACGGTTTCTAATAGTAACCTTATTGAGTTCCCTATAGTCTATGCAGGGTCTCAGAGATCCATCTTTCTTCTTCACAAAGAAGATGGGTGCACCTGCGGGAGATGAAGAGGGGCGTATGAAGCCCTTGGCTAAATTTTCGTCTATATAATCCTTCAAAGCTTTTAGCTCGGGCCCCGCTAGGGGGTAGATCTTACCAAAAGGTATCTCGGCTCCGGGTAATAATTCAATTGGACAATCATATGGACGGTGAGGAGGAAGCTGATCAGCGTTCTTCTTGTCACATAAATCGTCATAGTCCTGGTATACAGCTGGTAGTTCAGGGACTGACATGGTTCCTTTAGGAACAGAGCAAGCTGAAACTCCTTGACTCATCTGTTTCTCCGGAAAGTGTAATTCCTTGGTCTCCCAGTTAATCGTAGGATTCTGCGCCTGCAGCCATGGTAGCCCTAGAATGATGGGAAAGTGGGGAGAAGAGATAAGCAAAAAAGACATTTTCTCCTGATGATCTTTACCCATAAGGACCCTCAAAGGCTCTGTTTCTTGATCCACTGGTCCAGAAGTCAGTAGAGAGCCATCCACAGTCTCCATCTGTACTGGAGTAGCCTTCTTCACTGAACGTATCCCCTGTTTCAGAGCAAAGGAGATATCCATAAAATTTCCACTTGCTCCTGAGTCGATCATAGCAGAGCTAGACACCCAGACTGAGTCAACCCAGAGTTTGATGGAAAGGAAGCAATGAGAATTGTTTCTTTTACAACTCAGCTGGGACACCGCTGAGGAAACTTGAAAAATTGCAGCGTTTATACCGTCATCGTCCCCAGAACTAACAGAGTTTAAGTCCGAGAAATCAAGATCTCTTGCAGCAGATCTCTCTGGAGCCTGAGGCTCGGACATGACAGAGCTCCTCTCGCAACACTCACAGTGAATGACTGCTGCAGTAGTCTTACGAGAACGGCTGGGGCAGTTTATAATGAAGTGCCCTGACTTACCACAGTAGAAACATAGATTTTCCTTTATACGATGTTCTTTGCGTGCATCACTAACCCGTCTTTGTAAAGAGTCCACCTGCATGGGTTCAGGTTCTGGTTCCCTTGTGATCCTACTCAAAGGTTCCTTCCTTAGCTGAGGAGGGAGGTAGTAAAAGGTTAGTGCGATTATTTTCGAACCATCTCTCTTGTCTGCGTTCAGTCAGACGAGCATCAATACGGATACAATAGTTAATAAAGTCACCTAACGCAGTGGGAGGGTCGGCACGAGCAAGTTCATCCTTAATCAGTGGAGACAACCCTTTCGAAAAATAGATTTTTTAGCGGAAGTGTCCCAAGTGGTATCAAGAGCCCATCTCCTGAAATCCAGGGCATATTCGGCTACTGAACGCTTACCTTGGCGCAAAGTTAACATGGCTTCTTCAGCTGTTGCACCTCGATTGGGGTCATCAAACACCTGCCCCATGGCTGAAATAAAAGCATCAAGGTGATTCAAACAATCATCCTCAGTCTCAATCAGAGGGTTTGCCCACATCAAAGCCTTATTGGTAAGCAACATGATTATAGTAAGCACTTTGGATCGTTCAGTGGGAAATTGTGAAGCATGTGCAGAGAAAAATAAATTGCATTGATTAATAAATCCCCTGAATTTCTCACGTTCACCGCCAAAACGAAAAGGAGGTAATTTGGGGATCCCAGAACTTGGGGTTATGGCAGGAGCCTGGGCTCGTTCCTCTAGAGCCTCAATCCTGGCTCGCAATTCCTGGGTAGTCTGTCCAAACACTTGCAAATTATGATTAGTGAGGTCCTGTAGGCTTGCAAAACGGGTTTTTAAAGTCTGTACATCTGAAAGGATTGTATCAGTCACTCCGCAAAGTTCCTTTATGCGGGCCTCCATCTTCCAGATCTTTTAAGGCAGAGGTGCTGGAAGGAGAAGAGGAAAGGAAAAAAAAAACAAAACAAAACAATAGTGTTTACCTGTGGTAACACTCCAGAGTAAAATTTTAAGGGAATGCGCTCACCTGGAATGGTTGTGAGAAGTCACAACCACTGTCATCACATAAGGTATTAAACGGACATCTGATATCCACAGTCACAGCAGACTCGGCTTTCCCAGACCCAGCAGACACTAAACATTGGCTCCTGAATCTTGTCATGTATAGTGTACAGTTCCTATAGCGTCTTGTGCTTGGGTGCGAGGAAAACACAGGAGACATAGGTTGAAATGAAATGACTTGTATTACTTCATGCAAGCATGCTGAAAAGTTCACACAGTTTGCAAGAACAGCGACAGGAGACACAGCAGGCCAGAGTAACTTCAAGCACTACAATAAATCTCCAAAGCAGGTTCAGGATCTCTTCTCTGTACCGTAATTCCTCTGCAAACATGGATTCACCAAACAGCAGGTTTCCAGAGTCCAAAAGTGTTCCAAGGTTCCTCAGTAGGGAATAGCTGGAGTACAAGTCCAAGGCTTCCAGGAGTCAGGTCACAGACTGACTGAGGTTTGATTCAGGAGCACTGATTGTTCAGCTGAGGCTGCTTAAGAAGCAAGAGGGAAGAATCAGGGCGGGAACATGAAAACTGGAAACTCCATATTAACTGAGGGCAAGAGCTGCAGAAAGACAGAAAGCAAAATGGCCGACGGAAAACTGAGTTTCAAGGAACATGTCAACAGAGACAAAGAACCTTACAGATGGTGGTGGTGGTGATGATGGCCTACATTCAGTCTTTCGTTGTAAAAACAGTGTGATTCCCTGACTGCTTTGGCCTTGCGACGACACCTGAACATGGAGGAAGCATTGTAGCGTTGCTGGCTACCTTCAGTCGGAGCAGGTGCACATGTGCTACCTGAGATTTTGTAGTCCGTCCACGCTTGCAAGTGCATGGTGTTTAAATGTCTAAGCATGCAACTGGTATTCAAATTTCGGATATTTTTCCCTCAGCTAAAGGTCCTTACCCACTTCTTACAGATAACCTTTGCCTCATCAATAGGATTTTGGTCAAAAAAGTGCCACACTGCACTCTTCCTACTATGGGATAAATTTTCAGGGCTTGCACGCTGTGCTAATTTGACCGTCTGGCCAAGCTGTCCTGAAACTCTTTTTGTTTTTTAACACATTTTTCGACAGCTACGGGCCTGCCAGATAACTGCAGCTGCGATGTCGATGCCTGCTGCGGATCCTCCTCCTCTTCTGAGCTATTGCCAGCGGCACCCTCTTCCCCCAATGGATGCCAATACGGGTCAACAACTGGGTCATCCATCACCTCCTCTTCAATTTCATCTGCACCTTCCTCTGTGTCACCGTGTAAGGTGGTATAGTATGCGGGAAGGGGCACCTGAGTTTCGTCAGGGTCAGAATCTGGCTCAGTAGACTGCGAAGGCAATGTAGTGCTCTGAGTGAATGTACCAGCAGAATCATATAGCAGTGGCTGTGCATCAGTGCACTCCATGTCATATTCATCTTGGACTGGGGAATTCAAGATTTCACTTGAGAACCCAGGCATGGTATGTGACAAGAGCTCCAGGGAGTAATGTGAAGTGTGGCCTGCCGCATCCTTCACTTTTGTTGGGGGTGAAGGACACAAGGAAAGGTGTCGTTCCTGACCAGGAGCCTGCACTGACGACTCAGTGCTTGCAGTTTTTGAAACTTCAGAAGAGGAGGCGATAGAGCTGGAGGCTGTTTCGGCAATGTAAGCCAAAACCTGTTCCTGATGCTCCGGCTTTAAAAGCGGTTTACCTACTCACAGAAAAGGGAGCCTTCCAGGCCTTCTGGAGCCAGACTATGACGCAGGCTCAACACCTCCTGCCTTAGGTGCTAATGTGCTTTTGGCACTACCAGCAGATGCACCACCACCACCATCAGTACCAGCTGCCCCCGCCCACGTCCGTGGCCTCTTCCACCATACTTCCTCATGTTTGGGAAAATGTACCAAAAATACCAGCAGATATATGGTACTGTATCAGAAGCGTACAGCTGTATACAGTGTAGGGAAAAATTTAAATCTCCGTATATATTTCCGGAGTCACACATAGACGCTCTCTCAGTATGGATTTGACCGTAATACAAAAGGCAGAAAAACGGTACTGTATCAGAAGCGTACAGCTGTATACAGTGTAGGGGAAAATTTATATCTCCGTATATATTTCCGGAGTCACACACAGACGCTCTCTCAGTATGGATTTGACTGTAATACAAAAGGCAGAAAAATGGTACTGTATCAAAAGCATACAGCTGAATACAGTGTAGGGGAAAATTTAAATCTCCGTATATATTTCCGGAGTCACACACAGACGCTTTCTCAGTATGGATTTGACCGTAATACAAAAGGCAGAAAAACGGTACTGTAGCAGAAGCGTACAGCTGTATACAGTGTAGGGGAAAATTTAAATCTCCGTATATATTTCCGGAGTCACACACAGACGCTCACTCAGTATGGATTTGACCATAATACAAAAGGCAGAAAACGGTACTGTATCAGAAGCGTACAGCTGTATACAGTGTAGGAGAAAATTTAAATCTCCGTATATATTTCCGGAGTCACACACAGATGCTCTCTCAGTATGGATTTGACCATAATATAAAAAGCAGAAAAACGGTACTGTATCACAAGCGTACATCTGTATACAGTGTAGGGGAAATTTTAAAACTCCGTATATATTACCGGAGTCACACACAGACTCAATATGGATTACACCAGAATACAAAAAGCAGAAAAACGGTACTGTTTCAGAAGCGTACAGCTAGCTGTATACAGTGTAGGGGAAAATTTAAATCTCTCCGTATACATTTCCGGAGTCACACACAGACACTCACTCAGTATGGATTTGACCGTAATACAAAAAGCATAAAAATGGCACTGTATCACAAGCGTACAGCTGTATACAGTGTAGGGTAAAATTTAAATCTCCGTATATATTTCTGCAGACACACAGATAGTCAGCATGTATTTGTCCGTGATACCAGCCGGTACACGGTAGTGTGTGAGGAGCGTACAGCTCTATACGGTGTGGGAAAAAATGAACGCTCGGTAACTGTGCAGAAAAAAAGACTAAGTATTAGTGCTGTGTAAAAAGCAGTCTGCAAAGCAGTGTACACACAGCAATACAGCTAGCAGGCAGCCTAATAACCAGCGCTGCTGCACACAAGAAAATCCTCCCTTGTCACTGCACACTAACTGTACAGCACAATTGCTATCAGCACAAGCACATAAGAACTTCTCTTTCCAGCCCTAAATCTCTCCCTACAGATAAACAGCAAGCAACCTCTCCCTACTGTTAAGATCGTCAGAAGTAAAACGGAGGTCGGCTTTTATAGACACTATGACGCCCCCCAAAGCAAACCAATCACTGCAATGCCCTTCTCTAAGATGGTGGTGGACGCTGCCCATGTCATGTCGTTGCCCACAGTGTATGTCCTTGCTCATTGGCTGAAAAAAAGGCGCCTGCAAGCATTATGGGAAAGCCGACTTTGGCGCTTGTTTAGCTGAACGCATGGCCGACTTCACGGTATGGTCGGGTTTCGATCGGCGAAACCCGACTTTGGCGAAAGTCGGCGACTTATGAATCTGACCGACCTGTTTCGCTCAGCTCTACTGATACCCCATATGTGGGGGTAAACTACTGTTTGGGCGCATGGCAGAGCTCAGAAGGGAAGGAGCACCGCTTGATTTTTTCAACGCAGAATTGGCTGGAATTGAGATCAGACGCCATGTCACATTTGGGGAGCCCCTGATGTGCCTAAACAGTGGAAACCCCCCAATTCTAACTCCAACCCTAACCCCAACACACCCCTAACCCTAGTCCCAACCCTAACCATAACCCTAACCACAAACCTAACCCTAACACACCCCTAACACTAATTCCAACCCTAACCCTAATTTTAACATTAGCCCCAACCCTAACCCTAACTTTAGCCCCAACCCTAACCCTAATGGGAAAATGGAAATAAATACATTTTTTAATTGTATTATTTTTCCCTAACTAAAGGGGTGATAAAGGGAGGGTTTGATTTACTATATATAGCGGGTTTTTATGTTTGGCAGCTGTCACATGCTAAAAGACGCTTTTTATTGCAAAAAATAGTTTTTGCATCACCACATTTTGAGAGCTATAATTTTTGCATATTTTGGCCCACAGAGTCAAGTGAGGTCTTATTTTTTGCGGGACGAGTTGACGTTTTTATTGGTACCATTTTTGGGAACGTGACATTTTTTGATCGCTTTTTATTACGATGTTTGGGAGGTTAGAATGAACAAAAATCAGCAATTCATGAATTTCTTTTGGGGGGGCGTTTATACCGTTCCGCGTGTGGTAAAATTGATAAAGTAGTTTTATTCTTCGGGTCAGTATGATTACAGCGATACCTCATTTATATCATTTTTTATGTTTTAGCGCTTTTATACAATGAAAACAATGTTATATAAAAAATAATTATTTTTGCATCGCTTTATTCTGCGAGCTATAACTTTTTTATTTTTTCTCTGATGATGCTGTATGGTAGCTTGTTTTTTGCGGGACAAGATGACATTTTCAGCGGTACCATGTTTATTTATATCCGTCTTTTTGATTGCGTGTTATTCCACTTTTTGTTTAGCGGTTTTGCTTTGTTTTTGCTTTTTTTTTAAGGGGTTCACTAAAGGGGTTAACTAGTGGGACAGTTTTATAGGGCGGGTCGGTATGGACGCGGCAATACCAAATATGTGTACTTTTATTGTTTTGTTTTTTATTTACATAAAGAAATGAATTTATTGGGGAATATTTTTTTTCTTTTTTGGGGAATTTTTAAAAATTATTTTTACAGCTGTTTATTTTATATTTTTTTACATTTTTACATTGTCCCAGGGTGGGACATCACTGTATAATGTCAGATCTCTGGTTTGACAGTTTGCTTAGCACTCTGTAAGAACAGCGATCTGACAGGCACTGCAGCAGGCTTTCTCAGCGCCTGCTCTCAGCAGGCACTGAGGAAGCCGCCTCCCTGCAGGACCGGAAGGACCCGCGCCTTCTTGGATCGGGTCTGCAGGAAGGAGGCCCTCGGAACAGCGCGGTCACATCGCGCTGCTCTGAGGGTCTCAGGGAAGCACTCAGGGAGCCCCCTCCCTGCGCGATTGAGTCGCACATAAAGTACCAGGGCTTATGGGGTACTCGGCACCGAGCCCGTTGAAGTCTATGGGGAATGTCACAAGTAGCACAGCTCGGTCCGTTGCCCTGGGCGCTCATACAAAGGGGGATATTTACAGGGGATAATAATAATTGTTCGTGACGCCACCTGTGGTTTCTGATCAAGGTGACCAGCGCTGCAGGGTTAATCTTCTGAGGGGTTGTAACTGGGCAGCAAGATGTTAAGTCTCCCACAGGAGAGACTGGATCCCTCAAAGTATATATGGTGGTGCAGGGTGCAGACAATAAGTCAGACACACACAAGTCAGTCTCTTTCCATACCTTTACTGGTGATGGTAGCAGGTATGTCCCGGGAAGCTGCTCAGGGTGGAGGATGCACATCCAGTAGTCACTGAGTAGGTTTGAGGCCTCCTTACTTCCAATGTGTGTGTGAGTCCTAACTTGCATGAAGCGAAGTTTAACTCCAAATAAAACAGCTACGCCCGACCGACATTGTGGTGGAGCCTTCTTGTGGACAGAACTAAGTCTATATATGCAGTGCACTGCCAGACTCCTGTTCTCCTGACCCCGGTTACGTATCAGCACTGAAGGGCTACCCTCTGCGACTTGAAGTCCAGCAGGGATTCTGGTTTTCTCCTACTAGCCGTGAAGGTTCTAGCAAGGCTTCGGACTCGGCGTCCGGTTAAGCAGAGTGGAGACAGCAAATGTTGCTATAACGCCTCGGTCACTCTTTCGTCTTCTTTACCACTCGCCTGTCGCCCTACTCACACCCTTAACATAAGCACATGTAGCAGTAGGTGTAGTAGTCAGCTTCCTTCCACAGCTCACTAACTACTTCTCAGTTGGCTCGTTGTTATAAGAACTGTAGTCCCCTTCTTTCTGTTCCTTCATAAACTCTGTCCAGAGCGGCTATCAGGACCTTCCGTCAGACTGATTTCATGCTCACTCCGAGAGTCACTTTCCACCTTCGTTGGGAACTAACAGTCAGCCTGTTCTGAGAAAACAGCTTGTAATCTTTCTCCTCTGTCTCGTCTGACAGGAAATCTCCGTCTGTCTGGCTAGAATGACTCACTCCTGAATCACCCAAGACTCAACTGACCTAAGACTGAACTACTGCTACGTCTCTCACAACCTTATATATCCAAGGCTCCCTCTAGTGGCACTATAGGGAAGTGTGAGTGTGAATGAATATCAGGTTTCTGTGACCTACCTTCTGTGCATCCACCAGGGAACATGTGTACCAAGCGCAGCTGGGCCACACATCCCCCCCTAGTTATCATCAGCACTCCCGGGCTGAAATAGAAAAACATTTTTTTTATAATAACATCAACATAACTCATCCCTTGCGGGAGGTAAGGACACTTTAACGTTACATTGTGTACAAGTTGCAATAGAAAAATATCAAAAATACTTTTCACATCAATAAATACAAGACAAGATTCTTGTGGAGGACCCGCACCAAAAACCTCCCACGTGGGTCCTGGGTGGGCTGCAGGACTTCATTGCTGCAGACCTCACTCAAGGCCACACCATACGGGTTTTTCTTCTGAGGTAGTATGGCTTTATGTAAAACCAAGATGGGGCACCGAAGTGCGAACTATTTACAACTAAAGTTTTTGGGCTGGCAAAGTCCTCAGCCACGCAGTCCTTGGTATAGAACATTTTTAGAAAAATCACATTCTATAATAATACTTTGTTACTCATTACCCAACTGGGGTATACTATGCACATATTATGCAAACATCATCACATATTATCAATCATTCAATAAAGTGCAAATCTTCTTTAACTTTGTACAGATGCAGTAAACCCTGTCTGGGTCCTACTGGTCTTCTTTGCAAATAGCGATTACACCTTCCATACCTGGGGCTGGAAGTATGCGGTGCGCTCTGGAACGCATCACCAATACATCATGTCTAGCCCCCAGCTGGCCGCTGCCCCTGCACAGTACCTCTCATCTGCTGCATCCGCTGCTGGGACAGGCGGCGCTCAGCACATCCAGGTGCGGGAGTCGGCTCGTCCCGGTTCTCCAGGCCGCAGGGTCTGTCTTCCTCCGGCGATGCTGATGGCAGGCACGGATCTTGTGCAGGCGGCGTGAGAAGACGTTCCTCCGTGGGCTCCTCCATGGAGCCGGTTGCCTCCGCTATGGTGGCAGCTTCGATGTCGGGATCCTCCTCTGCTCCAGGTACGGTGTCTGGTTCCGGGCCTAGCTGGCGTTCTGGTCCGGGCAAGGCCTCCGGCCAGATTTCAGACTCTGCTTCAGGTGGCGCCGGTGGCAGACACGCGGGCGGTGTAGGGAGCGGTCGGCTCCGCTGCAGCCGCAGCTTCAGAGCCCTCCAGCTTCGCTCCATTTCCTCCACCTCAGCGCGGTGCCGGGCCAGATACAGCAGGGCAGCATCCACTTCTTCTTCAATGGAGAGGGTCAGCTTCTCCAGGTCACAACGGATCTCTCTTGCAGTGGGGCAGGCTCGGACATTGCAACAGCACTTAGACAGGGCGCCCATAGCTTTTGGGCCACAGGGGGGGGTACGCCCACGAAGGAACGCCCACCTTCTTCACCAGCGCCTCAGGGCGCGAATATGGCGGCAAAATGGTGGAAAATGGCGCCAAAAATCACAAAAACTGCACACAGTCTTTTTCACAAAAACAGTCCAATTCTAGGCACACAGGACTCACATATAGTAAGCTTCGGATCCTGTTCGTGACGCCAAAGATGAGTCGCACATAAAGTACCAGGGCTTATGGGGTACTCGGCACCGAGCCCGTTGAAGTCTATGGGGAATGTCACAAGTAGCACAGCTCGGTCCGTTGCCCTGGGCGCTCATACAAAGGGGGATATTTACAGGGGATAATAATAATTGTTCGTGACGCCACCTGTGGTTTCTGATCAAGGTGACCAGCGCTGCAGGGTTAATCTTCTGAGGGGTTGTAACTGGGCAGCAAGATGTTAAGTCTCCCACAGGAGAGACTGGATCCCTCAAAGTATATATGGTGGTGCAGGGTGCAGGCAATAAGTCAGACACACAAGTCAGTCTCTTTCCATACCTTTACTGGTGATGGTAGCAGGTATGTCCCGGGAAGCTGCTCAGGGTGGAGGATGCACATCCAGTAGTCACTGAGTAGGTTTGAGGCCTCCTTACTTCCAATGTGTGTGTGAGTCCTAACTTGCATGAAGCGAAGTTTAACTCCAAATAAAACAGCTACGCCCGGCCGACATTGTGGTGGAGCCTTCTTGTGGACAGAACTAAGTTCTATATGCAGTGCACTGCCAGACTCCTGTTCTCCTGACCCCGGTTACGTATCAGCACTGAAGGGCTACCCTCTGCGACTTGAAGTCCAGCAGGGATTCTGGTTTTCTCCTACTAGCCGTGAAGGTTCTAGCAAGGCTTCGGACTCGGCGTCCGGTTAAGCAGAGTGGAGACAGCAAATGTTGCTATAACGTCTCGGTCACTCTTTCGTCTTCTTTACCACTCGCCTGTCGCCCTACTCACACCCTTAACATAAGCACATGTAGCAGTAGGTGTAGTAGTCAGCTTCCTTCCACAGCTCACTAACTGCTTCTCAGTTGGCTCGTTGTTATAAGAACTGTAGTCCCCTTCTTTCTGTTCCTTCATAAACTCTGTCCAGAGCGGCTATCAGGACCTTCCGTCAGACTGATTACATGCTCACTCCGAGAGTCACTTTCCACCTTCGTTGGGAACTAACAGTCAGCCTGTTCTGAGAAAACAGCTTGTAATCTTTCTCCTCTGTCTCGTCTGACAGGAAATCTCCGTCTGTCTGGCTAGAATGACTCACTCCTGAATCACCCAAGACTCAACTGACCTAAGACTGAACTACTGCTACGTCTCTCACAACCTTATATATCCTAAGGCTCCCTCTAGTGGCACTATAGGGAAGTGTGAGTGTGAATGAATATCAGGTTTCTGTGACCTACCTTCTGTGCATCCACCAGGGAACATGTGTACCAAGCGCAGCTGGGCCACACACGATTCTTCCCTGTGCCCTGGTACACTACGATCAGGGCTGGCGTCAGCACCCGGCATACCCGGGCAAGTGCCGGGGCCCTGAGCAGGCTGGGGGGCCCACTCGCAGTCGGGCACCCCGGCGCCTGTTAGCGGATGAGAGCGGTACCAGGCCCCGCTTGCTCAGGGCCCCAGCAGCAGCCGGCACAATACTTACCTCTCCCCATGCCTCCGCCGCCGCAGCTCTGGACTCCATGGGGCGCCTGCAGGGCGCCTGCACTTCCTCTCACAGCAGCGCCGCTAGATGATGTCATCATTCAGCGGCGGACTGTGGCAGAGAGAGGTTGGATGCCGTACTGGTGAGGTGTGTGTGTCTGTGTGTATCAGTGTGTGTGTATCGGGAGTTGGAAGTTTCGCCCCCAGCAGTTATCCCCCTGCAGTTTGCCCCCAGCAGTTCGCCCCCAGGTACACGTCGCCCCCAAACATTTCGCCCCCCGCATTTCGCCCCCAGGATGTTTCGCTCCCGCAAATTTTGCCCCCAGGATGTTTCGCCCCCGAACATTTCGCCCCCCCCGGCAGTTCGCCCCCGAACATTTTGCCCCCGACAGTTCGCCCCCGAACATTTCGGCCAGGTACACGTCGCCCCTGCACATTTCGCCCACAGGATGTTTCGCCCCTGCACATTTCGCCCCCAGGATGTTTCGCCCCCGAACATTTCGCACCCGGCAGTTCGCCCCCGAACATTTCGCCCCCGGCAGTTCGCCCCTGAACATTTCGCCCCCGGCAGTTCGCCCCCGAACATTTCCCCCCCGGCAGTTCGCCCCGACCATTTCGCCCTGGCAGTTCGCCCCGGAACATTTCGCCCCCCAGCATTTCGCCTCCAGGATGTTTCGCCCCCGAACATTTCGCCCCTAGCAGTTCACTCCCGGATGTTTTGTCCCCAGCTTTTTGCCCCCAGATGTTTCGGCCACAAATTAGGCAGGGAATTTCGGCCTTGTGTTTTAGCCCTAAGACCTCTATCACAGTAGGCACTTTCCCAAGTGCCAAGCACTGGAAAATCGCTAAGAAGATTGCCAATGTTGAATATATAAGTCAATGGCTGGCAAAGCGAGGTGTTGTTTCGGCCAGCTCTTTTTATTTTATTACAAGAGCTATTTTTGAGCACTTAGTGTTCATCAATAGCCTGTATCTTATGGGTCATTACCGAGAGCGCTCACAAAAGCTAGTAAAGCATGTTGTTAGGGTCTGCGGAACGCACCAAATATATGATGTAAAGAGGTGCGATCGCAGCCCGGGGTCCACCGTGCAGGCGGAGCCTGCTGCTAGTAAAATGGCGCAAGAAGCGAACTCTGTTATCCCGCAGAGTCGCCAAAATAAACGCCGTAATGCGCTGTGGCAATATGTGCAAACTCTGTTATTCCACAGAGCCGCTAGAAGGAGTGCCGCAGCGCTATATGGCGATGTGTGCGAACTCACTTAACACCACTGAGTTGCAAAATAAACACGCTAGGGCGCTGTCTAGCGTTGAAAGCGAACCCTGTTACGTCACAGAGCCGCCGAGACAAACTTCTGTGTCCCGTCAGGCACCCAGGTACACAGTTGACTGCTAAGCGAACATAGAACGTGATCATGCGCTAATGTCCTCGCGGGAGACACCGGCAATCTATGGCGTCTGAACGCCAGACCCTGAATACGGCAATCAAACTCCTCACCGGTTATGCCGGTAATCTAGGGCATCTAGGACACCGACCCTGACCAGCTAGCATACCAAGCTCCTCAAAGATTAAGTCGGTATTCTAGGGGCTTATTTCAGCCGGGCCCTAACCACACACACGCATGACCACACTGGCGCAAAGCATATGACGATTGATACTAGCGCATGGCGGCCCAGCCATGCTACCCTTTTATAGTAACAGCTACAGGACCTGCCAGAAACAAGGACCAATGAAACTTGTTCCAGAACACAAGTAGTCACAGGACCTTCCTGGCGGACCAATAGGAGCTGCTGCAGTACCTGAGCATGTAACCCCTGATCTCCAATGAGAGATCTCACTCTGGGCATGCTCAGAAGGGGAAAACAAGGACTTTGTCCTAAAGACGTCTGCTTGCCGCTAACCAGTACTGGCCACAATAGCAGAGCCTGGAGGAGCAGCAGTAATCCTCTGCACACTGTTAGACTGGGCGAGATGCTGGCACCGACGTCTAAGCTGACAAGGCTCCACTGCGGACGGAGATGAATGGGGGACCGCAGCGGGACTGGTTCGAGACTCCCCCTGTGCAGCAGTGGGAACTCAAACCCCAACATTACCCCCCCTAGGGCCCCCCTTCTCTGGGCCTCGCTGCGCTCAAAGGCAGCGATGAGCTGCAGAGCGTGAACGTGCTCGGCAGGCTCCCAAGACATATCCTCAGGCCCATAGCCCCTCCAGTCCACCAAATAAAACTTTTTGCCCCGTACCACCTTACACCCTATGATGGCGTTCACCTCATGGTCGTCCGTAGACGAACTCGATGTCCCGGCAGATGACTCAGAAAACAGGGAAATGAGCACAGGTTTCAGGAGGGATACGTGAAAGGTGTCGGAGATACCCAGGCGTGATGGAAGAGCCAAACGGTATACCACAGGGTTAACCAGCTTGAGGACCTTGAAAGGACCCAGGTAGCGGGGTGCCAACTTAGTGGACTCAACTCGCAGCCTAATGCTACGGGCGGAGAGCCACACCAAGTCCCTAGGAGCAAATGTTGGAGCGGGGCGCCGATGTGCGTCGGCGGAGGACCTCATCCTCTCCTTGGACGCCTGAATGGCATCCTGGGTACGGTCCCAAATGTCCTGTGCCTCCACAGCCCAGTCTGCCACCCTGGAGTCGGCGGAAGACACTGGCATGGGCACCGGAACCCGCGGATGCTGACCGTAGTTTAGGAGGAATGGAGTCTGTCCGGTGTAGTCAGCCACAGCATTGTTTAGTGCAATCTCAGCCCATGGTAGCAAGGATGCCCAGTCATCCTGCCTGGCTGAGACAAAATGTCGTAGATAGGTGACCAAGGTCTGGTTGGCCCTCTCTACCAACCCATTCGTCTCAGGATGGTACGCTGAAGAGAGATTTAACTCAATACTGAGTAGACGACAAAGCTCTCTCCAGAACCGAGACGCAAACTGGGGACCTCGGTCACTGACAATTTTGTCCAGCATGCCGTGTAGACGGAAGATGTGGCTAACGAACAACGCTGCCAGAGCCCGTGCAGAAGGTAACCGTGGTAGCGGCACCAGATGCACCATTTTGGAAAAATGGTCGGTGATTACCCAAATGATGGTGCAACCCCGAGACTTGGGCAAGCCCACCACAAAGTCCATCCCAACCATCTCCCAGGGCCTGTCTGCCACCCGGAAAGGGTAAAATAACCCAGCTGGCCGTTGTCGTGGAGACTTATTCTTGGCGCAGGAGACACACGCCAGAACGTAGTCCCCAACGTCACGGACCATATGCGGCCACCAGTATGTCCTCGCCAGCAATTCAGATGTCCTCTTTGCCCCAAAGTGTCCACCCACCCTGGACGAATGTGCCCAAGAGAGTACCTCCGGTCGCAAATTAGTAGGCACAAAAGTCTTGCCCGGGGGCACAGACTCTAGCGAATCCGGGGCCACTGTTCTCAGGCTCTCTGTGGGGACAAGAAGCCGAGTCTCCTCCACCTCCTCCTCAGAGGACACCACAGAGCGAGAGAGAGCGTCGGCATGAATGTTCTTCTCTCCGAGAGGAAATGGAGTGTGAAATGAAACCGGGAGAAGAATAAGGACCATCTGGCCAGGCGAGAGTTTAGCCGCTGGGCTGTCTGAAAATACACCAAATTTTTGTGGTCGGTGAAGACTTGGAAGGGAAAGCGGGCCCCCTCGAACAGATGTCTCCACTCAGAGAAGGCCAACTTCATGGCTAGCAACTCCCTATCCCCGATGGAATAATTCCTCTCCGCTGATGTGAAGGTCTTAGAGAAGAAGAAGCAAGGATGCTTCCGACCTTGAGCATCCTTTTGGAAGAGGACTGCTCCAGCACCAACAGATGAGGCATCCACCTCCAATAAAAATGGCTTATCAACATCGGGGCGATGTAGGATGGGAGCGCTAGCAAAATGAGACTTAATAGAAGTGAAAGCCTTGGAGACCTCCTCCGACCACAATTTGGGATTTGTTCCCTTTTTGGTGAGGGCTACCAAGGGAGCTACCAAGGTAGAGAAATGAGGAATGAACTGGCGATAGTAATTAATGAACCCCATAAAGCGCTGCACCGCTTTAAGAGAGTGGGGTTCTTGCCAGTCCATTACAGCCTGTAATTTGGCAGGATTCATAGCCAATCCCTGGGTTGAGATGATATAACCAAGGAAAGGTAAAGACTCCAGTTCAAACATACATTTCTCTAACTTAGCATAAAGGGAATTTGCCCGTAAGAGGTCGAAGACTCTGCAGACATCTCTCCGGTGGGAGTCAATATCTGGAGAGAAGATGAGTATATCATCCAGATAGACTACAACCGAGGTGGAGAGCATATACCGGAAGATGTCATTGACAAAGTCTTGGAAAACGGCTGGGGCATTACAGAGCCCAAAGGGCATCACCAGATATTCGTAATGCCCATCCCTGGTATTAAAAGCCGTCTTCCATTCGTCCCCCTCACGGATGCAAATCAGGTTATAAGCACCGCGCAGATCTAGTTTAGTGAATACCCTTGCTCCCCAAGCCTATCAAAGAGCTCAGAAATCAGGGGCAACGGGTACTTGTTCTTAACGGTGATGGCGATAAGACCCCTGTAATCAATACACGGACGTAATTCTCCGTTCTTCTGCACGAAGAAGAATCCCGCCCCTGCCGGTGACACCGACTTCCTAATGAACCCTCTTGCTAGGTTCTCCTGAATATATTGCAACATGGCCTCTGTCTCAGGAAGAGAGAGGGGATAGACCCTTCCCCGAGGAGGTTCTGCGCCAGGCAAGAGGTTAATAGGACAGTCATAGGGGCAATGAGGCGGAAGAGTCTCCGCAACCTTCTTGGTGAACACGTCTGCATATGACCAATAGCACTTGGGAAGTGGAGTAAGATTTGCCGGTAACTCAGTAGTGTTAACCTGAACGCAACTCCTGACACATCTGCCTCTACATGCATCACTCCAACCCAGTATCCTACCCAAAGTCCACTCTATATGTGGGGAGTGGAAACGGAGCCAAGGTATACCTAGTTGGATCTCGTCTATTCCCTCGGGAAGGACGAGTAGGGAAATAAGCTCCTGATGGGAAGGGGATACAGACAATGCAAGAGGAACAGTCTGGTGTGTAATTTGTGAGGGCAATGTCGACCCATTCACTACCCGGACAGTCACTGATTTGTCAAGCGCCACCAGAGGTATTGCGTGACGACGAGCAAAGTTAGAGGACATGAAGTTCCCCTCTGCTCCTGAGTCCACGCAAAGCTCGACTGTAAGTGTGGAAGAGTCTACAGTGACTGTCCCTTTAAATGTCATCTTGGAGGAAAATGCCTGTGTCTCTAGTGAACCTCCTCTCAGGGCCACTAGACGCGATCGCTTCCCCGATCGCTGTGGACATTTGTTGGCATAGTGTCCTGTCTGCTGACAAAGGTTACAGACCACGGATACTCGGACGGTCCGAGACTTAGGTCCTGCACGAGGAACCTCTGTGGCCTTTTGGGGTTCGGACGCCAGATCGGGGGATTCGAGAGGTTTGGCAAAGGTGGGAGCCAACCGAATCCTCTGCCTACACTGGGCCCGCTCCAACCTCCGCTCGTGAAAACGGAGGTTGATGCGGGTAGATATGGAGATAAGCTTCTCCTGTGTGGCGGAAATCTCCCTGGTAGCCAAAGCGTCTTTAACATGGTCAGCCAGTCCTCGCCAGTAGACTTGAATGAGAACTTTATCCGACCAGTCTAGCTCTGAGGCCAGAGTCCGAAACTGAACGGAAAACTGACTGACCAAGGACGAACCCTGTGCCAATGCCAGCAGTTGTAGCGCCGTATCGTGGGTTACCTGAGGTCCTAAAAATACCTTTTTAAGAGCCTCCAGGAAACGAGGAGCACTCCGCACCACACGATCGTCGCGCTCCCACAGCGGCGTTGCCCAATCCAACGCTCTACCGAGAGTAGAGACAGTACAAAGCCCTCTTGTGCCCGATCCGTGGGGAAACGTGCAGCCAGAAGCTCGAGCTGTATAGAGCACTGACTCACGAATCCCCGACTTTGCTTGCTGTCACCGGCAAACTTGTCAGGAAGCGGGAGGTGGGATAATGTAGGGGCAGAGGTGGCAGAGGACAAACTGACTGCAGCCGCGCTAGCAGCCTGAACAGCGACTGCGGTAACATCCACAGCTGAGGTTGTGCGCTCAAGAGCCGCCAACCTACCCTCCAGCTGCTGGATGTACTGCGGTAGACGCTGGTCATCCGCCATTTTACTAGCCAGACCCTGGCGCTAGTATTCTGTTAGGGTCTGCGAAACGCACCAAATATATGATGTAAAGAGGTGGTTCGCAGCCCGAGGTCCACCGTGCAGGCGGAGCCTGCGGCTAGTAAAATGGCGCAAGAAGCGAACTCTGTTATCCCGCAGAGTCGCCAAAATAAACGCCGTAATGCGCTGTGGCAATATGTGCAAACTCTATTATTCCACAGAGCCGCTAGAAGGAGTGCCGCAGCGCTATATGGTGATGTGTGTGAACTCACTTAACACCACTGAGTCGCAAAATAAACACGCTAGGGCGCTGTCTAGCGTTGAAAGCGAACCCTGTTACGTCACAGAGCCGCCGAGACAAACTTCTGTGTCCCGTCAGGCACCCAGGTACACAGTTGACTGCTAAGCGAACATAGAACGTGATCATGCGCTAATGTCCTCGCGGGAGACACCGGCAATCTATGGCGTCTGAACGCCAGACCCTGAATACGGCAATCAAACTCCTCACCGGTTATGCCGGTAATTCCTGGCGGACCAATAGGAGCTGCTGCAGTACCTGAGCATGTGACCCCTGATCTCCAATGAGAGATCTCACTCTGGGCATGCTCAGAAGGGGAAAATAAGGACTTTGTCCTAAAGACGTCTGCTTGCCGCTAACCAGTACTGGCCACAATAGCAGAGCCTGGAGGAGCCGCAGTAATCCTCTGCACACTGTTAGACTGGGCGAGACGCTGGGACCAACGTCTAAGCTGAGCAGGCTCCACTGCAGATGGAGATGAATGGGGGACTGCAGTGGGACTGGTTCGAGACTCCCCCTGTGCAGCAGCGGGAACTCGAACCCCAACACATGTGCTCTGGAGTTCTAAAACAGTGGCAGCATAAGGGTTCTTTCACACTTCTGCTACATATGCACTACAGGCAGCCCGTTCGCTTCTGTAATTCCGCTGTTCAGCTTAACTGCAGCGGAACGAAAAGAAGAAAATGCTTTTCTTTTTGTTCTGACACTGATAGCGGAATGCGGTATTACGAAAGCGAACGGGCGGCTGCAGATCACGGAACCCAGCCATTCACTTCTATGGGCAATGCAAGCAGAATGCCAGCATTAACCCAGGGTCAGCTGGATGTCAGATCCAGAGTGGATCGACCTCTGGCGGCCCCAAACGCAAGTGTGAAAGCACTTTTAAAATTACAGTGTGCAAGAGGCCTAAAATCAAAACAATTTTGAACTTTTACCTGGCCCAGCTTTGTTGCAAGTTTTGTTGCAGATGTAACAAGTAGCAGGTCAGATGTCCTGCAAGTTACATTAGACTAGCTTTTATTCCATCAGTGCATCAGAATATAGCAGTGTCTGAAATCTCCACAAAGAGAGAAGTGTACTGCCACAAAAAATCAGTCAGTTTCCACAGCAATTCACTTTCTACAACTATGAATTCAGTTCTGTCCAAACGTGGAAGGAGGAAGTTGGTCCATGAGAATCACATTTACTTATTTTCCAAACGAACCGCTGATGATGTCCATTCCATCTGGGTATGTGAAAAACGGTCGACTTGCAGGGGACGTGTTTGGACCAATGAAGAATCTGGCGAAGTTGTGAAAGTAGTCAATCTTCACAGTCACGCAGCACAAACTGCAAGACCTGAAGCAATCCGACTTGTTAATGAGGCAGTCACCAGGGCAAGGACAACACAGGAGACACCACAACAGATTCTCACAGACGTCGTTTCAGGAGCCCATTCTAATGTTGTAGCACTTCTCCCAAGGAAAGCATCACTGAAGAGAACAATACGATTAGCAAGGCAACTTGGCAATATCCCAAGGTTACCTCAAACCCTTGATCAACTTGTTATCCCCCAGGAGTTTCAGGAGATCAGTATTGATGGTGTCCAGCAGCAGTTCCTTCTGTATGACTCTGGTAAGCTACTTAACTATTTAACATTGTATTAAAACAATTCCATTATGCATAATTTTTTTTTTAAACAAAAATATATCATTTTCCACTGGGACAATATATGTTGTAAAAAAGTATTGGTTGGCCCCTTTACACTAGATTTTGCTTCAGTTTTTTTATTATGAAATCAGAAAATCTGGAGCAAAATGTGAGTTTTTAATGAGAGATATGAACAGAGGATTCAGATTAGGATTTTTTTTTTGTGAATTCATCCCAAAATTATCTGTCTGATGCTTGTTACACTTTTTCTGTTATTTCCTCTACTAATACTTTCATTTTAAATTAGGAAATGGACACAACCATATGTTGATATTTGGAACAAGAGACAATCTCCATCTACTGGCACAAAGTAAAGAGTGGTTTGCTGATGGCATGTTTTTCACTACACCAGCCTTGTTTAAGCAACTTTACACAATCCATGTAGTCCATAGCGGCCTTGTTATTCCGCTAGTGTACACCTTGCTGACAGACAAGAGCTGTTCTACATACCAGAGGTTGCTGCAAGAGCTGAAGAACTTGCAGCCTGGACTGCAGCCAGACAACCTGATGTTGGATTTTGAACTAGCTGCAATACAGGCATTTGAAAGTGAATTCCCTAACCTTGAGAAAACTGGTTGCTTTTTCCACCTATCACAGTCGGTTTGGCGTAAAGTTCAAAATGAAGGACTCAAGATGCAATACCAAGGTGACCATGAATTTGCCCGTTGGATAAGCATGATACCTGCCCTGGCCTTTATACCACCACAGAATGTTGTGCAATCATTTGAAGAATTGGTGGAAGATCCTGACTTTCCACAAGAAGCAATACCTAGTGCAAACTATTTTGAAGACAGCAATATCGGTCGAATGAATCGCAGAGGGCGTCAAGCACCTTTGTTTCCAGTTCAACTCTGGAATGTGTATGAACGTACATTGAATGATCAACAGCGAACAAATAATGATGTCGAAAGATGGCACCGTAGTTTTCGAGAAACATGTGGTACTCTTTTCCAAAATATATACCGGTTCATTAACTGTCTGAAACATCAGCAAGAGCTCCATAGTTTTGAAATTATTCAGATAATAGCAGGAAATCCCATCACTGCAAGAAACAAAAAGTATGCTGCAATTTCAGCAAGGGTTAAACGTATCGTGCAAGATTTCAATAATAGAAGCTTGATGGATTATCTGAGAGGCATTGCCTACAGCTTTGAATTTTAGTTCATGGTCACATATTGTATGTTTTGAGAGCAGTGTTTTTAGCTGTAAAATCATTCAAGCATTATAACCTGTAATTTGTCTTTTTTCTTTTTCTCTAATCCTTCCCCTCTATACCTTTTTATGTTTCTTGTTACAACAGTTTTGATATATACAGTTAAAGCATAACTCTACAAAAAACATAAGTTATGTTATAGTACCTGTGCCCATGATATTCATTTCCAAAGGAGACCTTCCAGCAGCTTCACTTCTGTGTGAAAAGTCTCATCCAAGTTAAAGCTCCATGTGCTGCAGGATTTCAGTGGTTGCTAAGGAGGTTGTTTCTCCTTAGTAGCAGTACTTGTGGATGGATTCTAGAGGCCGTGGCTGCACAGGAGCATGCAACTATCGTAACAATATATTCCCTATGATGTATAAAGGGCTGCTAGTTTACAGCCTTCTGCGAAGCCCCCCCTATGTGTTCCATCCTGTAACGGCTTTACACAGGCGGGGGGGAGCCCTCCTCTTGTCCAGGACAGAGCACATGAGCAGAGGGTTAATGGGAGCTTTGCAGAGGGCTGTGAACAAGCAGCCCTGAATGTATCACAGGGAGCCAGGATCCGTTCTGCTACCAAGGGGGCATGACCTACTTAGTAACCAATGAAATCCTACTATTTTCTTGTCTGTTTGTAAAATGACTTATCTAGAAAACAATGTTTTAGAATTAAAAAAACTCATTTGATCAGAATTGTATATCTTAGCCTCATATGGTGTATTATTAATGATAAGCAAACGTTCAGTTCAGGCAGGTCTTTAATTGCTAGAGGCAAAACATCCTGGGGGTGAAATGCTGGGGGTGAAATGTCCGGGGGCGAACTGCCGGGGGCGAAATGTTTGGGGGCGAACTGCTGGGGGCGAAATGTTCGGGGGCGAAATGCTGGGGGCGAACTGCTGGGGGATAACTGCTGAGGGCGAAACTTCCTAGAACCGTGTGTATCATGTAGTGCGGCGCTTTGTGTGTGTGTATGTGAGAGAGTGCTGCGGTGCTGTCTGTGTGTGGTGCTGTATGTGTGATGGTGGTGGGGGGAGGCAAGCATATAATAATCCCAAGAGGCAAGTGTCAGGTGCAGGCAGCAAGTGACAATGGAAAATACAGTACTGCCATATGGATACAGAAATGATATCGTGCAGAAAGTAGCACGTGTTAGAAACAGAGCCTTCAGGACATACTTGGCTGCAGTGGTGGGGAGAGCATGGTCTACTCACAAACATCCAGCTAATTACTAGTCAGACGCTTCATCCAACCCCACAAGGTAGCTGCAAGCTGATCCATGATGTGGTGAGAGGGTTACACTCAGGCAGTGATGGTGGTGAGGAGGCAATGATGATGATATTGATGGGGAGGAAATTATGATGATGATCGAGAGGCAATGATGATGATGTTGATGAGGAGGCGATGATGATGATGGGCAGGCAATGATGATGATGGGGAGACAATGATTATGATGGGGAGGCAATGATGATGATAATGGGGAGGCAATGATGATGATGATGGGGAGGCAATGATGATGTTGATGGGGAAGCAATGATGATGATAATAATGGAGAGTCTTTCCACAGCGCCCTTTACTGAGCCGTAACAGTGCAGAACGCAGCACAGTGCAGAGGAGAGCTTCATATTTTGTATGGAGCATTATATGGGGACCAGTATCCTGTATGGAGCAACTTATGTGGTCCAGTATTCTGTATGGAGCATTATATTGGGTCCAGTATTCTGTATGGAGCATTATATGGGGGATGGGGGGTGACATCCTGCATTGGGTATTATATGGGTGATGAGGGGGAGACTGTTATGAATGTACTAGAGATGGTTTCTGAGCAGAGGCTCCCTCTGGTGGTTACAGACAGTACTGAACCTTTCAGCGAGGAATGGCAATCTGGGTTCACTGACTGGTCTGATATAAGGGAGGTTCCCTCCCATGATTGTTGCCGGTGATCAATTGTTCTTGTCTCAATTGTGGTTCCTGGTTCATTTGGAAGTTTGCTGAGTCTTGCCTGCATCTTCTGCTATCAGATAAGATATTTTCTGCTTTTGTTTTTGTGCTTGCTTTTTGCATTGTTCCCTGCACTTCTGTGGAGGTCAGCCAGGTCACCTCCGGGGGCTTGTGCTCCTCTCAGTTTATCTGAAGCCACTGTTATTTGCTCATTTTCTTTTTCCTGTTTTTTCAGTGGCTGCAGCTGGGTTTTGTTCACACTGAGATCTGATTTAGTGGGTGGCGAGATTGTGTGATCTCAGTATTTTTGTAAACAGAATTGTTGGATTTTTGTAGGGTTTTCTGGGTTGCAGAAAGTAATCTCTCCTGTCCTGTCCTATTTAGTCAGCTTGTGGCCCCAGCGTTTGCTCATTCTATTTTCTGTCTGTGTTCGTGCTTTCTTCTTGTCTAACCGCCATTACATGTTTGGGGGCTTCCTATTTTCTTTGGGGATCTGCTCCGGGGCAGATAGCTTTAATCTTTCTGCCTTTAGGTGTAGTTATCTCTCAGGCTGTGACGAGGCGTCTAGGATCAACGTAGGAACGCTCCACGGTTGCCTCTAGTTGTGTGGTTAGTTTGGGAATCTGCAACCCATTAGTTACCAACATCTCAGGTGTTCGGCTGCCCGGCTGTTGTTCCTGTCCTCCTCAGCTACCTAACATAACAGTATCACCGGCCAAACTGAAAATTATATGGTACTCACAGAAGGGAAAAATAGTGTGGAAAGAAAAAAGTTGTCAGAGTTGTCAGAGATTTTTTTTTTCTGTTTGTTGCATTTTTCCCTCTTTTTCTCTGGGTGCTGAGGAGTATTTTTTTTTTCTCTCTCAATGGTGTTTGCACAATTGTCTTGCCGTGTGGATCAGCTTGCCACTGAGGTTTGGAGTATTGCTACCTATCTTGCTAGGTTGCCGGTTGTGGAACCTAGGATTCCCATGCCAGATTTGTTTTTGGGGGATCGGGCTAAATTTCTGAATTTCAAAAATAACTGTAAGTTGCCTTAAAGCCTAAGTCCTCAGGGAACGCAGCACAGCAGGTTTAAATTGTCATCTCTCTCCTGCGCGGCGATCCTCAGGATTGGGCTTTTTCCCTGACACCTGGGGATCCTGTTTTGAATGATATTGATGCATTTTTTCTGGCTCTGGGGTTATTGTATGATGAACCTAATGTCACTGATCTAGCTGAAAAAACCTTGTTGGCATTAAATCAGGGTCTTGAAGATGCTGAGTTGTACTGTCAGAAATTCCGAAAGTGAGCAGTCCTGACCAAATGGAATGATGATGCTTTGGCAGCCTTTTTTTGGAAGGGGCTGTCAGAGAATGTAAAGGATGTTATGGTGGGATTCCCTGCTCCCTCTGGTCTCAATGATTCTATGTCATTGGCTATTCAAATTGACAGACGTTTGCGTGAGCGCAGAGGTATGCGTGAGATAGTGTTGCCTTTTGAGCCAGCTTCTGAGCCCATGCAGTGTGATAGAGTGACTTCTGGGGCACAGCGTCATGAGTTTCGAAAGGGTTATGTTTCTACTGTGGTGACGCCTCTCATGCTATTTCAGTCTGCCCTAAGCGAGGAAGACGTTTTGCACACTCAGTTGTCTTGGGAAGTGTTTAGACTAAATTTCTGTTGACTGTTACCCTGATTTGCTCCCTGTCCACATTTTCTGCTCAGGATTTTGTTGATTCAGGAGCAGCTATTAACCTGATGGATTTTGACTTTGCCAAACGTTGTGGGTTTCCCATGATACCCCTGCAGAAGTCTATTCCCCTATTGGGTATTGATTCTACCCCTTTGGCGGAGAATAAACCCCAGTTTTCTACTCAGGTGATAATGAGGGTTGAACCTGATCATCAGGAGAGTTGCAAATTTCTGGTGCTGTATAATCTGCATGACATTATTGTACTAGGTTTCCCTTGGTTACAGTCTCAAAATCCTGTTTTGGATTGGAAATCTGTGTCTGTGACCAGTTGGGGCTGCCAATGTGTTAATGCCGACACTCCTGTTTTTTCTGCCTCTCCCAAGTCTCAGGATGTACCTGACTTTTTGACTGATTTTTCGGATGTATTCAGTGAAAGTAAATCTGCATCTTTGCCCCCTCACAGGAGCTACGATTGCGCTATTGAATTAGTGCCTGGTGGTAAATTTCCTAAAGGTCGCCTTTTTAACTTGTCTGTACCTGAACACGATGCTATGCGATCTTATATCAAGGAGTCATTGGAGAAGGGTCATATCAGACCATCCTCTTCACCCTTGGGTGCCGGTTTTTTCTTTGTGGCCAAAAAGGATGGTTCATTGAGGCCGTGTATTGATTATCGTCTCTTGAATAAGATCACTGTGAAGTATCAATATCCGTTACCCTTGATTTCTGACCTATTTTCCAGGGTGAAAAGTGCTAGTTGGTTTACCAAGCTTGACCTCAGGGGGGCAAATAACCTTATTGGCATTAAGCACGGGGATGAATGGAAGACGGCGTTTAATACCCCAGAGGGGCATTTTGAGTACCTAGTGATGGCCTTTGGGCTCACTAATGCTCCTTCCGTCTTCCAATCCTTCATGAATGATATTTTCAGGGATTTTGTGGATAAATTTCTAATTGTTTATTTGGATGATATCTTGATTTTTTCCAATGACTGGGACTCTCATGTGAAACATGTTCGGACTGTGTTCCAGATTTTGAGAGAGAATGCACTGTATGTGAAGGGATCAAAGTGTCTTTTTGGCATACAGAAGGTCTCATTTCTGGGATTCATTTTGTCTCCGTCTGTTATTGAAATGGACCCGGTCAAGGTTCAGGCCATCTGTGATTGGGTCCAACCTACTTCATTAAAGGCTTTCAGAGATTTTTGGGTTTTGCCAATTTTTATCGTAAATTTATTGGTAATTTCTCTGTTATTGTTAAACCATTGACTGATTTGACCAAAAAGGGTTCTGATGTGGTGAATTGGCCTCCTGAGGCAGTCTCTGAGTTTCAGGAACTTAAGCAGAGATTCACTTCTGCTCCTGTTCTACGGCAGCCTGATGTTTCTCTACCGTTTCAGCTGGAGGTTGATGCCTCTGAAATTTGTTGCAGATGCCGTTTTGTCCCAAAGAGATCCAGAGACCTCTAAGAGTAACTCTTGTGCCTTTTTCTCTCGAAAATTTTCTCCAACTGAACGTAATTATGACGTGGGTAATCGGGAGTTATTGGCCATGAAGTGGGCCTTTGAAGAGTGGAGACATTGGCTGGAAGGAGCCAAACATCAGGTGGTGGTACTCACGGACCATAAGAATCTGGTTTATCTCGAATCAGCCAAGCGACTTAATCCTAGACAGGCCAGGTGGGCCTTGTTTTTCACACGTTTTAATTTTGTGGTTTCTTTTCTTCCTGGCACTAAGAATGTTAAGGCGGATGCCCTCTCGAGGAGTTTCTTTGCGGACTCTACTGAGTTATCTGATCCTGCTGTTATTTTGAAAGAGGGTGTAGTTCTTTCCGCCATCTCGCCCAATTTGAGACTGGCTCTGGAAGGGTGTCAGGAGGATAAATCTGAGCGCTGCCCTATTGGGAAATTGTTTGTCCCAGATCAGTGGAAGAAGAGTGTGATGTCTGAGATTCATTGTTCCGCGTTGGCTGGTCATCCCGGGATTTTTGGTACCAGAGACTTGGTGAGTCGGTCCTTTTGGTGGCCTACTTTGTCTTGTGACGTAAGGGAATTTGTGCAGTCCTGTGGGACTTGCTCTAGCTCCAAACCTTGCTCTCGCTCTAGTGGTTTGTTAATGCCATTACCTGTGCCCAAGAGGCCATGGACCCATATCTCTATGGATTTTATTTCCGACCTCCCTGTTTCTCAGAGAATGACAGTTATCTGGGTAATCTGTGATAGGTTTTCCAAGATGATACATCTTGTGCCATTACCTAAGTTACCTTCCTCCTCCGAATTGGTGCCTTTGTTCCTTCAGCACGTGGTTCGGTTACATGGCATTCCGGAGAACATTTTGTCTGACAGAGGAGTCCAGTTTGTTTCCAGATTTTGGAGGACATTTTGTTCTAAACTTGGTGTTCAATTATCTTTCGCCTCTGCTTTTCATCCTCAGACCAATGGACAAACCGAGAGAACAAACCAGACCTTGGAGACTTATTTGGGATGTTTTGTGTCTGCTGATCAAGATGACTGGGTCTCTTTTTTGCCTTTGGCTGAGTTTGCTCTTAATAATAGGGCTAGCTCTGCCACCTTGATGTCTCCATTTTTCTGCAATTTTGGGTTTCACCCTCGATTTTCTTCAGGACAGGCGGAGGCTTCTGTCTGTCCGGGTGTTGACTCTGTTGTGGAGCGAATGCAGCAGATTTGGGACCAGGTAGTGGAGAGATTGTCTCTCTCTCAGGAGAATGCCCAACGGTTTGCCAACCGGCATAGGACTGATGGTCCTCGGTTTAAAGTGGGGGACTTGGTTTGGTTGTCCTCAAGAAATATCCCTATGAGGGTTGCATCTCCAAAGTTTAAGCCTAGGTTCATTGGACCTTATAAGATCATGGAGATTCTTAATCCTGTTTCCTTCCGTTTGCTTCTTCCAGGGACATTTAAGATCCATAACGTGTTCCACAAGTCCTTATTGAAGAGGTTTATCGAGCCAGTGGTTCCTATGGCTGCGCCTCCTGACCCTGTCTTGGTTGAGTGCAATCTGGAGTATGTGGTTGAGAAAATATTGGATTCTCGTTTTTCTAGACGTCTCCCGAGATCTTGTTGGCGAGATTTGAACTTCAGCAAGCGGCGGCCATCTTTCCGGAGGACTTCTTTCCGGACGGCACCGCGTCGCAGCTGCGGGGGGCTTTCCGGCAGGAACTAAATGCCGGCTGAGCCCCCCATGCTGCACAGAGGCCCGCTTGCTGCCCCGACACCACCACCGCACAGGGAGGATGAATTGGGACCGCCACCGGAGGGGCCACCTCGTCGCAGCTGCGGGGGCTTTCCGGCTGGGACGGAACGCCGGCGGAGCCCTCCACGCTGCACAAAGGCCCACTGCTGCCCCGACACCACCACCGCACAGGGAGGATGAATTGGGACCGCCGCCGCCGCCACCGGATTTGTGAGTATATGGCCACCCTGGCCACCCCACAGTGCCCAACCACCCCACAGAACACAGCCACCCCACATAACACAGCCACCCCACAGAGCACCACTACCGCACCAAACGACCCCAGTGACCACTCCTCTACCTGTGCTGATCCGTTCGCTGGTAAGCTAAATTCGGACTGTAAGGCGGACCCCCATTTGACACATTATTTTTTTTCCCAATTTTCCTTCTGAAAATTTGGGGTGCGTCTTATGGTCCGGTGCGTCTTATAGTTCGAAAAATACGGTAAGTACCTTCCTTCCATACTGATTGGTAAGTATTTGCTGTTGCATGGACACATGTGGCAAATTTTTTTTTTTCTTTTTCAATCCACATCGTCCACGGCAGTGGAGGAAGAACGGGAGCAGCCAGTCCGAGTGCAGGTGGGGAGGTGGCCTGTAAGTATAGACTGACAGATTGTACTCTTTTTTTTGCCCCTGACTTTTTTCTTGCCTGTTTTTCCTATTCAATCTTGCTTCTATTCTCAATCTTTCTTCCCTTATGTCTTGTTTTCTATCTTTTTCATCTACAAATGTTTACAAGATTAATGTTTTGATTCTCTTTTCTAGGCTCCACAATGGGATGAGGAACTCGCCCTGGACAATGACGCCCTGATCCAGTTGGTCCAGGAGCGAGGCCCGTTGTGGGACAGCCGTCATCCAATGCACTGTGACAACATGGTGATCTGGCGGCTCTGTAATGAGGTGGCCGCAGCGCTGATGGATGGCTTGGACAACGCCTCTTCAAGGGTCCGCAAGGATTTTCGTAAGTATTTAAATGCTGTGTGATGCGGCAGTGACCTTGGCCGGGATCACATAACTGTGTGTGATGCTAGTAACTCCTGTGAGTTTCTGGCGTCACACACAGTTGTGTGATCCCGACCTACAGTGCATTTTCTAATTTTTTTTTTATTTTCCACAGTGAACAAGGTCCGAACCCGTTGGCGCTCAATGAAGGACCGCTTCAACAGGGACCTGAGGCTGGAGAACCGGGTTGCCAGTGGTGCTGCGGCAAAGACCACAAGAAAGTATCGCCACCATCGGGCTTTGGCTTTCTTAAGACCGGTCCTTGCCACCAGAGCGTAAGTATTTTGTTGTTGTTGTATTGTGTTTACTCTGTGTTTTTCTATTCCACAGGAGTTGGTGTCATGGGTGTATCGCCACGAGGATCGTCGCGATTACACACTCTGACTTCTCACAGCTGAGTTGCTGTTTCTTTGTGTTTGGTAATGAGGGAGTTAATTTTACCTAGCTCTTTGCTAAGACTAGGTCCAGCCTCGCCCGGCTGCTTTTGATTATGTTCTAATTAGATTCCTTCATATACCTGCCAGTCTGCTTGTTAGATGCCGGTGAAAGCATTCATGTAGTCTAGCAGACTGGATCGGTTCTGAGAATACTTAAGCTAAGAGCTCCTTAGTTGTTTTTACTCTTACAGCTTATAGTTTATCTCTGAGACCTTAGGTGTTCCTACTGTGTGTGAGTGTTGTATGTAAGACTTTATTTACTTTATTTCTTGTCTTTCTTGTATGTCTTTCTGTTCATTAACCGTTACCTGTTCATTCCCTTTGGTGGTAATCAGGGTGCTTCTTAGGACTACATTACAGTTGGCAGGGTTTACGCTGGTGGCCTGGACCTCTGTACCTTTAACAGTACCTCCAGGTAGAGGGATTAGTTAGGACCCCAGTTTAGGGTCAGCATAGACCCCGGTCACCCTCTAGCCGGAGACAGTGTATAACGGATTCCGTATTGACCCACTGGACATTGTCAGGTAATTCTATGTTATCATATATCTATGCGCATGTTATATAGGATGTTGCCCTTTTGATATAGATTACTGACATCACATATATATATATCTGCTATACAGCGTGACAGTTGGCGTTTGTAAATGCATGATAGTAATTGTTTTTTTTTTGTTTTTTTTCACAGCACCATGAGCAGCACCCTGCAACCTGGTCCTGAAGCGGTCCTTCAGAGAGCTGCCTTGGACCCGTCCCAGCCATCCACCAGCCAAGAAGCACCTTGCAGGCCGTCAACACAGACAGCTGGAGATCAGGAAGCTGGTCCATCAGGTCTTCCCCTGTTACAGGTCTCTGCCACAGGTTATGCGGGTACTTCCCGCCCGCGGCACAAGGCCTCTGACAGGAATCTCATGCCCGAGTTCGTACATTTGAGCACGGTTTTTCAAGATAGCCACAAGGCGTTGGGCGACAGAGTGGATAGCGGTTTTGCACTAGTGGACCAACAAATCTATTCTGTTGAGGGTCGCCTTGACTATCTTGAAGCCGAGCTCAAAAGACCAGCGCACCATTTTTCCAACAAATTGAACGGGGCATGGCGGAACACCTTACTCCTGATCTCCAGCTGACTGTGATGCACGCCTGCAACAATACTTACACGCAGGCTATGCAGCAGAGTCGGTACGTGCAGCAGCAGCAGCCAGTGGTGCCTTTCCCACCCGTGCCACCACCGACTCGCTTCACCGCACTACCGACTTCTGCTGCATACCACTGCATGGCCACCAGCATTCCAAACCATGCTAGACCACACTTCACCACACACAGTCACAGTGCAGCTGGACAATCCCCCACCACCACCATGCCAAGCGCTGCTCCTGTTTGGACTTCCTCCACCTCTGCTTGGAACTCCACCCCTGCTTGGACGGCGTCCACTTCCAGGGACACCACCACCACCGAGCAGCAGTTGAGGGACCCTCATTCTATCTTCAGGGCCTCGGACCCTGGCAGGAGGTCCAGCAGCCCACGGAGGTCCCCAAGCCCCACGAGGTCTCCAAGCACCAGGTCCCCAAGCCACAGGAGGTCCCCAAGCCACACGAGGTCTCCAAGTCACACCAGGTCCCCAAGCCACAGGAGGTCCCCAAGCCACACCAGGTCTCCAAGCACCAGGAGGTCCCCAAGCCACACCAGTTCCCCAAGCAGCAGAGCCTCAAGCAGCAGGAGGTTTCCAAGCACCAAGTCCCCAAGCACCAGGTCCCCAAGCACCAGGACCTCCAAAAAGAAAACAAAGATGGGACGAAGAGTCCAGAAAAAGACTTTTGTCCTCCCACCCCCCTCACCTCCCGCTGTGTTTTTTCCGCTGCCTTCCCCCACCACTTTCGTCGCCCCTTCCCCTCGAACCCCTTCGTCTCCCTCCCATAGTCAATCCTCATCGCTCCACACCCCCAAGTTACCTCCTTCTTCACCCAAACGTCGTCCACATTAATTTTTTTTGTTGTCTTGTAAAAATAAATGTGCCTTTTTTTGCCCCCAAACTGTTTGTTTTCATTGTGTCTTTCGCCGCCTACACACACTGCGCCATACACACACACAGCGCCGTACACTTTGTGATTTTGCCACCACATAGCTCCAGTACTGACACATGCTTCTTGTGTCAGTCCTGGATCTATGTGTTGTCAAAAACACAAATATATGACTTGTATTTTCACCACCAGTCTCGAAATATTAGTAGACTGAAAAGAGGATGTTGCTGAGTGCAAGGCATATCTGTTATCACCTTGCCAGGTATCATAAAGAGTGAATTGAGGATGATGTGTTTTGCCCATCAACATTTCACTCTTTGTGACACAAGCCATGGGATTCTAGATATACCTTGTAATTAACCACATCCTCAATTCAGTGTGTGGTGAATAAAATGAAGAGATGATGGCGAAAATAAACGCGATATCTACAATCCCCTGGCCTGGTATAACTATTTATCACACCTGGCCAGGTGACTATACCTATGAGTTGTCATCTGCAGCGTCGCTTCAGTCTGCATCATCTATTGCACGCAGACTGGAGAGATGCTGGTGGTTAACTCATTTGTCTATTCACCTGCATACGTGCCATAAATTCTGACGTCAGGATGCTTTTTTTTGGCATTCTCACTTCAGCATGACACCAGGCCAGGGCTTGTAGAAGTTGTATAAACGTTATCATCTCTTCAGTGTGCGTTCATACTTAAGCCACAGTGGAGATACTTACAAATAATATTTATACTCATATGGTCAGGTGTCATAAAGAGAGAAGGATGCTGTTGCATCCCAAACTCACTATTTGTAACATCAGGCCAGGTGTATAATATTTGTTGTATCTCCACCGTCGCTGCATATACAGTATCTCCAGCGGCGCTGTAATATGTTTTAATATAGAATTGTGAGATGTTAAAGTTCATACAACTTTTCTCTGTAGACTCACCTGGTAGGAGTCCTAATACACCATTTGATCTTGCCATTCCACACGTCCCACATCAGATAGAAAGTAGGATGCAAATTGGTCCCTCATTTGGCCAACTTCAACAGATGACCTGAGAGGGTGCTGAGTGAATTCAGGCAATGGGTTGACAAGTGTTTCATCAAGTTCAAAGGTAGGGTGGTCTTTAGCCATCGACAAAATTGTGAAGAACCACGCAGGCTTTCATCACCTCATCCACAGTTTCAAGTTTAAGATTAATGGCTGTGCCTAGAATGCACCATCTGGACACAAGAATCCCAAAGGCACACTCGACAGTTCTTCGGGCCCTGGTCAGTCTGTAATTAAAGATTTTTTTGCTGTGGTCCAAGTCCCGGCTGGAGTAGGGTTTCAACAGGTTTGTGCACATTTGAAAGGCCTCATCACCAACCATTACAAATGGCAGTGGCGGACCTTCGGTGTGGTGAAGAGGCTGTGGCAGGGGGAAATTAAAATGGTTGCCATACAACCTACGGCCCATGTCCGAGTTCTTAAAGGTCTGTGAGTCATTGCCCCGGCCAAATGCCCCAATGTTCACCACTATAAACCTGCAGTCTGCATCCGCAATGGCCATGAGTACCGTAGAAAAGTGCTTTTTATAATTAAAGTACTCAGAGCCACTTCTTGGGGGTTTTGTTATCCGGATGTGTTTCCCATCCACCGCTCCCAAACAGTTGGGGAAATTGCAGACTGTTAAGAATTTTTCTGCAATATCCATCCACTTTTCTGCGGTGGGCAGGGGCATAAATTCAGGACATAGAACGTCCCACAAAGCCCGGCAGGTGTCCGCTACTATTCCGGACAAGGTGGAGATTCCAAGCCGGTACTGAAAGTGTAGTGAAGAGAGGGTCTCACCAGAAGCCGGGAAGCTGCAAAACACATGAAAAAAAATTGTGATTGTCTATGCTTTATCAAAACACTGACATGAAAAAGCAATCCGTACATGTCAGAACTATAATTCAGCAGGCTTTTAGTAAATGGCAGGACAAAAACAATACATGCAATTGTTTAATATTAAGTACTGTAATGTGACGAGGAGCCGTTCCTCTGGAGAAATTGCACGACGGAGCTGTGTGTCCTGTCTCCGGATGGCTCCTTCAACACGAGCAAGCAACTCCCTAAAACTTTCTTGGGGCATCCGTGTATAGTCCGAAAATATATGGTTTGCCTGGAGCTCGCTGAAGAGGGTGTGCAACGCTCCACGGCTCTCCCGGACTTCAATAATCGGATGTCTACAAAAACGCCACCGCTGACGTCTTCGCTCTCTCTCTCTCACCCTTTGTTGCTGGCAAGCAAAAGCCTGAAACAGCGCGATGTCCATATCCAAGTTTATGCGAAAACTCTCCCAACGCAGATCCATGGTGACACAGGGAACACCAGCAAAATCTGAAGAATTCAGCTGAACAGGGTCTATTTAAAGAAGTCCCCATGACACTCGCCACTGGTGTCCCATTGGTGGAGTCTGTTTCAAGGATTTTCCTCTTGTGCAATGTGTGACTCATGCGCCTAAAAAGTGCAAACACATGGAAAACGCTAGATAAACTCATGTAAACGCTACTTTTTTTGTCGTTATGCGTTATGCAAGCGCTTGTTTGCGTTTTTGCACACGTTTTCAGTAGCGCACGAAGTGCAAATGTGAAATTAGCCTTAGATAGAGCTAGTTTGCAAAGGAAAATTGGCAAGTGGCCCACGACTTGCTAACTGGTTGCCACTAATGTTAGAGCATTGTTGTGAATATAATTCTGACATCTAACAAATGCTGTTATATGCCTGATTATACCATTCAAGCAGTAGTCTAGAGATCTGTTGTGAAGGTATTATATAAATCTCCGTGTTAACAGGTCTTAGGCTTTCTGAATTGTAACCTGACATACACAAAGTGTCTTGGATCGTACGTGCATCTTAAACACCTATAACAATGCATAAGACTGGTGGCATTAGATCAAGATCTAAGAGAAGAAAGAGTGAAACGAAACCAGACTACAACTGGTCAAGAATAACCCACATTTTTATGTTTTGACACAAAGTTCTAACTCTTTTGATACCCAGTAATAACCCAGATGATTTTTTCTAAACAATTCCTTTTGCTAAAAAGTGAGAGTTAGGCGGGAGTCACATTAGAGAGAAATACGGATGAGTTCTATGTGAGAAAAAATCGCATAGTACTCGGACCAATGTTAAGCTATGGGGCAGCTCCCATCACAGTTTTTTTTCTCGGTCGTATTATACGTGCGAGTGAAATCGCAGCATACTGCAATTTGCAGCTTATATCGTCCGAGAGTCACCAATGCAAGTCTATGGGTGCGAGAAAAACACACCACACGGACCATCAGTGTGACTTGTGAGAAATACACACCGGTGTCCTTTAGAACAACCCGCAATTCAGTGCGCTATACTGTAAAATCACACTTACAGGTTAAAATAGAAAAGATAGAATACATGTATACACATAGTATAGGTACTAGTGTTGAGCGATATTGCTCGATATCTAAAAATATCGTATCGAAATTGTATCGCCGATACACTAAATATCGTCGATAATCGATTTCGATAGCGGAAGTCCCATGTAAGTCTATGGGAACAAAATATCGCAACAAAAAAAAACCTTTCTTACGTTGTAAACACAAAATATACACACATAGAATACATATATATATATGTATATACATGTCATTGTGACATATATATACATATATTTATAGTTTATACACTTCTACATAGTAAAATAGACTCTGATTCAATTGCCGGGTAAAGCCGTGACATACCCCATAGAAGTCGACGGGCTCGGTGCCGAGTACCCCCAAAACCTCTGGCTCTGTGCGACTCAACTTGGGCGTCACGAACAGGATTCTGTAGCTCGCTATAAGCGAGTCCTGTGTGCCTGAATTGAACTGGTTTTGTGCTTGAGAATTGCTAAAATCATCAGAGAATGTATTTGCCATTTTTCCGCCATATCTGCGTCACGACGAGGCACTGGTGAAGAAGAAGGGCGTGCTCTTCATGGG
Source organism: Oophaga sylvatica (assembly GCA_033576555.1). Classification (NCBI taxonomy): domain Eukaryota; kingdom Metazoa; phylum Chordata; class Amphibia; order Anura; family Dendrobatidae; genus Oophaga; species Oophaga sylvatica. The sequence goes on from JARQOD010000003.1 coordinate 137,724,676, forward strand.
TGTACACACTCACTCAGTGACTCGAAAACGATGGCTCTAAATGGTACTGCAATGTAAGATCGTGCCCCACAGCTCTTCAGTTCCGCCTCCTCATCCTCCTCAGTGTGTGGAAACTAACACGAAGGTCCCCCTCCCTACAAAAGAGGGGCCCTCTCCAGATGCTAATGACACATGTGACTTGGCAGAGATGGCTAATGGACACGAGCAGAAGTGTGAAGGGATGGAGCAGTCAGAGCTCTCCCCCCACGGAAGCGACCCGATCGCCACGGAACCACCATTGGGCACCCGGCCTGGAAACCCTCCTACGCTGCAAGAAGCGGCGGATACCCTAAGAGGCCTGGCCCGGCACCGGGAGGAGGTCGCCAGGATGGAAGCGAGCTGACGTGCCCTAAAACTAAACTTGGAGCGGCGCCAATCCCTCTTACCTGAAGTGTCTGTACCGGAAGGTGAGGCACCCGTTCTAGTAGAGGAGTCCTTGCAATGTGATCCGGTTGACGTTGTCGCAGTGGAGGCACCCGTTCCTGCAAAAACCGCAGCACCGTCAGCACCCCAGATCCCGCTGTCTGCCCCCGTCGCTGAGACAGAAGAAGCGACACCCGTCCTCATGGAGGAGGCCGCGCAGGCACCAGAGCACTACCTGCCTGTACCGGAGCCCCGACTGTCATCTGATTTAGAGCCGTCTGCTTCCTCCGCAGGGGAGCGCCGCCAGGACTGGGGGGCGACAGGAGAGCTGCCGCAAACCGGACACTGTAAGCTGCAGTGGAGTGGTGGAGACATGGAGCAGCTGGTGGAGGAGAATTTCAACCGGCGTCAGGAGGAAGAGTGGAGACGTTGGGAGCGGGAAGCAGAGCGACAAAGGGAGCAGCGAGAATCCCAAAAACTTCGGCAACGTAACCTGGAGAAGGACCGGGCAGATAAGGACCGGATGAGAAAGGATAAAGGAACCCTGTGTGAGCCGCGGCGTAAGGGTGCATTACGGAGCTTTAAATTGAAAGGTGGGTGGGGCTTCATCAAGGAGCCTGGACTTTATTTAGAAGTCTTTGTGAACCGGCGGGACGTGGAGGCTCACCTCCCAGAAGGACACCCGGGGAGGGACCTGTTGCCAGGAGACTTGGTGACTTACACCCGACACTGGGGTTACAATGGATGGTACGCCCTAAATGTTACCAGGTGCGACCCCTACTCCCCAGTGTGTCAGGAACCTGTGAGACCCTCGGAGCCTTCAGCCTCCCACATCCAGGCCTCTGCAAAAGTGCCCACCCCACGCCGTAAATCTCCCAAGCCTCCCTCAGTGGTCTCCTCAGCAGCCCCAGCTATGGACATGATAAGTATAGCTGGCCCGTACCCGGCGCCTGTTAGGCCCCCTGGGGTTCATTCAGTCCGGGACATAGGGCTCCAGGCCCGGAGGGAGATGAAAGAGGTGGCCACACAGACCCAGATAGCGGGTCACGACTTGACTGTACAGGCCACACGACGTCATCAGGTCCTGGTGGTCCTTGGTGCCTCTGATGTTTGGCAAGCATCAGAAGAGTACCAGGTGGTACCTGGAACACCCCTGCCAAAGAAGTATAAATAACCCGGACAGGGTCCCTGTATGTAAATAGTTAAATTGTTGATAAATAGTTAAATTGTTTATGTACACGGACGGGTGAATGTTTATAAAAAAGTTTTTTAATTTAATAAAAAAAAAAAAACACAGTTTTCATTACTTTTATTACAGTCTCATCCTGCGACGCCATCGATCTCCTGTAAAAAAATGAAAAAAAAAAACAGCAGTATACCACCTGTCCGACGCAGTCCATAGTAACGAGTGTCCCACGACGATCCAGCTCTGCTACATCAGAATCCCGGCGCAGCACAGCTGATTACCTGCTTCCCCGGCGGTGACGTCATCGGACTGGTTTACGGCCGGGATTACCCTGCAGTCACTGCAGTTATCGCGAAAAACTGCATGTGACCGCCAGGGAGAAGATAATGGCGGCCATCAAGCAGTCCAGGACGTGACCGCCGGAGATCTTCTGCCAGGTAAGTGCCGCTGACTCCTGACAGACCCGACCGACGGACACTCACAGTGACAGTGACAAATCCGATTACGGTATTCGATAAGACGAAAATATCGAAACGAATTATCGAAAGGCCGATATAGCTAATATCGGCCGATAGCCGATATTTGCATTATCGTATCGCTCAACACTAATAGGTACGTATATTTACACTGTGTGCAGAAATATTGGGCAAATAAGTATTTTGATCATATCATCCTTTTTATACATGTTGTCCTACTCCAAGCTGTATAGGCTTGAAAGCCAACTGCCAATTATGTAAATCAGGTGATTTGCATCTCTGTAATGAGGAGGGGTGTGGTCTAATGACATCAACACCCTATATAAGGTGTACTTAATTATTAGGCAACTTCCTTTCCTTTGGCAAAATGGGTCAGAAGAGAGATTTGATGGAAATTGCCAAACTTTTGAAGCGTGATCACCGAACAATCAAGCGTTTCATGGCAAATTGCGAACAGGGTCACAAGAAGCGTGTTGATAAAAAAAGTTGCAAAATACCTGTCCATGAATTGAGGAAAATCAAGCGTGAAGCTGCCAAGATGCCATTTGCCACCAGTTTTGCCATATTTCAGAGCTGCAACGTTACTGGAGTATCAAAAAGCACAAGGTGTGCCATACTCAGGGACATGGCCAAGGTAAGGAAGGCTGGAAAACGACCACCTTTGAACAAGAAACATAAGATAAAATGTCAAAACTGGGTCAAGAAATATCTTAAGACTGATTTTTCTAAGGTTTTATGGACTGATGAAATGAGAGTGACTCTTGATGGGCCAGATGGATGGGCTTGAGGCTGGATCAGTAAAGGGCAGAGCGTTCCACTCCGACTCAGACACCAGCAAGGTGGAGGTGGGGTACTGGTATGGGCTGGTATCATCAAAGATGAACTTGTGGGACCTTTTCGGGTTGAGGATTGAGTGTAGCTCAACTCCCAGACCTACTGCCAGTTTCTGGAAGACACCTTCTTCAAGCAGTGGTACAGGAAGAAGTCGGTATCGTTCAAGAAAAACATGATTTTCATGCAGGACAATGCTCCATCACATGCATCCAAATACTCCACAGCGTGGCTGGCCAGTAAAGGTCTAAAAAAAGAAAAAATAATGACATGGCCCCTTGTTCACCTGATCTGAACCCCATAGAGAACCTGTGGTCCCTCATAAAATGTGAGATCTACAGGGAGGGAAAACAGTACACCTCTCGGAACAGTGTCTGGGAGGCTGTGGTGGCTGCTGCACGCAATGTGGATTGTAAACAGATCAAGTAGCTGACAGAATCTATGGATGGGAGGCTTTTGAGTTTCATCGTAGAGGAAGATGGCTATATTGGTCACTGATTTTTTTTTTTTTGTTTGTTTTTGAATGTGAGAAATGTTTATTTCTAAATTTTGTGTTGTTATATTGGTCTACCTGGTGAAAATAAACAAGTGAGATGGGTATATATTTGGTTTTTATTAAGTTGCCTAATAATTCTGCGCAGTAATAGTTACCTGCACAAACAGATATCCTCCTAAGATAGCCAAATCTAAAAAAACCCACTCCAACTTCCAAAAATATTAAGCTTTGATATTTATAAGTCTTTTGGGTTGATTGAGAACATAGTTGTTGCTCAATAATAAAAAGAATCCTCTCAAATACAACTTGCCTATTAATTCTGCACACAGTGTACAGTCATGGCCAAAAGTTTTGAGAATGACACAAATATTAATTTTTACAAAGTCCACTGCTTCACTTTTTCTAATGGCAATTTGCATATACTCCAGAATGTTATAAAGAATGATCAGCTTAGCAGCAATTACTTGCAAAGTCAATATTTGGCTAGAAAATGAACTTTATCCCCCAAAACACATTTCAACATCATTGCAGCCCTGCCTTAAAAGGACCAGCTAACCTCTTTTCAGTGATTGCTCCATTAACACAGGTGTGGGTGTTGATGAAGACATGGCTGGAGATCAATCTGTCATGATTAAGTAAGAATGACACCACTGGACACTTTAAAAGGAGGCTGGTGCTTGGCATCATTGTTTCTCTTCTGTTAACCATGGTTATGTCTAAAGAAACACGTGCAGTCATCATTGCAATGCACAAAAATGGCTTAACAGGGAAGAGTATCGCAGCTAGAAAGATTGCACCTCAGTCAACAATCTATCGCATCATCAAGAACTTCAAGGAGAAAGGTTCCATTGTTGCCAAAAAGGCTCCAGGGCGCCCAAGAAAGACCAGCAAGCGCCAGGACCATCTCTTAAAAGTGTTTCAGCTGCGGGATCGGGCTACCAGCAGTGCAGAGCTTGCTCAGGAATGGCAGCAGGCAGGTGTGAGTGCATCTGCAAGCACTGTGAGGCGGAGACTCTTGGAGCAAGGCCAGGTCTCAACGAGGGCAGCAAAGAAGCCACTTCTCTCCAGAAAAAACATCATGGACAGACTGATATTCTGCAAAAGGTACAGGCAGTTGACTGCTGAGGACTGGGGTAAAGTTATTTTCTCTGATGAATCCCCTTTTCGATTGGTTGGGACATCAGGAAAACGCCTCATTCGGAGAAGACAAGGTGAGCGCTACCACCAGTCTCATGCCAACTGTTAAGCATCCTGAAACCATTAATGTGTGGGGTTGCTTCTCAGCCAAGGGAATCGGCTCTCTCACAGTCTTGCCTAAAAACACAGCCATGAATAAAGAATGGTACCAGAATGTCCTCCAAGAGCAACTTCTCCCAACCCTTGGCGATCAACAATGCCTTTTCCAGCATGATGGAGCACCTTGCCATAAAGCAAAGGTGATAACTAAATGGCTCAGGGAACAAAACATAGAGATTTTAGGTCCATGGCCTGGAAACTCCCCAGATCTTAATCCCATTGAGAACTTGTGGTCAATCATCAAGAGACGGGTGGACAAACAAAAACCTAAAAATTCTGACAAAATGAAAGCATTGATTGTGGAAGAATGGACTGCTATCAGTCAGGATTTGGTCCAGAAGTTGATTGAGAGCATGCCAGGGAGAATTGCAGAGGTCCTGAAGAAGAAGGGTCAACACTGCAAATATTGACTTGCTGCATTAACTCATTCTAACTGTCAATATAAGCTTTAGTTACTCATATGTTTGCAATTATATTTCTGTCTGTGATAAAAAAAAACATCTGTCAAACACACATAAAAACCAGAGGGCAGCAGATCATGTGAAAATATAATATTTGTGTCATTCTCAAAACTTTTGGCCATGACTGTATATATATGCCATCAAGAAGAAAAGGTAGCACACTGTAGCGCTATAGCTTGCAAACACGAAATATGAAAAATATGAAAAATGAATTACATCATTACCTTAGAAATATGAAAAATTGAGAAGTCTTAGCGCATAAGATGGCCAAATTATGTGAGCCTGATAGCCACGTCAAGGCTCTTCTCGTATATCAGGTCCCTAACTAATGCCTATCCTCGCTTTAGAAAAGTCTGTCTGCATGGGAACCTATGAATCCTCTTTTCAGACTAAAATCTACATCTCTGTGGAGGGGTGATGAACCTGCTGTAATTAAAAGGCCTGTGACCACCAGGTGGAGTGCTCAGGCAGAAGGTAAATGAATACATATCAAAAAACTGACCGGCACATCCAAACTTAGATTCAGTGTGAACAGGTGCTAAACCTAGAGTCACCAGCTCATATACATACAAGAAGAAAAGGTAGCACACTGTAGCGCTATAGCTTGCAAACACGAAATATGAAAAATATGAAAATGAATTACATCATTACCTTAGAAATATGAAAAATTGAGAAGTCTTAGCGCATAAGATGGCCAAATTATGTGAGCCTGATAGCCACGTCAAGGCTCTTCTCGTATATCAGGTCCCTAACTAATGCCTATCCTCGCTTTAGAAAAGTCTGTCTGCATGGGAACCTATGAATCCTCTTTTCAGACTAAAATCTACATCTCTGTGGAGGGGTGATGAACCTGCTGTAATTAAAAGGCCTGTGACCACCAGTGGAGTGCTCAGGCAGAAGGTAATGAATACATATCAAAAACTGACCGCACATCCAAACTTAGATTCAGTGTGAACAGTGCTAAACCTAGAGTCACCAGCTCATATACATACAAGAAGAAAAGGTACACACTGTAGCGCTATAGCTTGCAACACGAAATATAAAAATAGAAAAATGAATTACATCATTACCTTAGAAATATGAAAATTGAGAAGTCTTAGCGCATAAGATGGCCAATTATGTGAGCCTGATAGCCACGTCAAGGCTCTTCTCGTATATCAGGTCCCTAACTAATGCCTATCCTCGCTTTAGAAAAGTCTGTCTGCATGGGAACCTATGAATCCTCTTTCAGACTAAAATCTACATCTCTGTGGAGGGTGATGAACCTGCTGTAATTAAAAGGCCTGTGACCACCAGGTGGAGTGCTCAGGCAGAAGGTAAATGAATACATATCAAAAAACTGACCGGCACATCCAAACTTAGATTCAGTGTGAACAGGTGCTAAACCTAGAGTCACCAGCTCATATACATACAAGAAGAAAGGTAGCACACTGTAGCGCTATAGCTTGCAAACACGAAATATGAAAAATATGAAAAATGAATTACATCATTACCTTAGAAATATGAAAAATTGAGAAGTCTTAGCGCATAAGATGGCCAAATTATGTGAGCCTGATAGCCACGTCAAGGCTCTTCTCGTATATCAGGTCCCTAACTAATGCCTATCCTCGCTTTAGAAAAGTCTGTCTGCATGGGAACCTATGAATCCTCTTTTCAGACTAAAATCTACATCTCTGTGGAGGGGTGATGAACCTGCTGTAATTAAAAGGCCTGTGACCACCAGGTGGAGTGCTCAGGCAGAAGGTAAATGAATACATATCAAAAAACTGACCGACACATCCAAACTTAGATTCAGTGTGAACAGGTGCTAAACCTAGAGTCACCAGCTCATATACATACAAGAAGAAAAGGTAGCACACTGTAGCGCTATAGCTTGCAAACACGAAATATGAAAAATATGAAAAATGAATTACATCATTACCTTAGAAATATGAAAAATTGAGAAGTCTTAGCGCATAAGATGGCCAAATTATGTGAGCCTGATAGCCACGTCAAGGCTCTTCTCGTATATCAGGTCCCTAACTAATGCCTATCCTCGCTTTAGAAAAGTCTGTCTGCATGGGAACCTATGAATCCTCTTTTCAGACTAAAATCTACATCTCTGTGGAGGGGTGATGAACCTGCTGTAATTAAAAGGCCTGTGACCACCAGGTGGAGTGCTCAGGCAGAAGTAAATGAATACATATCAAAAAACTGACCGGCACATCCAAACTTAGATTCAGTGTGAACAGGTGCTAAACCTAGAGTCACCAGCTCATATACATACAAGAAGAAAAGGTAGCACACTGTAGCGCTATAGCTTGCAAACACGAAATATGAAAAATATGAAAAATGAATTACATCATTACCTTAGAAATATGAAAAATTGAGAAGTCTTAGCGCATAAGATGGCCAAATTATGTGAGCCTGATAGCCACGTCAAGGCTCTTCTCGTATATCAGGTCCCTAAGGGCATTAGTTAGGGACCTGATATACGAGAAGAGCCTTGACGTGGCTATCAGGCTCACATAATTTGGCCATCTTATGCGCTAAGACTTCTCAATTTTTCATATTTCTAAGGTAATGATGTAATTCATTTTTCATATTTTTCATATTTCGTGTTTGCAAGCTATAGCGCTACAGTGTGCTACCTTTTCTTCTTGTATGTATATGAGCTGGTGACTCTAGGTTTAGCACCTGTTCACACTGAATCTAAGTTTGGATGTGCCGGTCAGTTTTTTGATATGTATTCATTTACCTTCTGCCTGAGCACTCCACCTGTGGTCACAGGCCTTTTAATTACAGCAGGTTCATCACCCCTCCACAGAGATGTAGATTTTAGTCTGAAAAGAGGATTCATAGGTTCCCATGCAGACAGACTTTTCTAAAGCGAGGATAGGCATTAGTTAGGGACCTGATATACGAGAAGAGCCTTGACGTGGCTATCAGGCTCACATAATTTGGCCATCTTATGCGCTAAGACTTCTCAATTTTTCATATTTCTAAGGTAATGATGTAATTCATTTTTCATATTTTTCATATTTCGTGTTTGCAAGCTATAGCGCTACAGTGTGCTACCTTTTCTTCTTGTATGTATATGAGCTGGTGACTCTAGGTTTAGCACCTGTTCACACTGAATCTAAGTTTGGATGTGCCGGTCAGTTTTTTGATATGCATTCATTTACCTTCTGCCTGAGCACTCCACCTGGTGGTCACAGGCCTTTTAATTACAGCAGGTTCATCACCCCTCCACAGAGATGTAGATTTTAGTCTGAAAAGAGGATTCATAGGTTCCCATGCAGACAGACTTTTCTAAAGCGAGTATAGGCATTAGTTAGGGACCTGATATACGAGAAGAGCCTTGACGTGGCTATCAGGCTCACATAATTTGGCCATCTTATGCGCTAAGACTTCTCAATTTTTCATATTTCTAAGGTAATGATGTAATTCATTTTTCATATTTTTCATATTTCGTGTTTGCAAGCTATAGCGCTACAGTGTGCTACCTTTTCTTCTTGTATGTATATGAGCTGGTGACTCTAGTTTAGCACCTGTTCACACTGAATCTAAGTTTGGATGTGCCGGTCAGTTTTTTGATATGTATTCATTTACCTTCTGCCTGAGCACTCCACCTGGTGGTCACAGGCCTTTTAATTACAGCAGGTTCATCACCCCTCCACAGAGATGTAGATTTTAGTCTGAAAAGAGGATTCATAGGTTCCCATGCAGACAGACTTTTCTAAAGCGAGGATAGGCATTAGTTAGGGACCTGATATACGAGAAGAGCCTTGACGTGGCTATCAGGCTCACATAATTTGGCCATCTTATGCGCTAAGACTTCTCAATTTTTCATATTTCTAAGGTAATGATGTAATTCATTTTCATATTTTTCATATTTCGTGTTTGCAAGCTATAGCGCTACAGTGTGCTACCTTTTCTTCTTGTATGTATATGAGCTGGTGACTCTAGGTTTAGCACCTGTTCACACTGAATCTAAGTTTGGATGTGCCGGTCAGTTTTTTTGATATGTATTCATTTACCTTCTGCCTGAGCACTCCACCTGGTGGTCACAGGCCTTTTAATTACAGCAGGTTCATCACCCCTCCACAGAGATGTAGATTTTAGTCTGAAAAGAGGATTCATAGGTTCCCATGCAGACAGACTTTTCTAAAGCGAGGATAGGCATTAGTTAGGGACCTGATATACGAGAAGAGCCTTGACGTGGCTATCAGGCTCACATAATTTGGCCATCTTATGCGCTAAGACTTCTCAATTTTTCATATTTCTAAGGTAATGATGTAATTCATTTTTCATATTTTTCATATTTCGTGTTTGCAAGCTATAGCGCTACAGTGTGCTACCTTTTCTTCTTGTATGTATATGAGCTGGTGACTCTAGGTTTAGCACCTGTTCACACTGAATCTAAGTTTGGATGTGCCGGTCAGTTTTTTGATATGTATTCATTTACCTTCTGCCTGAGCACTCCACCTGGTGGTCACAGGCCTTTTAATTACAGCAGGTTCATCACCCCTCCACAGAGATGTAGATTTTAGTCTGAAAAGAGGATTCATAGGTTCCCATGCAGACAGACTTTTCTAAAGCGAGGTTAGGCATTAGTTAGGGACCTGATATACGAGAAGAGCCTTGACGTGGCTATCAGGCTCACATAATTTGGCCATCTTATGCGCTAAGACTTCTCAATTTTTCATATTTCTAAGGTAATGATGTAATTCATTTTTCATATTTTTCATATTTCGTGTTTGCAAGCTATAGCGCTACAGTGTGCTACCTTTTCTTCTTGTATGTATATGAGCTGGTGACTCTAGGTTTAGCACCTGTTCACACTGAATCTAAGTTTGGATGTGCCGGTCAGTTTTTTGATATGTATATATATGCCATTGACATATATATATATATATATATATATTTAATAGAGATATAGATTTCAGAATAGGTGAAAATTCAATTGTCGGCATCAGTAGAATCATTACAGAACCAGACAGGATATGAGACATGGTTGCATACAGTAGATCATTGCATATCCGTTAGATTTATATATGTCCCTCACTAATAATGTTATTAGTGTGTGTGTGTAAAATTTTGGAGCTGTAGGTGTTAAATTAAAGGATTCATTCATGGAAAAAACTGGCGTGGGCTCCCACGCAATTTTCTCTGCCAGAGAGGGCAAGCCAGTGACTGAGTGCAGAAATTAATAGCAAAGAGAGGGACCATTGTTTTTGGGCCCCCCCAACTAAAAAAGGCGTGGCTTCCATATTCATGACCTTAATGAGCGGTACCACGTGACCGCACCACACAGGAAGAAGCTGTCGCGCCGGGATAGATATGCAGGGACGTGCAGCGACGGTGTCAGGGTAAGTATGATGGGGTTGGATGGGGGAGCCCAGCGGAGCCATGTATACAGGATGGGAGGGTGGGAGCCATGTATACAAGGATGGGAGGGTGGGAGTGGAGCCATGCATACAAGGATGGGAGGGGAGAGCGGAGCCATGTATACAGGATGGGAGGGTGGGAGCAGAGCCATGCATACAAGGATGGGAGGGTGGAGCGGAGCCATGTATACAGAATGGGAGGGTGGAGTGGAGCCATGTATACAGGATTGGAGGGTGGAGCGGAGCCATGTATACAGGATGGGAGGGTGGGAGCAGAGCCATGCATGCAAGGATGGGAGGGTGGAGCGGAGCCATATATACAAGGATGGGAGGGTGGGAGTGGAGCCATGTATACAGGATGGGAGGGTGGAGCGGAGCCATATATACAAGGATGGGAGGGTGGGAGTGGAGCCATGTATACAGGATGGGAGGGTGGAGCAGAGCCATGTATACAGGATGGGACAGGGAAGCCATGTATACAAGGATGGGAGGGGGGAGCCATGTATACAAGGATGGAAGGGGTAGCCATGCATACAAGGATGGGAGGGTGGAGCAGAGCCATGTATACAGGATGGGAGGGTGGGAGTGGAGCCATGTATACAGGATGGGAGGGTGGGAGCGGAGCCATGTATACAGGATGGGAGGGTGTAACGGAGCCATGCATACAAGGATGGGAGGGTGGAGCGGAGCCATGTATATAGGATGGGAGGGGGGAGCCATGTATACAAGGATGGGAGGGGGAGCCATGCATGCAAGGATGGGAGTGGGGAGCGGAGCCATGCATATAAGGATGGGAGGGGGGAGCGGAGCCAAGCATACAAGGATGGGAGGGGGTGAGCGGAGCCATGTATACAGGATGGGACAGGGGAGCCATGTATACAAGGATGAAAGGGGGGAGCCATGTATACAAGGATGGGAGGGGGAGCCATGCATACAAGGATGGGAGGGTGGAGCAGAGCCATGTATACAGGATGGGAGGGTGGGAGCGGAGCCATGTATACAGGATGGGAGGGTGTAGCGGAGCCATGCATACAAGGATGGGAGGGTGGAGCGGAGCCATGTATACAGGATGGGAGGGTGGGGGCGGAGCCATGTATACAGGATGGGAGGGTGTAGCGGAGCCATGCATACAAGGATGGGAGGGTGGAGCGGAGCCATGTATACAGGATGGGGGGCTGGAGTAGAGCCATGTATACAGGATGGGAGGGTGGAGCGGAGCCATGCATACAAGGATTGGAGGGTGGGAGCGGAGCCATGCATGCAAGGATGGGACGGTGGGAGCGGAGCCATGCATAAATAAACTACATACAGTACTTTAGGAGGTCCAAAAATCTTCGGGACCATTTAGTTCATAGTTACCATAAGGGGCACAATACCAATTTCCTCTTTGGATCCAAGGGCCCAAAGTGGGGCTGTACAAAGTGTGGTAAATGTGTTGCCTGTGCTAACATTCACAATACCACGGAATTTAATAATTCCAAGGACAACAAGACATACAGGATCACTCATACTATCTCTTGTACCACAAGAGCCGTTGTGTATCACGCAACTTGCCTGTGTGGTTTGATATATATTGGAATGACCACCCGTGAATTACGTAGGAGAGTACGGGAACATGTTTTGGATATCGAAGGTGCTACTTCTGAGAATGACCTTTCCAAATTAAAATCGATCCCACGACACTTCAAGGTGACACATGGCTGTGATCCCAAGGGACTAATGGTCTGTGGCATTGATAGGGTCTTTATTGGGACTAGAGGAGGTAATTGAAAGAGATTTTTGGCCCAGAAAGAAGCGCAATGGATTTATAAGCTTGACACCATTATACCATCTGGCCTCAATGAACACAATAGTTATGTTCCCTTTCTGCCTGTCTAAATGATTTTGTGGGCAGTTTCCCCTTTTGTTACATTAATTTTTCTGTTACATAATTATATATATATACCGTATATACTCGTGTATAAGCCGAGATTTTCAGCACCTTTTTTCGTGCTGAAAATGCCCCTCGGCTTATACACGAGTCATAGGGCAGAAACCAGCGGGGGAGGGGATGCCGCGGCAGGAGCCGGTGACTGGGACATCATACTCACCCCTCCTCGTGCCATCGCTGAACGTCCCTGCAATCCTGCGTTCTCCCCGGTTTCCTGCAGCTCTCCTGTGCTGAGCGGTGACGTAATACCGCTCATTAAGGTCATGTAATATGGACGCGACGCCACTCCCATAGGCGTGGCGTCCATATTCATGGCCTTAATGAGCGGTATTACGTCACCGCTCAGCGCTGGAGAGCTGCAGGAAACCGGGGAGAGCTGCAGGATTGCAGGGACGTTCAGCGATGGCACGGGGAGGGGTGAGTATGAGGGAGGAGAGGACAAGGAGCACGGAGCAGGACGGGGGGGGAGAACGGTGGACGGGGAAGCATGGAGGACGGGGGGAGAACGGAGGACGGGGGAAGCATGGAGCAGGACGGGGGGGAGAACGGAGGACGGGGAAGCATGGAGGAGGACAATGAGCACGGAGCAGGACGGGGGAGGATGGAGGCACAGAGGAGCACGGAGCAGGACGGGGGGAGAGGATGGAGGGGGGTCGGCTTATACACGGGTCGGCTTATACACGAGTATATACGGTAGATATTTTTTTCATTTGCTACATATTCATTCCGCCATTGTCTTCATAAGTACGCTAATACTGTATGCTAATAATATAATAATACTTGTTTTTTTCGTGCTGTTTGTACTGTCTCATTTGGTCCTGTTTTTTATTTTATTGTTTTATTTTATTTTTTAATTTTATTGTTTTTATTTTTATTTTTAGGGCTATTTTTTCATTCCTGATTGGTTCAAATCTAAGTATGGATATATCATTGGATCGGTTTGGCTCTGGGCATTTATATGACCATGATATCCCTAATTGACATTTGTCATTTTATCTTTGGCCTGTTATCATTATGCACTTTATATGCACCTGCCACTTTATTATCTATATGTGCTTTCTGATATTCGTTGAGCCATGCGATATTGTTTGTAATTCCTTTATATGACTGCTCTGATATACCTTTATGATATTAACGTTTGTCTGAGTTCTTTTTAGGATATATCCATGGAGTTACTAATTTTCCCTTTATGTTGATTTTTGTATGTGTGTGTCGCTTGATTTTTCTATATTTAACATGCTAAGTGAATTACTTCCGTGATATCCCCACTGTGAATGGAATATAGTTGACATGGCAACCTGCCTACCATAATTACGCTGACGGCGCTCTAGTAAAACCGGAGGTGACGACATTAAGTTTTGACATTGATCGCCATGGTTACAGCGATGCATCTGTGATAGTTCCGGAGGCCGTGCCAGCTGGGATCGGAAGTGACACTTGCCGTGACGTATACTACATCAATACGCTGACGCTTGCTCGAGCAAAACCGGAGACGACGACATTAATTCCTGGTATTGATTGCCATGGTTACAGCGATGCATCTATGATAGTTCCTGAGACCGCGTCAGACCGGAAGTGACGTATATTACATCAGTTCCCTAACTCTGGAGTCGGCCTGGTTTACACGCCCCCTGTGGGCGTACGTTTTTGTTTTCATCCATCGTGAACGCATTGATATGTGACATATTTCAACACTGCAACGTTTCATCTGCCGAGGCGATTGCTTCACTATGCGACATTAAGTATTGGATCTCTACAATTTAATATATAGCGTGCTCTTTATTGATACTAATTTCAGGAATGTAGGAGGAGTCTTTATTGAGTCATTTGATACGATTGGCTCCTTTAGATATAAAATGCCCTATCTGGCCAGGACCCAACCACCCCTGGACGAAGCATTTCTTGCGAAACGCGCGTCGGGTGTGGTGATTCTCCCGGGCTCCGTTTGCTGGTAACTATGCCTTTGTTTATTTAAGTTGCACTTGTATCTTTGATTTCATTGCACTGTTCTTTTGATCTTTATACATGTGTGCACATTGTATAGGGGCTTACATGACATTATTATGGTCACAATTTGGCTCTTGTGATATGTCCTTATGCATTATGATCATAGATATCTACTACTAATGTGAATACATGTGTGCACATATATATTTTTTCTCTCCCACATAGGAGCACTATATACATTTAGCTATTTTTTGCTTCTATTTTTTGCTTTGATTATTGTCGCCAGTACGTGGCTTCATTATGATAACTGACATCTGCCACATGTGTTCCTTCCTTTTGCATCTTTTGCATACTCTGCATTTTTTGCATTAGCCATTATATCTGTTATTATGCTATACCACATACATGTATATAATGTGCATTATGATACTTAATTAACAGTGCATTCGGTTTGGCCTGGGTACTCCCACCTGTATTGTGTTTTATGGTTTTTTTGCCCTGTTTTTATATATGTTTCAATAAAGTTTTATACTTTTTAGTAATTTGGTTGTGTACAAAGCTTTTTGTTTGGTATTGATCTTGTTTTTGCTTTGGAACCGTTTATATGGGATTTATGTAGGTATATATTTACATACAGTACAGACCAAAAGTTTGGACACACCTTCTCATTCAAAGATTTTTCTGTATTTTCATGGCTATGAAAATTGTAGAATCACACTGAAGGCATCAAAACTATGAATTAACACATGTGGAATTATACATTACACTTTACAAAAAAGTGTGAAACAACTGAAAATATGTCTTATATTCTAGGTTCTTCAAAGTAGCCACCTTTTGCTTTGATTACTGCTTTGCACGCAGAAAAGGTGAACGGATGGACTCTACATGCCTGGTTCCCACCGTGAAGCATGGAGGAGGTGGTGAGATGATGTGGGGGTGCTTTGCTGGTGACACTGTTGGGGATTATTCAAAATTGAAGGCATACTGAACCAGCATGGCTACCACAGCATCTTGCAGCGGCATGCTATTCCATCCGGTTTGCGTTTAGTTGGACCATCATTTATTTTTCAACAGGACAATGACCCCAAACACACCTCCAGGCTGTGTAAGGGCTATTTGACCAAGAAGGAAAGTGTTGGGGTGCTACACCAGATGACCTTACCTCCACAGTCACCAGACCTGAACCCAATCAAGATGGTTTGGGGTGAGCTGGACCGCTCACCGCTTCAATTTTGAATAATCCCCAACAGTGTCACCAGCAAAGCACCCCCACACCATCACACCACCTCCTTCATGCTTCACGGTGGGAACCAGGCATGTAGAGTCCATCCGTTCACCTTTTCTGCGTGCAAAGCAGTAATCAAAGCAAAAGGTGGCTACTTTGAAGAACCTAGAATATAAGACATATTTTCAGTTGTTTCACACTTTTTTGTAAAGTGTAATGTATAATTCCACATGTGTTAATTCATAGTTTTGATGCCTTCAGTGTGATTCTACAATTTTCATAGTCATGAAAATACAGAAAAATCGTTGAATGAGAAGGTGTGTCCAAACTTTTGGTCTGTACTGTACATATTCTAGAATCCCCGATGCGTTAGAATCGGGCCACCAACTAGTCTACTATATAATTGTCTATTTCTGTCTGTCTGTAATGGAAATCCTGCGTCGCTGATTGGTAGCGACCTCTCTGCTCAGCTGCCTTCGGATTGGATGTGGGTGTTGCTGGGGGAGTGGTGGGGGCACGCCCCTTTGATACCCGACCGCGGCCTTAGCAACGTCACAGGGACTGTCACAGAACCTGTGTTAGAGAGCAGTTCTATGAGCAATAACATTTAATGATAATGTACTGTATATATTTTACTGGAAAATCCTGTGTATTCATTGCATTATTCTTACATCTTCATAAATAAACTACATACATATTCTACAATACCGATGCGTTAGAATCGGGCCACCATCTAGTATATATATATATATATATATATATATGTGTGTCGCACTGACATATACAGTATATACACTGCTCAAAAAAATAAAGGTAACACTTACACAACAGAATATAACTCCAAGTAAATCAAACTTCTGTGAAATCAAACTGTTCACTTAGGAAGCAACACTGATTGACAATCAATTTCACATGCTGTTGTGCAAATGGAATAGACAACAGATGGAAATTATTGGCAATTATCAAGACACACTCAATAAAGGAGTGGTTCTGCAGGTGGGGACCACAGACCACATCTCAGTACTAATGCTTTCTTGCTGATGTTTTGGTCACTTTTGAAAGTTGGTTGTGCTTTCACACTCGTGATAGCATGAGACGGACTCTACAATCCACATAAGTGGCTCAGGTGGTGCAGCTCATCCAGGATGGCACATCAATGCGAGCTGTGGCAACAAGGTTTGCTGTGTCTGTCAGCATAGTGTACAGAGGCTAGAGGCGCTACCAGGAGACAGGCCAGTACACTAGGAGACGTGGAGGGGGCCGTAGGAGGGCAACAACCCAGCAGCAGGACCGCTACCTCCGCCTTTGTGCAAGGAGGAACAGGAGGAGCACTGCCAGTGCCTTGCAAAATGACCTCCAGCAGGCCACAAATGTGCATGTGTCTGCACAAATGGTAAGAAACCAACTCCATGAGGATGGTCTGAGTGCCCGACATCCACAGACGGGGGTTGCGCTCACAGCCCAACACTGTGCAGGACGCTTGGCATTTGCCACAGAACACCAGGATTGGCAAATTCGCCACTGGCGCCCTGTGCTTTTCACAGATGAAAGCATGTTCACACTGAGCACATGTTGTTCACACTGAGCAACATCCTTCAGCATGACCGGTTTGGCAGTGGGTCAGTAATGGTGTGGGGTGGCATTTCTTTGAAGGGCCGCACAGCCCTCCATGTGCTCGCCAGAGGTAGCCTGTCTGCCATTAGGTACCGAGATGAGATCCTCAGACTCCTTGTGAGACCATATGCTGGTGCGGTTGGCCCTGGGTTCCTCCTAATACAGGACAATGCCAGACCTCATGTGGCTGGAGTATGTCAGCAGTTCCTGCAAGATGAAGGCATTGAAGCTATGGACTGGCCCGCCCGTTCCCCAGATCTGAATCTGTGTCTCGCCCATCCACCAACATCACGTTGCACCACAGACTGTCCAGGAGTTGGCAGATGCTTTAGTCCAGGTCTGGGAGGAGATCCCTCAGGAGACCATCCGCCACCTCATCAGGAGCATGCCCAGGTGTTGTAGGGAGGTCATACAGGCACAGGGAGGTCATACAGGCATGTGGAGGCCACACACACTACTGAGCATCATTTTGACTTGTTTTAAGGACATTACATTTCATTTTAATTTTGTGTGTGACTCCAAATCCAGGCCTCGATTGGTTAATAAATTTGATTTCCATTGATGATTTTTGTATGATTTTGTTGTTAGCACATTCAACTTTGTACAGAACAAAGTATTCAATGAGAATATTTCATTCCTTCAGATCTAGGATGTGTTATTTGAGTGTTCCCTTTATTTTTTTGAGCAGTGTATATATGGACTGTATATATGTTTTCACGATTATTTGAGGCCATGGATCCATTATATGTCCATTTTGCAAGCCAGCGAGAAAATCTCGCCATACGGATGCCACACGGATGCTTAGATGTGAGAAAATCATATCCTCGCATTGCAAACGGATGACATACGGATCACTGTTCAGGGAACATTTGTGCGATTCTCGTCTGTGAAAAACAGACCGATTTTTTTATACATTGTGTGAGACTCCAGCTTTATATCTACTATGGGCAGACCCTTCATCTTCTATGGGGGCTTTGGTGAAGGTGGCTTCAACTCAAACTTGGTCGATTCATATATTTATGGGCAATATGATCCTCTACATGGCTGCTCTCATCAATGGACACTATAATAACAGCAAATGCGTGAACAAGGACCTATCATTGTCTTCTACAAAGGATGGAAACAACCTATTAAGTTCATTAGAAGGTTGACAGACCTATTTTCATACAACGCCTAGAAGTTTCAGGTCGGCATTTTATCTCACAATAATACAATGGAATAAATGGAACCAATCTGGACAGGTGTTACTCAGTATCCAACTATAAACTGGATAGATTTCCATATGGAATATAGATGAAGTCCAGAGATAAGGACAGTTAATAGTAGTGAGTGCCGAATATATTTCTGAACTTCACCTATATCCTATTTTCAAGGTGCAGTCAGACTGCCATATTTCTCGTGAGAGGATCACATCTCCTTACCTGAGCGTGACAGGTACATAAAAATACGTGCTGTCACGCTCAGTTTAGGAGAGCCGCTGGCCAGTAGGAGGATTGCGAGTAATACGCACCCTCAAACTGCTGTGGACGACACTCTTCCTTTTGTACTTTCCTGGAGTCTCCTAACATTCATTGTGTACAGAGGTATAAATTACTCATAAGATCATGTAACCTGATTATATCTATCTGTGAAAGAAAAATATTGTAATTGGAATTATTCTAAGACCTGTCAGGCTTCTCCAACCAGCTAGTCAAACTACATCACATAAGAGTTTGCATTTTGTCAGGTTAGAAGAGTTTCAATAAAGGGTTTTGAAGACTATCCCTTACTCTCACGTCACCTACCAATGCACAAGGAAATTTAGTAAGCCATGTTAAGCGGTCATTAGCCTAATTTATGGTCAAATTGGATACAGACTGTCTATAAGCTAGTAGCAGGAAAAACAAATCTTTTGAAATTCAAAATTGACTTCTTGCCATTTTTTTTTTAATTTTCTGTGAATTACAAGTCCTCCAAATGCCCCAAAAAACCTTGTATAATATTCTGTGCTCTCATAGGACTGTATTTTGTGCTGAAAAACTCCATTTATTGAGCTGAGCTGCAATCTCAGACATAGTCCTTAGATAGGCGTAGCACTTTTCGTGTTAGAAAGAAGCCATGCTTTCTCTTTCTTAATTTGCTCTTACGTTAATGATCTTGTATGTTATATATGCCTGTATCCCTGTAAAATGAAAGCATTATAAATGAGCTCTTGCCGCTCCTGTATAATGCAACATTTGTTTGTACTGCCCCTCAGGCAAAAAACTGACAGTTGTTTCTTGTACGATAATTTATTATGTACATTGCCCTGAAATAACCTCAGATATACTTCTTATACTTCTACTATAAACATATAAAAGTATTTGTCAAGGATCTATTGGTTAATTTATAGACAATGATTTATTGCAATTTCATGGAAATTAAGGCCTCTTTCACACATCCGTTTTGCGCCTGACGGTGCGCTCCGGCCTCTTTTTGTGAAACCGCATCCGGCGAAATGTAATGCCAGATCCTTTTTTTTTTCCATTGAGTAACATTAGCGCCGGATCGCGCCTCATGTCCCTGCGGCGCGTCCGGTTTTTCCCGGATCCGGTGTCTGGTCGCATTCCGGCAACTGGAAAAAACGGCTACTGTAACGTTTTTTGTCTCCGGCAGAAAAAATGAAAGTCTATGAAAAATGAAAGTCTATGAGCGCCGCAAAAGCCAGATTCGGTGGCCGGATCCAGTTTTTTCAATTGATATACCAGCCCACAGCAAACATATATAAAAGCATACAGTGGGACACTCAGACATTACCATGCATCCAGCCAAGAAAGCAAGACGACGAGGACCATCACCAGCATGAGGACCATCACCAGCACCAGCAGAACAATCACCAGCACCAGCACAAGGTTTTGCAGCAGCAGATACGCCAATGGAGTGCCAGGACAGCAGACGGTAAATATCACATCCCCCAGCCCAAATTTTACCACCCATCTGTCACCACTGCTGCCTGAGCTAGTGCAGTGCGGTGTCTTTGACACTCTGGTACAGTTTAAAAATCATGTTTTTGCTGTGATGGGGTTGGTCCCCCTGGTACTGTATAAAATGTTCATGGTTTTCCAGTGATGGGGTGGGTCCCCCTGGTACTGTTTCAAAGGTGCATGGTTTTGAAGTGATAATGTGGATCCCTTGGTACTGTATAAATTGTGCATTTTTTCAAGTGATAATGTGGATCCCAGAGTCGTCGTCGTGAGAGCCGCGGCGGTTACCACCGTGTAAGGTTTTTTTTTTTTTTTTCAATTTAAATTTTTTGTAAAAATTAATCCTTTTTTTGGTTTTGGAATATTTTTATTTTTTGTTATATTTTTAATTTCGTATTTTTTGGTTTGGTTTTAACTTTTTTAGTATTTTTCCATTAATTTTTAAATATTTTTTGTCTTTTTTCAAAATTGTTTTTGAATTTTTTTATATATATATTTTTTTTAATTTTGTTAAAAATTTTTCCTTTTTTTCTTTTTCACTTGCTAGTGTGAAGGCTGTTTTTTTTTTCTGTTTTCACAGTGTGCTCCCGATTCGGACGGTGAGGAGGGGATAGACGTCGACCTCCTCATTGATCTGGTCCGAGAAAGGGAGCCGCTGTGGAACATGGGGGACCACCGCCATTCTGATCAAATAGTGACCCGACAGCTCTGGGAGGAAGTGGCATCGGCAATGGTGGACCGCTGGGAGGACCTCGATGTTCGGTCCCAGACTAAACACCATAAGTATAGTTCAGATTGCTGACTGTAAAGCTGTGTTTCCCAAACTTCAGTCCTCGTGTCCCCAACGGTTCATGTTTTCAGGATTTCCTTTTGTGCAACACTATGGAAATACTGAAAACATGACCTCTGGGGGACACAAGGAATGAAGTTTGGGAAACACTGATGTTGTATAGTAACCAATGTGTGCTTTCTCGTTTCAGGGGAGAGAATTGTGAAGCGGTGGCGGTCTGTGAGGGATCGCTTCAAAAAGGAGTTCAACAAGGAGATGCGGGCCCCGAGTGGATCTGCAGGACGCCAGAGCAAGTACAAGTACGCACGAGCCCTGGCGTTCCTGCGGGAAACTATGGTCACCCGAAGGTAAATATTACCAGAAAATGTTAACATCTATCAAATGTTTTTTTGCAGCCAGGGCCATTCCACATCTGTATATTAATTGTATGTTTTCTCTTTATTCCATAGCATGGTGACCAGCACTCGGGCGACCGCAGAGTTGGAGCCTTCTGGGGCGATCCCTCAGGAGACCGACACCAAGGGACACTTCGACCGCCCCGGTACATCTGCACCTTCCCAGCCTTCCCTCACATTCGATCCCGCAGTCCCATCCACCAGCGCTGGAGCATCGTGGCCGCCTGTATTACATGCAACTGCTGGTGAGGAGATAGCATTCCCTTTACCCCACCCTTCTGCCACTGCCACCTCTAGTACAGCTGCGGGTACTGGGCGGCAACGGCAGAGGGGTCAGGAAAGGAGCTATGCGCCTGAGTTCTTGCATTTGAATTCATCTTTCCAGCACTGTCTCAAAGTATTATCTGAACAACTTGCCGCAGGCATTAATCAGATAACCTCCAGCATTTTGGAGGTAAAGACACTTCTGCAAACCATGCATTCAGAAGCAAGAACATCTCCAAATCACAGCTTTTTTATGTCTGTTGCGGAGCGCATGGATACGCTATCTACTGACCAGCAGATGTATGTAATGCATACTTGCCACGCTGCTCTAGTGCAGGCTACAACCCAACCTCCTCCATCCACCCCGGTCGTTCCTCCACCTCCCCCCCCCTCCAGCCGCCGTCCCTCCTCCCCCTCCTATTCAATACCAGCCACCTTCCCAGCTCCAGCAACCTCCCAGTACCAGCCACCTCCCCAAATCCAGCCACTTCCCCAACTGCAGTCACCTCCCCAGTACCAGCAACCTCCCCACTACCAGCCACCTACCCCGTATCACACTCCTACCTCTTATCGATCTCCTTCCCCCTTCCAATTCCCTACCATGTCAACTGCTCCTCCTGCCCAACCCTCCACTCCACCACCCACCTGTTCTGCCTCTAACTTGTCTTCCCATTCTCACACTCTTTCCACCCCTTCACCTCTTCCTGTTCCTTCACCACCACCATCCCGGTCGTCCCTCCACACTCCCACGGTCGAAGTGTCCCGCAGCCCCTCCAGCACTATTTCCACCCCACAATACACACAACTCTAAATATGTAATTATTTTTTTGGTTCCCTTAAATAAAAAATTCTATTTTAATAAAAAAAATAAAGTTTATTCAAATTGTAACAGTTGGCAAATAGGCCACATTTACAAAAAATGATATTAAAAAATATTTTTTTTTATTAAAAGTTCAAGTGGTTTACAAATGTTGTCTGTCATTTCTTTATAGGATGTTAAGTAACAAATGTATTAAACCAGGTAAACATATGTGGGTACACAAACACCAACATCTGTTAGGGTAATATGTCAAAAATATCTACATAACTTTGAGGAACATAAATTTTACCTTTTTGCCAAAGTTTTGTCCCGGGTTGTGGAGTATTGAAAGTATCTTACCTTTTTCCAAAACTTGTGTACTTTATTAGGTTATCCCCTAGCAGGTACACATTTTTTGTAAAAAGGTGAAATACTTTGGGTTATTTAAAAAAAAAAGACAGGTACACAACTATGGCCAAAAGGTAACATACAGTACAAAACACATAAGAATGTAGAAAAGTTTCCTTATTGTGGGCACAGAAAGAGTTTTAAAAGAAATAATCAATTGATCACACTCTGTCATCCTGCCAGTCTACTCTACCTTCTGGTGACACAAAGTATTGGGCAAAATGGTCCCTCATTCTTGAAACCGCCAGTGTACTCCGAGTGGTAATGTTGCTGTAGTCATGCAAGGTTGTTTCTTGATTGTGGTCCTCAATAGAAATCGGTTCCTTTGTGATCACAAAATTATGTAGGACCACGCACGCTTTTACAACGTCATCCACAGTCTCTGTCTTCAAGTTTATCGCAGTCAAAAGGACACTGTTATGGTGGGATTCCCTGCTCCCTCTGGTCTCAATGATTCTATGTCATTGGCTATTCAAATTGACAGACGTTTGCGTGAGCGCAGAGGTATGCGTGAGATAGTGTTGCCTTGTGAGCCAGCTTCTGGGCCCATGCAGTGTGATAGAGTGACTTCTGGGGCTCAGCGTCATGAGTTTCGAAAGCGCAATGGGTTATGTTTCTACTGTGGTGACGCTCCCATGCTATTTCCATCTGCCCTAAGCGGGGAAGACGTTTTGCACGCTCAGTTATCTTGGGTAGTGTTCAGCTAAATTTCTGTTGACTGTTACCCTGATTTGCTCCCTGTCCACATTTTCTGCTCAGGCTTTTGTTGATTCAGGAGCAGCTATTAACCTGATGGATTTTGACTTTGCCAAACATTGTGGGTTTCCCATGACACCCCTGCGGAAGTCTATTCCCCTACTGGGCATTGATTCTACCCCTTTGGCGGAGAATAAACCCCAGTTTTCTACTCAGGTGATAATGAGGGTTGAACCAGATCATCTGGAGAGTTGCAAATTTCTGGTGCTGTATAATCTGCATGACATTATTGTACTAGGTTTCCCTTGGTTACAGTCTCATAATCCTGTTTTGGATTGGAAATCTGTGTCTGTGACCAGTTGGGGCTGCCAATGTGTTAATGCCGACACTCCTGTTTTTTCTGCCTCTCCCAAGTCTCAGGATGTTCCTGACTTTTTGACTGATTTTTCGGATGTATTTAGTGAAAGTAAATCTGCATCTTTGCCCCCTCACAGGAGCTACGATTGCGCTATTGAATTGGTGCCTGGTGGTAAATTTCCTAAAGGTCGCCTTTTTAACTTGTCTGTACCTGAACATGATGCTATGCGATCTTATATCAAGGAGTCATTGGAGAAGGGTCATATCAGACCATCCTCTTCACCCTTGGGTGCCGGTTTTTTCTTTGTGGCCAAAAAGGATGGTTCATTAAGGCCGTGTATTGATTATCGTCTCTTGAATAAGATCACTGTGAAGTATCAATATCCGTTACCCTTGATTTCTGACCTGTTTTCCAGGGTGAAGAGTGCTAGTTGGTTTACCAAGCTTGACCTCAGGGGGGCGTATAATCTTATTCGCATTAAGCACGGGGATGAATGGAGGACGGCGTTTAATACCCTAGAGGGGCATTTTGAGTACCTAGTGATGCCCTTTTGGCTCACTAATGCTCCTTCCGTCTTCCAATCCTTCATGAATGACATTTTCAGGGATTTTGTGGATAAATTTCTGATTGTTTATTTGGATGATATCTTGATTTTTTCCAATGACTGGGACTCTCATGTGAAACATGTTCGGACTGTGTTCCAGATTTTGAGAGAGAATGCACTGTAGACCAGTGGAAGAAGAGTGTGATGTCTGAGATTCATTGTTCCGCATTGGCTGGTCATCCCGGGATTTTTGGTACCAGAGACTTGGTGAGTCGGTCATTTTGGTGGCCTACTTTGTCTCGTGACGTCAGGGAATTTGTGCAGTCCTGTGGGACTTGCACTCACTCCAAGCCTTGCTCTCGCTCCAGTGGTTTGCTAATGCCATTACCTGTGCCCAAGAGGCCATGGACCCATATCTCTATGGATTTTATTTCCGACCTCCCTGTTTCTCAGAGAATGACCATTATCTGGGTAATCTGTGATAGGTTTTCCAAGATGATACATCTTGTGCCATTACCTAAGTTACTTTCCTCCTCCGAATTGGTGCCTTTGTTCCTTCAGCACATGGTTCGGTTACATGGCATTCCGGAGAACATTATGTCTGACAGAGGAGTCCAGTTTGTTTCCAGATTTTGGAGGACATTTTGTTCTAAACTTGGTGTTCAATTATCTTACTCCTCTGCTTTTCATCCTCAGACCAATGGACAAACCGAGAGAACAAACCAGACCTTGGAGACTTATTTGAGATGTTTTGTGTCTGCTGATCAAGATGACTGGGTCTCTTTTTTGCCTTTGGCTGAGTTTGCTCTTAATAATAGGGCTAGCTCTGCCACCTTGATGTCTCCATTTTTCTGCACTTTTGGGTTTCACTCTCGATTTTCTTCAGGACAGGCGGAGGCTTCTGTCTGTCCGGGTGTTGACTCTGTTGTGGAGCGAATGCAGCAGATTTGGGACCAGGTAGTGGAGAGCAGGGCCGGCTCCAGGTTTTTATGGGCCCCGGGTGAAAGAGCCTCAATGGGCCCCTTTAACACAGACCACGATTCATGATGCACAGATACAGCAGAGAAATATGGGTATAGTACAATGCCAAATACTTCACTACTTACATTACATGAGTGATATCTATGGTAAATTGTACAATAGCTCAAAAACCGCCAAATCCTCACAGCGCACAGAACAGACTGGACAGTACAGTCCTCCATACAATATTATGGTCACCACAGTCTCCCCCTCATCACCCATATAATACCCCATGCAGGATGTCACCCCGCCATCCCCCATATAATGCTCCATACAGAATACTGGACCCAATATAATGCTCCATACAGGATACTGGTCCCCATATAATGCTCCATACAGGATACTGGTCCCCATATAATGCTCCATACAAAATATGGAGCTCTCCTCTGCGCTGTACTGCGTTCTGCACTGTTACGGCTCAGGAAAGGGCGCTGTGGAAAGACTCCCCATTATCATCATGATTGTCTCCCCATCATCATCATTTCCTCCTTATCATCATCATTGCCTCCCCATCATCATCATGACCTCCCCATTATCATCAATGCCTGCCCATCATCATCTTCTCCCCATCATCATCTTCTCCCCATCATCAATGCCTGCCCATTATCATCAATGCCTGCCCATTATTATCATCATCTTCTCCCCATCAACATCAATGCCTCCCCATTATCAGCAATGCCTGCCCATCATCATCCTCTCCCATCATCGTCAATGCCTGCCCATCATCATCTTCTCCCCATCATCAATGCCTGCCCATTATCATCAATGCCTGCCCATTATCATCATCTTCTCCCCATCATCATCAATGCCTCCCCATTATCAGCAATGCCTGCCCATCATCATCTTCTCCCCATCTTCAATGCCTGCCCATTATCATCATCTTCTCCCCATCATCATCATCAATGCCTCCCCATTATCAGCAATGCCTGCCCATCATCACACACAGACAGCACACAAGCACTCTCTCACATACATACACACACATACACACACACACACATACATACATACACACACAAAGCACCGCACTACATACACACAGACACACACAGAGACACACACATACACGCCTTACCTGTCCGGCGTCCCCGCGCTCTTTGCCAAAGCCGGCCGCTGAATGATGACGTCATTCAGCGGCGCTGCTGTGAGAGGAAGCGCCGGCTCCCCCTGGAGCCCGGAGCTGCGGCAGCGGAGGCACGGGAGAGGTAAGTATTGTGCCAGCTGATGCCGGGGCCTTGAGCAGGCGGGGGGGGGCCCAGTGGCGGCGCTGACACCGCTCTCCTCCGCTAACGGGCGCGGGGGTGCCAGACTGCCAGTGGGCCCCCCTCCTGCTCAGGGCCCCGGCACTTGCCCGGGTGTGCCGGGTGCTGACGCCGGCCCTGGTGGAGAGGTTGTCTCTCTCTCTCAGGAGAAGGCCCAACGGTTTGCCAACCGGTATAGGACTGATGGTCCTTGGTTTAAAGTGGGGGACTTGGTTTGGTTGTCCTCAAGAAATATCCCTATGAGGGTTGCATCTCCAAAGTTTAAGCCCAGGTTCATTGGACCTTATAAGATCATGGAGATTCTTAATCCTGTTTCCTTCCGTTTGCTTCTTCCAGGGACATTTAAGATCCATAACGTGTTCCACAAGTCCTTATTGAAGAGGTTTGTCGAGCCAGTGGTTCCTATGGCTGCGCCTCCTGACCCTGTTTTGGTTGAGGGCAATCTGGAGTATGTGGTTGAGAAAATATTGGATTCTGGTTTTTCTAGACAGAAACTCCAGTATTTGGTTAAGTGGAGAAGTTATGGTCAGGAGGGTGTGTGCTTCAGACATCCATGCTAGGAGACTGATACGTGCCTATCACTGAGCTCATCCTGATCGGCCTGGTTGCACAAGTGAGGGTTCGGTGACCCCTCCACAAGGGGGGTACTGTTATGAATGTCCTAGACATGGTTTCTGAGCAGAGGCTCCCTCTGGTGGTTACAGACAGTACTGAACCTTTCAGCGAGGAGTGGCAATCTGGGTTCACGGACTGGTCTGATATAAGGGAGGTTCCCTCCCATGATGGTTGCCGGTGATCAATTGTTCTTGTCTCAATTTTGGTTCCTGGTTCATTTGGAAGTTAGCTGGAGTCTTGCCTGCATCTCCTGCTTTCAGATAAGATATTTTGTGCTTTTCTTTTTGTGCTTGCTTTTTGCATTGTTTTCTGCACTTTTGTGGAGGTCAGCCAGGTCTCCTCCTGGGGCCTGAGCTCCTCACAGTTTATCTGCAGCCACTGTTATTTGCTCATTTGCTTTTTCCTGGTTTTTCAGCGGCTGCGGCTTGGTTTTTGCTCACACTGAGATCTGATTTAGTGGGTGGCGAGATCGCGTGATCTCAGTATTTTTGTAATCAGAATTGTTGGATTTTTGTAGGGTTTTCTGGGTTGCAGAAAGTAATCTCTCCTGTCCTATCCTATTTAGTCAGCTTGTGGCCCCAGCATTTGCTCAGTCTATTTTCTGCCTATGTTTGTATTTTTATCTTGTCTAACCGCCATTATATGTTTGGGGCTTCCTATTTTCTTTGGGGATCTGCTCCGGGGCAGATAGCTTTCATCTTTCTGCCTTTAGGTGTAGTTATCTCTCAGGCTGTGACGAGGCGTCTAGGATCAACGTAGGAACGCTCCACGGCTACCTCTAGTTGTGTTGTTAGTTTAGGAATCTGCATCCCATCAGTTACCAACATCTCAGGTGTTCGGCTGCCCTGCTGTTGTTCCTGTCCTCCTCAGCTCCCGAAACATAACAGGACACGCCATTTCGCTGTCATAATCCCAAACGCACACTCCACCATCCGTTTGGCTCTTGTGAGGCTTTAGTTGAAAATTCTCTTTGTATGGGTCAGCCCTCTGCTGGCGTACGGCTTCAAGAGGTGTTCGGACAGCTGGAATGCCTCATCACCTACACATACGAAAGGCATAGGTGGGCCAGAGGTTTGAGGCAGTGGCCTAGGGGGTGGAAACTGAAAAGTGTTTCCGTACAGTCTCCGCCCCATAGCAGAAAGTTTAAACACTTGAGAGTCATTGGACCGTCCATAAGCCCCAAAGTCCACAGCAATAAATTTGTACTCCGCATCAGCAATAGCTATCAAGTCGACGAAAAATACTTCCTGTAGTTAAAGAATTCTGATCCGGTTCCTGCAGGCTTTTGAATGCGGATGTGTTTGCCATCAACAGCGCCCAGGCAATTTGGAAACTGGCAGATACGGAGAAACTGGTCCGCAATTTCAAGCCACCAGTCTGTAGTTGGCTCTGGAAGGAATTCTCCAACCAAAGAGTCCCACAGAGCACGACAAGTATACAGTACTTAATGATGCCTGATAGCGTAGAAATTCCAAGGCGATACTGGAAATGGAGCGATGACAGCGTTTCTCCAGTTGCCAGATATCTGTAAACAAAATAGAAAAAATAAATTAGTTCACAATCACAGCATTACATAGCAGAACTCAGCTATAACTATTGGAGATGCCAAAAATAAAAAAATTCAAGAAAAAACACACAGTTTTTGACCATGTTTTATTGTACTGATATTACTTAGGTTCCCTTGTTCTCCTGTGATTTTAAAAAAATAATAACAACAATACAAGTGTGCTCAAGCGAGCAAATCCAATACATATAGCTTACCTTATAGTGACCATGAGACGCGCCGCCGGAGAAATCGAGAAGTGACAATAGGTGTCGGATCTTCGGATTTGTTCTCCAACACGCTCCAGCAAACAGTCAAAATTTTCTTTCTTCATCCGAAGATAGGCAAAACATTTATCAGGGTTTTCTCTCAGCTCCATGTTGAGTGTAGAATACACACCACGGGTTAGTCTCTGTGCTGTGATGGGGTGGATCCACATATGGCGTCATCGTTGGCGCTGGCGCATAATGCTCTGCTCTATCTTTATCTCATTCTCCATAACGATAATCTTCAAGCGATTCGCCTCCGCAGTAAAATCCACCAGATTCTTGAATATATTTCCAATAACATCCATGTTCGCCAGTCACTTGCTACTTGTTCTTCTCTCCAACCTGCACTTGCTCCTCTACAACCTGTCAAAGATGGGCTGTAGGAACAGTGTATATATAGGATTACAGTAGCCAATCATGTTTGGAACCCCAAAAAAGGCGTTTTTAAAAACCGGATCTGGCGTAATCCGTCGATAAACGGATAAAAAAACCGGATACACCGGATGAGACGGATCCAGTTTTTGTTCGGATGCCCGAGACGGATCCGGCGAAAAACGGGATGCGTCTCATCCGGTTTTACATACTAGTTGCCGGATGCGACGATCCGGCAAAAACGCTGGTGGCGCCGTCAGGCGCAAAACAGATGTGTGAAAGAGGCCTAAGGAGGGCTTACATTCAGTCTCAAACTGGCCCATAGGGAAAAAGGGGATTCCCCCGGTGGGCCCCTGTGCAGATCAGGGCCCCCAACCCCACTGTATGGGCAGTACTTGGCATAATTCACTTGATACACTCTGAACAAAAAAAGCAGCATCTCATCATTCATTAACCAAACTATCCAGTTTATTATTATATAGAGATACTAGAAGGAGGCCCGATGCTATTGCATCGGGAGGGCGATAATGTCACGATGGGGGCAGGCTTTGCAGCATTGAGAATCTCTCCCATGTGCTCACCCACCTATCCACTCTCTCTTTCCCCATGTGCTGACTTCTCCCGTCTGTGCTCTCTTCTTTGACTTGTCTACCCCATGTGCTATCCCCTTGTCTGCTGTCTCTCTTCTTCCTGTGCTGTGTTCTCCCCTCATGTGCTGTCCCTTTGAACTGTCTCCTCCCTGTGCTCTGTCTCTCTCACCCCTGTGTCTGACCTTGTACAGAACATACCACAGCTCCTGGGCAGGAGAGGAAGCAATACTGACATTACAGCAGGAGATCGCAGAGGATACATTTTCTGAGGTAAAATATTGTTTAAAAACAGTCAGTGAAATATTTTACCTCACAAAACATACCTCCCAACCGTCCTGGATTGAGCGGGACAGTCCCCATTTTGACCCCCCTGTCCCGCTGTCCTGCTGAGGACACTATGTGTCCCGCAGTGAGACGAGCCGCCACGCCCCCCATGCACTCCTCCCTGTCTCTACAGCTCAGCCAGCTGCTCACAGCTAGCAGTGACGCTGCTATGCTGTTCTCTTCTGTGCCCACAGGACCTGTGATGAGGTCACAGGAGGGGAGGAGTCAGGGGTTACATGATCAGTGTCATCTTGTGTGCAGGACTTTGCGCTGTGATGGTTGTTTGTCATGGTGCTGGATGAGGGTAAGTTTGTGTATGTGTGGGGTCGGGACTCAGGTTTACAGTGTGGATGTAGCAGAGCTGTGTGTGTACGAGGAGTACGGAGCGGAGACTTGTGTGTATGAGGTGTACGGAGCTGTGTGTATGAGGTGTACAGAGCGGAGCCGTGTGTACGAGGTGTACGGAGCGGAGCTGTGTGTGTACGAGGTGTACGGAGCGGAGCCGTGTGTGTACGAAGTGTACGGAGCGGAGACATGTGTGTACGAGGTGTGCGGAGCGGAGCTGTGTGTGTACGAGGTGTACGGAGCGGAGCCGTGTGTGTACGAGGTGTACGGAGCGGAGCCGTGTGTACGAGGTGTACGGAGCGGAGCCGTGTGTGTACGAGGTGGACGGAGCGGAGCCGTGTGTGTGCAAGGTGTACGGAGCGGAGCCGTGTGTACGAGGTGTATGGAGCGGAGCCGCGCATGTACGAGGTGTACGGAGCGGAGCCGCGCGTGTACGAGGTGTACGGAGCGGAGCCGCGCGTGTACGAGGTGTACGGAGCGGAGCTGCGCATGTACGAGGTGCACGGAGCGGAGCCGCGCATGTACGAGGTGCACGGAGCGGAGCTGCACGTGTACGAGGTGGATGTGTAGGGCTGTAGTGTGTATGAGGTGTGCAGAGCCTTGTGTGAACGAGTTGGATGTAGCAGAGACTTGTGTGAACGAGTTGGATGTAGCAGAACCGTGTCTGTACGAGTTGGATGGAGCGGAGCCGTATGTCTGTACGAGGTGCATGGAGACGAGGTGCACGGAGCGGAGCCACTCGTGTACGAGGTGCACGGTGCGGAGCCGCTCATGTACGAGGTGCACGGAGCGGAGCCGCCCGTGTATGAGGTGGATGTAGCAGTGCTGTAGTGTGTATGAGGTGTACGGAGCGGGGCCTTGTGTGTACGAGTTGGATGTAGCAGAACCGTGTCTGTACAAGTTGAATGGAGCAGAACCGTGTGTCTGTACAAGGTGCACGGAGCCAAGCTGCGCGTGTACGAGGTGGATGTAGCAGTGCTGTGTGTATACGAAACGGAGCCCTGTGTGTGTGAAGTGTACGGAGCTGAGCCGCTCAGCTCCGTACACACAGGGCTCCGTGCTTGAGCCGTGTGTGTACAGAGCGGAGCAGAGCCATGTGTGTATGGAGTGTAGCCTTGTGTGTATGTAGCGGAGCCGCGTGTGTACGAGGTGTATGGAGCAGAACCGCGTGTGTACGAGGTGTATGCTGCAAAGCCGCATGTGTACAAGGTTTACGGAATGGAGTCATGTGTGTACAAGGTGTACAAAGCGTGGCTGCGTGTGTACAAGGTGTATGGAGTGGAGCCTTGTGTATACTGAGTGGAGCCTTGTGTGTGTGAGGTGGACGGAGCGGAGCCGTGTGTTTACGAGGCATACAAAGCGGAACCGTGTGTGTATGAGATGTGCAGAGCCCTGTGTGTACAAGATGTATGGTGGGGAGCATTCATACCTCCCAACCGTCCTGAATTCAGCGGGACACTCCCGATTTTGAGAGTCTGCCCTGCTGTCCCGGCCGGGAGCTTTTCCCGTGGACGCAGGAGTACATGCCGGAGCCCCGAAGAGCAGTTTAAAACTCGCACGTGATGTTCCACCAGAAGTGACGTGCTGAAAGATGACCGGAAATGAGTTAATTTCGGGGGGAGATTGTGACGGAACCATGGAGGCACTTCAGGGAATGCTTCAGATCCATCACCGTGTCCTCGCCTTGGAATCGGGGATGTCGGCCATGTGAGCGGATCATGATATGTCCTGCACCGGGAGGCTCAGGTGGGCACTACAATGGGAGCCGGGCTGCTATAGTATCTTTATAGAATCTTTATTTCTTTCTCTCTGTTTCTTTCTCTCTCTCTGTTCTTTCTTTCTCTCTGTTCTTTTTTTCCCATCTTTCTTTCTTTCTCTCTGTTCTTTTTCTTTCTTTCTCTCTGTTCTTTCTTTCCCCTCTTTCTTTCTATCTCTGTTCTTTCTTTCTCTCTGTTCTTTCTCTCTGTTCTTTCTTCCCCTCTTTCTTTCTGTTCTTTCTCTCTCTCTGTATTTTCTTTCTCTTGCTTTCTCTCCCATCTTTCTATCTCTCTGTTCTTTCTTTCTCTCTTTGTTTTTTCTTTCCCTTCTTTCTCTCTCTCCCTCTGTTGTTTCTTTCTTTACCCTCTTTCTTTTTTCTCTCTGTTCTTTTTTTCTGTCCCCTTTCTTTCTCTCTCTGTTTCTTTCTTTTTTTCTATCTCTCTGTTCTTTCATTCCCCTCTTTCTTTCTCTCTCTCTCTGTTCTTTCCCCTCTTTCTTTCTTTCTCTCTGTTCTTTTTTCTTTCTCTCTCGCTCTGTTCTTTCTTTCCCTCTTCTTTCTTTCTTTCTTTCTTTCTTTCTTTCTTTCATTTTCTTTCTTTCTTTCTTTCTTTCTTTCTTTCTCTCTCTCTGTTCTTTCTTTCTCTCTCTCTGTTCTTTCTTTCTTTCCCCTCTTTCTTTCTTTCTCTCTCTCTGTTCTTTCTTTCCCCTTTCTTTCTTTCTTTCTTTCTTACTCTCTATGTTCTTTCTGTCCCCTCTTTCTTTCTCTCTATTCTTTCTTTCTTTCTTTCTTTTTCTATCTGTTCTTTCTTTCCCCTCTGTCTTTCTTTCTTTCCCCTTTTTCTCTCTCCCTCTCTGTTCTTTCTTTCTCTCTCTGTTTTTTCTTTCCTCTCTTTCTTTCTTTCTCTGTTCTTTCCCCTCTGTCTTTCTTTCTCTCTCTGTTCTTTCTTTCCCCTCTTTCTTTCTCTCTCCCTCTGTTCTTTCTTTCCCCTCTTTCTTTCTCTCTCCCTCTCTGTTCTTTCTTTCCCCTCTTTCTTTTTTTCTCTGTTCTTTTTTTCTGTCCCCTCTTTCTTTCTCCGTCTCTGTTCTTTCCCCTCTTTGTTTTTTTTTCTCTCTGTTCTTTCTCTTCCCTTTCTTTGTTTATTTCTTTCTCTCTCTACTTTCTCTCTGTTCTTTGTTGCTTACCCCTCTTTCTTTCTTTCTCTATCTCCTTTCTTTCTGTTTTTTTTCTCTCTCTGTTCTTTCTTTTACTCAGTACCAGTGTGCCCACAGTAACAGTCAGTGTGATCACCAGTGCTAAATGGGTGTGGTCAGTGCGTAAACATGGGTGTGACTAGTTGTGAAATGTGTGTGGTCGGTGCGTGGCCCAACCTTTGTCCCTCTTTCCCATCTTCAAAAGTTGGGAGGTATGCACAAAATTAATCCTCTGTGATCCCCTGCTGTAATGTCAGCATTGTCTTTTGGTTCGTCCCCTGCCCAGGAGATGTGGTATGCTCTGTACACGGTCAGACACAGACAATTTGTAAAATGAACTTTCGTTCATGGGAAACCCCTTTAATGTGACTGGCTTCCTCTGCCTATAGACAAGTCGTGCATCTGCCGCCAGGATCGGCCGAATTATTCATTGCGCCTGCGCGGAATTCACGCAGGTGCAGTGCGACGGTGTTCTACTGGTGGTACCACACAAGAGGCTGCGTGAGTGTGAGTGTGTGAGTGTGAGTCTGAGTGTGAGAGTTTGTGAGTCTGAGTGTGTGAGTGTGAGAGAGTGTGAGTGAGTGAGATTGTATGAGTGTGAGATAGTGTAAGTGCGTGAGTGAGAGTGTGTGTGAGTGTGTGAGTGTGAATGTGAGTGTGACTGTGTGTGTGGTGTGTACGGCATATTGAGAGTGTGTGAGTGGTGCAACGGTGTTCCGCTGGTAGTACCGCACAATAGGTTGGTACCAGCAGCAGTTTCCATATTGAGAAACCCATCACTGGGGTGTCCCAATATGGCGGTCGGTGAACTTCCTCCGCTTGGAATTCTGGGATACGGTCACATCTGGACAGAACAAGAAATGAAAACATTACAAGGCAATTATATAAATTGATAGGTACATTTGTGAACAAGGGTAGTGTAATATTTGTATGCAGGTGAAAAGTGGGCCCCCAAAGTCATTGTTACTGGTGGGCCTTTGGCACCCCAGTCTGACACTGCTTACGTTACCCGATTTTGCAGCATTAAACAACCACTGATCAGTAAATATTTTCCAGTTGGTGGTCATTTAATAGCCTGTCTACACTAGCAGACCGTACTTTACAATGTGCAGTGAATGATCAGTAATTGTTCTCAGCCTGTTTACTCAGGACCATGTGCTGCCATGAATGATGACCTTTTGTGACAACTAAAACATCATTTCACCCAACGAACAAGAGTTTTGCTCAATCATTGGGTAATCGGCAACCTGTTAGTAGGGCAAGATTATCATGAAATGAGTGTTCATAGGAAATCCTCGTTCACTATAATCTTGCAGTGTAAATGCACCTTTCCTTTCCTTGGACTTATTATCACCCCCCTGTGGAGTCATTCATCATATTCAACCTGTCAAGACGAGTGGGGAATCTGAACTGGTACTTGGATACTCACTCAAATTGTGATGTCCTGGCTTTGCATCTATATTATCTATATAATTCTTTATAAAAATGCTTAACATACTTATACCATGGACTATCATATCTTCATGTCTCTTGTTTTTGTTTTGTGTTACAAAAAGCAGTAAAACAAATAGTTAATTAGAGTTAATTAAAGGGGTTGTGCATTATTCAGACAACACCTTCTGCTTCCCTATGTTCTCCCCATTAAAATAATAATACTGACACTAACCTCTGATGTAGGCGCCGTTCCAGGGATGTCAGCATTGGCTCTCTCAAGGTTTGTGTGACATTATTATGCCACACAATCACTGTGCCTCTCTTTGAGATTGCGTGACATTATTTTGCCACACAATCACTGTGTGTCTCTCGGGGATTGCGTGATATTATTATGAAACACAATCTCTGTGGCCAATCAGCCCTCGCGTCACTCTTGCCTTCGCACAAATCAAGACATCTGGAGGAATCTAGAGAACAGCCGCAGCTCTCGCTTCCTCCGGATGTTAATTACATCCGTAAGAGAAGAGAGTGAAGCCAACGCTGATTGACAACATAGATCGAGTAACAATAACAATGTCACGGGATCTGTTGTGAATGTGTTAGAAATGAATTCTGAGCAGAAGCTCCCTCTGGTGGTTACAAACAGTACTGAACCATTCTATGAAGATTGGCAATCAGGAGTTACAGACTGGTCTTATATAAGGGAGGTTCCCTCCCATCAGGGTTGCCGGTGATCAATTGTTCTTGTCTCAACTGTGGTTCCTGGTTCACTTGGAAGCTTGCTGAGTCTTGCCTCTTCTTTTGCTCTCAGATAAGATATTTTCTGTTTTTATTTTTGTGCTTGCTTTTTGCATTGTTCCCTGCACTTCTGTGGAGGTCAGCCAGGTCCCCTCCGGGGGCTTGTGCTCCTCTCAGATTATCTGAGCCACTGTTATTTGTTCATTTGCCTTTTCCAGTTTTTTCAGTGGCTGCGGCTTAGTTTTGTTACACCAGAGAACTAATTTAGGTGGTAGAGGTCGTGTGATCTCAGGTGTTTTTGCAATTAGTAGAGTTGGTATTTTTTAGGTTTTTTTGGATTGCAGTAAGTGTCCTTCCTATCCTTTTTCTTTCTAGGCAGATTGGGCCCCAACGTTTGCTCTTACTATTTTCGGTCTGTGTCTGTATTTCCTCTTGTCTAACCGCCATTACATGTTTGGGGGCTTCCTATGTTCTTTGGGGATCTACTCCGGGCAGATAGCTTTCCTCTTTCTATCTTTAGTTGTAGTTAACCTCTCAGGCTGTGACGAGGCATCTAGGACCAACGTAGGAACGCTCCACGGCTGCCTTTAGTTGTGGTGGTTAGTCAGGGTACTGCAATCCAGTAGATTCCAACCTCTCTGGTGTATTGCCATTTTTGCCTGCTCTCCTCAGCTACCAAATCATAACAGTATCACCGGCCAAACTGAAAATTATATGGTACTCAACAGAAGGGAAAAATAGTAAAAGGAAAAAGAAAAATGGAAGTTGTCAGAAATTTTTTTTTTTCTCTGTTTGTTGCATTTTTTCCCTCTTTTTCTCTGGGTGCTGAGGAGGATTTTTTTTTTCTCTTCTCTTAATGGAGTTTGCACAGTTGTCTGGCCGTGTGGATCAGCTTGCCACTGAAGTTCGGAGTATTGCTACCTATCTTGCAGGGTTGCCGGTTGTGGAACCTAGGATCCCCATGCCAGATTTATTTTTGGGGATCGAGCTAAATTTCTGAATTTCAAAAATAACTGTAAGTTGTTTTTTGCCTTAAAACCTAAGTCCTCAGGGAACGCAGCACAGCAGGTTCAAATTGTCATCTCTCTGCATTTTTTCTGGCTCTGGGGTTATTGTACGATGAACCTAATGTCACTGATCAAGCTGAAAAAACCTTGTTGGTATTAAATCAGGGGCTTGAGGACGCTGAGTTGTACTGTCAGAAATTCCGAAAGTGGGCAGTCCTGACCAAATGGAATGACGATGCTTTGGCAGCCCTTTTTCGGAAGGGTCTGTCAGAGAATGTAAAAGATGTTATGGTGGGTTTCCCTGCTCCCTCTGGTCTCAATGATTCTATGTCATTAGCGATTCAAATTGACAGACGTTTGCGTGAGCGTAGAGGTATGCGTGGAATAGTGTTGCCTTGTGAACCAGCTTCTGAACCCATGCAGTGTGATAGAGTGGCTTCTGGGGCACAGCGTCATGAGTTTCAAAAACGCAATGGGTTATGTTTCTACTGTGGTGACGCCTCTCATGCTATTTCAGTCTGCCCTAAGCGGGGAAGACGTTTTGCACGCTCAGTTGTCTTGGGTAGTGTTCAGACTAAATTTCTGCTGACTGTTACCCTGATTTGCTCCCTGTCCACATTTTCTGCTCAGCTTTTGTTGATTCGGGAGCAGCTATTAACGTGATGGATTTTGATTTTGCTAAACGTTGTGGGTTTCCCTTGATACCCCTACGGAAGTCTATTCCCCTACTGGGGATTGATTCTACCCCTTTGGCTGAGAATAAACCCCAATTCTCTGGTGATAATGAGGGTTGAACCTGATCATCAGGAGAGTTGCAAATTTTTGGTGCTGTATAATCTGCATGACATTATTGTACTAGGTTTCCCTTGGTTACAGTCTCATAATCCTGTTTTGGATTGGAAATCTGTGTCTGTAACCAGTTGGGGCTGCCAATGTGTTAATGCCAACACTCCTGTTTTTTCTGCCTCTCCCCAGGCTCAGGATGTTCCTGACTTTTTGACTGATTTTTCTGATGTGTTTAGCGAAAGTAAATCTGCATCCTTGCCCCCCCATGGGAGCTATGACTGCGCTATTGAATTAGTGCCTGGTAGTAAATTCCCTAAAGGTCGCCTTTTTAACTTGTCTGTACCTGAACATGACGCTATGCGGTCTTATATCAAGGAGTCATTGGAGAAGGGTCATATCAGACCATCCTCTTCGCCCTTGGGTGCCAGTTTTTTCTTTGTGGCCAAAAAGGATGGTTCATTAAGGCCGTGTATTGATTAT
Organism: Oophaga sylvatica; assembly: GCA_033576555.1. Lineage (NCBI taxonomy): Eukaryota > Metazoa > Chordata > Amphibia > Anura > Dendrobatidae > Oophaga > Oophaga sylvatica. Next base: position 137,762,839 of record JARQOD010000003.1, read on the forward strand.
CGTCTCTTGAACAATATCACTGTGAAATATCAATATCCGTTACCCTTGATTTCTGACCTGTTTTCCAGGGTGAAAAGTGCTACTTGGTTTACCAAGCTTGACCTCAGGGGGGCGTATAACCTTATTCGCATTAAGCACGGGGATGAATGGAAGACGGCGTTTAATACCCCAGAGGGGCATTTTGAGTACCTAGTGATGCCCTTTGGGCTCATTAATGCTCCTTCCGTCTTCCAGTCCTTCATGAATGACATTTTCAGGGATTTTGTGGATAAATTTCTGATTGTTTATTTGGATGATATCTTGATTTTTTCCAATAACTGGGACTCTCATGTGAAACATGTTCGGACTGTGTTCCAGATTTTGAGAGAGAATGCTCTGTATGTGAAGGGATCAAAGTGTCTTTTTGGCGTACAGAGGATCTCATTTCTGGGATTCATTTTGTCCCCATCTGTTATTGAAATGGACCCGGTCAAGGTTCAGGCCATCTGTGATTGGGTCCAACCTACTTCATTAAAGGCTTTTCAGAGATTCTTGGGTTTTGACAATTTTTATCGTAAATTTATTGGTAATTTCTCTGTTATTGTTAAACCATTGACTGATTTGACCAAAAAGGGTTCTGATGTGGTGAATTGGCCTCCTGAGGCAGTCTCTGCGTTTCTGGAACTTAAGCAGAGATTCACTTCTGCTCCTGTTCTACGGCAGCCTGATGTTTCTCTGCCATTTCAGGTGGAGGTTGATGCCTCTGAAATTGAGGCAGGTGCCGTTTTGTCCCAAAGAGATCCAGAGACCTCTAAAAGTAACCCTTGTGCCTTTTTCTCTCGAAAATTTTCTCCAACTGAACGTAATTATGACGTGGGTAATCGGGAGTTATTGGCCATGAAGTGGGCTTTTGAAGAGTGGAGACATTGGCTGGAGGGAGCCAAACATCAGGTGGTGGTCCTCACGGACCATAAGAATCTGGTTTATCTGGAATCAGCCAAGCGACTTAATCCTAGACAGGCCAGGTGGGCCTTGTTTTTCACACGTTTTAATTTTGTGGTTTACTTTCTTCCTGGCACTAAGAATGTTAAGGCGGATGCCCTCTCGAGGAGTTTCCTTGCGGACTCTCCTGAGTTATCTGATCCTGCTGTTATTTTGAAAGAGGGTGTAGTTCTTTCCGCCATCTCGCCCAATTTGAGACTGGCTCTGGAAGGGTGTCAGGAGAATAAACCCGAGCGCTGCCCTATTGGGAAATTGTTTGTCCCAGACCGGTGGAAAAAGAGTGTGATGTCTGAGATTCATTGTTCCGCGTTGGCCGGTCATCCCGGAATTTTTGGTACCAGAGACTTGGTTAGTCGGTCCTTTTGGTGGCTACTTTG
>JARQOD010000003.1:137764296-137813289 GCA_033576555.1 Oophaga sylvatica
GCACAACCAAATATAACAACAACTAGGGTACACCGTGCTTCTACCGTAAAGACCCAAAAATGATCAAAAAGGAGAAAGAAGCAGTACAGAAAAGGTGCACAATCAAGAGATACATATCAATATTTTTTACTATTAAAGTCAAAGTAACTCCATGATGAAAAACAATTGAAATCACTACAGCATGACATATTATATAAGATCCCTCAAACTAGAAGTGCAATCAATAAAGTGCCAATATACCCATATAGGCACTAATGGATCCTTAAATGAAACGGACAATACTAATCCAATCCAAAGCCAAATGATGGCATGTAAATACACTATTTATAAAACAGCATTTTCTCCTTACTCCTCACTTTGTTTTCCCCTGAGGAAGCTGCTCTGTCTTGCGGCGAAACACGTGAGTTTACATGTGGCGTTCCCTTGTTGATGTCTCCCTTGGCACTATGGGTCTTGTAACATGCGTTTTTTATTTATTATTTTCTATGCAATTGATATATCCATTCCTACTGCACTATTTATTGTGCATATATTTCCATGGTTGCTCACATGCATGATTGCTGACGGATATTGCTCTTAGCACTTTTTTGTGCTTTTCATATGCATTCTTATTCAGAAGCATTATTAAGGCTTATTATTGTTTATCTATGGTTTGAATACTTATTATTATATGTTTAAGAATAATCAGCCTTTTTACAGAATACTTTGAATTGAACTATTAGTGTTCATTTCATTTAAGGATCTATTAGTGCCTCTATGGGTATACTGGCATGTTATTGATTGCATTCATAGCTTGAGGTACCCTATATTATACATATATTCTTATTTTTTCATTGTATATCATTGTAGTATAGTGGTCTATATATGCCTATAGGGTGGTCATTACATAAAAATTAATGAGTATCTCTGGATGTGTACCTTTCCTAAATTGCTTCTTTCTCCCTTTTTTGATCATTATTGGTATAAACCAATTCTCAAACCATAGTACAGACAATCCACACCGTCTCCACAATGTCAGTCATTAAGACAACGCTGATGAGTCAGTAGCAGTGACAGCTTCATCCTGATCCAACAGCAGTGTTCCATGTTCACAGGTAGCCCAAGACTGAAGATGTAAGGTATACATGGCATCGTCAATACCAGAAATCTACATCAAGTCAGAAAGGGGGGCAGCAAAGTCAATACCTAACAGCAAAGATGAGTGGTTCCATCACTCTATATTAATGTTATGGAGAACAGGCTTATATCAGAAACATGGAATAGGCCACCTGTGCATTCTTTGCTAATCACCAGTAATTGGCTCAATTTGTCGGTGACCTTCAGGAGGGATCCCAAGTGTCATTATGAGGAGTTGAGCAGGCATGGAAACCATTTACTATATGTGTGAACATCTTGTCTTCTCCATGTCTACCCCCCGTTCCTTCATTTTCCGTTCTCCTATAATCCTTTCTTTGTTTTTTATTCTCCTATGTGCTATTAGCAGATGTTTCATAACTCAGCATACTTTGCAACTGTCCATGAAATAATGTGCCCCTTAGAGTTAATTACAATGGTATTACAAATCACCAGGGAGGAGTGAGTTTATATAGAACATAAGTCTGGGAGTTAAATTTTATATACATGAGAAGAGGACTTCTTATAGTCTACTTGTGGTACTTTCAGATATAGGTGGAAATCAGATGGTTCCAAGTCATAACTGAAGACAGGATGCTTCAATGTTTCCCAGCCCAAACACTGTCCTAAGCAGTATAGCCTGGTACAGACATGTTAATGTAACACACCAATCCAATCCAAAACTCCACTGAAAATTGTTTCAGAGATACACATACTATTATTACTACTATTATTACTACTACATTCTACTAAAAAAATTGCTTAGAGTTTGCTAATCTGATGAGTAGATGAATGGACGCGCCTTCTCTATTTTTCTGCTATGTGCACATGGAGGTTACTAAATTTATGGTACTATTTTTACTAACTCCAATTGCAGAAGAAATGGGATGGCACAACAAGTTGGTTTTAATTTTCTTCTCAGAAAGTGCAATGTAGAGAGAAGGTGCAGACAGCACTACGGGAAATGGTTGTTTCGCACTGTTCTGTGCTTCTTCTGGCCTGAACCAGCCAGAAGAAGCCCACAGTTGTGCGAAACGTCTGTGGCTTGTAGTGCTGTCTCTCCTCCATACATATTACCATATTACACTTTCTATGAAGAAAATAAAACCTTAAGTGTTTCAACCAGTGAGTGGCATCACATTTCTTCTGCATTTTGAGTTATTACTGGACTTTTACTGTAGGGAATTGAACACAATCTTGGAAGCTTTATAATAGTGCTCCTATATTGAAGCTAGTCAGCAGGTATACCATGATATCAAGTCGTATTGTAGTGTCGACCCATTATCTTCCGCTTCATGCTGACAATTTTGATATAACATGACATTAGACCATGTATGTTGTTTTCATTGCTAAAATGGCTGTATCAACAACACAAAGCTACATATTACATGTTTTTTTCCACAACAGAAAGTGATATTATAATGCTCGGATGTGCCATCACTTTATGACTCAAGAACTTCTGGATCCCCTCTTAAATGTGAAAAATAGAGGCAAACAAATGCCCTCAGCCACTGTAGTACAGAAAGACTTTTTAGGGGCCACAATGCTATGAGCTATGGACCCTTCAATCTACAAATCAGCAGACGTCCCAGAGTTTGGAATCCCACTGACCCGAATGTTTTGGCATTTTCTAGTATTATGCTATAACATTCAATCCTTAGTGTACTTTCAGAGGCTACACTATTTTCAGCATGATTATATCACTAAGTATTGCATATAATAATTTACCATTTTTGTGGTATTTACTGTAGATGCATATTAATATTTCCAATGGGCACCTTTTTTTTCTCATAGGCGTCAACTAAGTAATAAGAGCCCTTGATGTAACCATGTAATAAAAGTAATTGTAATTTTATGAAATGTGAGATTTATGATACTCTTTGATAAAAACAGACTTTATGCACCAAAAGCTCCATTATTTACTTCTTAGGTTATACCTGATCATTCACTTTGAACATATGCCTGTAATTCTACCTGTCAAGGATTTTGAAGACTTTCCCAATTAACCTTAGGTCACTGCATTCCCTGAATAGCGGCAATTTTCTTTGTGATCACATAATGGCGAGTTAAAGTCTACTAAATATAGCTGCTTTACTCTGAACCTATAAGCAGGTTCATGGCTCTAACCTGGCAACGAGTGCCCACAAAGTGCATTGCGGATAAATGCTACATCAAAGGACATGGGCAGGAGCCAGCAAGATCCCAACTCAGCAAAAATTTCTCAGGGAAACGTGACAGAGTACACGAACATAGACACATTTTCATTTGTACAATTAGTGGCATCTAAATATTTTCACTAGGTAGAAATGTTTTTCAAGCATAAAAATGCCAGAAACCCCAAGGTGGAGCAACTCAATAGTTTGCTTCTGTGGCAGACCCAAGTTTATTTGAGGCAAATAGTGGATTTTGGGTATGTAGTTATATTGTCACGCTGTCACTGCATACAGGAGGTCCGGGGTCTATGCTGACCCTAAGCAGGGGCCCTGACTAATCCCTCTACCTGGAGGTACTGTTGAAGGTACAGAGGTCCAGGCCGCCAGCGTAACCCTATCTCCTGCAAATCCCTGACCCTCAGTAATCTAGTCCTGAGAAGGACCCCGATCACAACCACAGGGGACTGGAAGATATATGCCTAAACACAGTAATAGACGAACGAGACAGTACAAGGGGTAAACTAAAATCCACCTTGCATACAAAATTCAATCCACAACTACAGAGGAGCACCAACGGGTACGGAAATAAATGATAAAGCGAGGAGGGGAAAAAACCACACCAGGTACTCTTCACTTCAGACTTCACAATACCACGATCCGCTCTGCTGGTCTGCATGAATGCTTTCACCGACACATTCCTAGCAGACCGGCAGGTATTTGAAGGAAACTCATTACTGCAGCATTAACAGCAGCTGGGCGAGGCTGGGCCTCGTCTAGCACAGAGAAAGAGAGAATTAACTCCCTCACTGCCGAGAAACACCAAGCACCAAAAACTCAGCTGCGAGAAGTCAGGTTGTGTAATCGCGACGATCTTCGTGGCGACACACCCGTGACATATATACAGACACCACAATGTGCGTATCATTGGGGTTAGGGTTATGGTGATAACATTGCTTTTTTGTCATACTTGTACACTACGCACTTAGAATATATGCCATGTACCAGTGGTGGTCAGCATAGCACAGCAGCAGTGCTGGAACCACTATTACCTTTGAGGCTCATTACATTGAATAAGAAAGAAAGCCCAATGTAATGCATCTTTCCACCTGATCCAAGTAAAATCTACAAAAGAATGGTTGGCTTACTGAGTCGCACAGCCAGGGTTTTGGGTACTCGGCACTGAGCCCGTTGATGTCTATGGGGAATGTCACGGTAGCACAGCTCGGTTCGTGCCCTGGGCGCTCACTGTAATGTGGGATATTTACAGGTGACTTGAATAATGATATGGGGATTCGTGACGCCACTTGTGGTGCCTGGTCAGGATGACCAGCGCTGCTATGCAGATCCACTGGAGGGTTAATATTGTGCAGCTAGATGTTAAGCCTCCCACAAGTAAGGCTGATCCTCCAGGGCAGATAGATGTGTAGGGGTGCAGGACAGACGGGGACCCGGCAATCAGGAGTAATAAGGGAGACACACACATAAGTCACTTTGGTACCTTTATCTGAAGATGTTGCAGACACTCCCCGGAGCACTATAGGGTGAAGGGTGCACATCCAGATTCCTCCACTGAGTAGGTGTGTGGCCTCCTGTCCTCTGCCTTTATGTGATAAAGTCCTGACCTGCTTGTAGCTAGGTCTAACTTGGTCTCCGTCTTGCACCTGGCTGATCTTGTGATTGGACCTCCTCTTGAAGCACACAGTCTCTATTTGCAGTGCACTGCTAGACTCCGTCCTCCTGATCCAGCTACGTATCAGCTCTGTGGTACTCCTGTGACTTGTAGTCCTCCAGGAACTCCGGTGTTCTCCTAATGGGTCATGGAGATCCCTATAGGCTCGGACCCCGGTGTCCGGTCAATACTTGCTGAGGTAAGCTCTAAGGCTTTTCTACCCCTGTTGCTGCTCTTTACACTCGCCTTCGGCCTACCTGGGCCCTCACACGATCACACACACTGGCAGTTGGTGGGCTGCCTCTTCGCCGCTCTCTAAGCGTCGGCACGCTTTCTACTGAGCTACACTCCTAGATTCAGCTCTGACTAGGCTGGAGAGATCTCTCTGTATCACTCTTTACTAGACTCCACTTGCTTGGAACTGAATAGCTCTGCAGCCTCACTAACCTCAGCTCTGCACGTCCCTTTCTGCAGACTGACTTCTCTGAGGTGGCTGGCTGAACTGCACTCACAGAACTAACTCTGAACTAACTGAAACTGAAACTTACAACTTCTTTTATATGTCTAAAACAGCTCCCTCTGGTGGTCTTTGGGGATAAGATGAACGTGTGTGAAGGTGCATAATGACCTCTAGTGGTATACTCTTTCAGTGCACCCTTCTGGAAGATATGGATCCAGTCGCAGCTGGGCTCCACATTCCCCCTAGTAGAACTCAGTACTCCGGGGCTGAAATACAAAAACAGATAACAATAAACATTGTATAAATAACTCTTCCTTTACAGGAGGTAAGGCACTCTTGAACTGTTGCATAACGGTAAATGAACAACTATATACATTAGCACAATGAGGAATTGAGGAATTGAGCAACCATAAAAGTCCCAGTCTCTTTTGGAAAAGGATGCTCAAAAAGGGTAGGGAAAACAAGCAAAATAATGTCCATTCTTCTTGTTTCAATATTATAAAGGAAAACAGACTAATAAATAACGGTATAATACAGCATATTATAAACAAAAATATATACATTTATGTACAGTGGTTCTAGATAATTATTTACATTTGTTAGGTCCTACTCTCTGTACCTAACAGGTAATTGCCCCCTTGTTATGCGTACTGACCTACATGGTGTAGTGGTAGGTGAGGTGTCAGTTACCCTGTTATTCCTGCGTGCAGGTAGGTTGTAGTACTGCCTTAACCTCTCTAGAGATCTGGCAAGTATATTGTGAGCTGGGTGAACTGGCTCAACTTCTGCAGGGGACCCTTCTTCCTGAGATTCAACTTCTTGGGATGCTGCTTCTTGGGGTTCTGCTGAAGCAGGTTCTTCTGGAACTGACCCTACTGCAACAACTGGTGCAACTGGATGTAGAGGTTCTCCTTGTGGTTGATAGAATTGAAGCACGGGAATGATTACAGCTTCTCCAATTCTGGGCCAATCCGCGGGGAAATCTCCTAAGTCTGTATGTATGACTGCTTCATCACGCTCTTCCTGATTGACAACAGGTTCTTCTTCTTGAAGCTTTAACGGATCCGGACACAACTTTAGGTGATCTCTGGATACAGTGGTAGTTGTTCTTTCTCCATCTTTGCTAATTATGCACGTTTTCTTGTTGTCAAACCTTGAATTCTGTATGATGTAGGGCTCTCTTTCCCTTTGATCGTCGAGCTTGTGTATCCTCCTCTTTCTTTTCAACACGACTTCACCAGGTGCGAAAGGTTCAGCTGGCACACTTTTGTTGTAGCGATCTTCTTGTTTATCCCTTGCTCGATTGAGACTATCTTCAACGCAGGCCTGTACTTTTCTGTACTGTTCCTGTCTGTTTGTGTCCCAATCATCAGTAGTCACATCTGCTTCTGGTTCTACAACACCAAGCTCCAGATCCATGGGCAGCTTTCCTGGTCTGGCCCGCATGAGATAAGCTGGGGTGCAATTGGTGGAACTCACAGGTATGTGATTGTACAGATCTACCAGGTCAGGTAGTAGGTCTGGCCACCGATTTCTCTCTTCAAGTGGTACAGTCTTCAGCAGGTCAATGACGATGTGATTCATCTTCTCACAGAGACCATTAGTTTGGGGGTGGTACGGTGTGGTTCTTATCTTCTTACACCCGTACAAGTGACAGAACTCTTTGAACAATTCGGCCTCGAAGGCTGGGCCTTGGTCAGTTAGCACCTGCTCAGGATATCCATGTGGTCTGCAGAAATACGCTTGGAACGTCTTTGCTGCTGTCTCTGCCGTCAGATCTTTGACAGGGGCGACCACCAGGAACCTGGAGTAGTGATCCACCATAGTCAGGGCATAGGAGTATCCTGACCGGCTGGGTGACAACTTGACATGATCCAGGGCCACGATCTCCAAGGGACGAGTCGTCTTGATGGGTTGCAGGGGTGCCTTCTGACTGCTGTAGTCCTTTCTTCTGAGGCCACAGGGTCCACAATTCTGGCACCACCTCTCGATGGAGCTGCGCATTCCCACCCAATAGAAACGACACTTCAACAGGGTCTCCAGCTTCTTCCAGCCAAAGTGTCCCGCTTGATCGTGGTAGGCTTCTAACACCATCTGGATGTCTGCTCTGGGGACTACTATCTGCCATACCATCTCATGGGTCCTTGGGTTGACGTACCTCCGGCACAGCTTCTCACGGTAGATAAACAGCTGGCTTCTCTCATTCCACAGCTGCTTTGCTTGTAGAGGCGCATCCTTCTCCAAGGAGGAACCTTCTTGAGTTATCAGCTCCTTGATTCGGCTGACAACTGGATAACTGTCCTGGGTCTCCTTCCAGCTGTGGTGAGGTAAAGGATTTAACGTCCTACCACGTGGCCTCCTGCAGGCTTGTTGCTCGTGGATCATCCCATTCCTGTGAAAGGCAGGTAGTTCAATCTCTTCCAGATCATCCACTTCTTCTTCTGTGTCCGATTCATGAGGCATCCTGGATAGGGCATCAGCGTTGGCATTCTTGCGGCCTGCTCGGTACTTGATTGTGAATTGGTAGTTTGACAGCCGAGCCATCCATCGTTGTTCCATGGCTCCCAGCTTAGCTGTTTCAAGATGCGTCAAGGGGTTATTATCAGTGTAGGCAGTGAACTTGCTGGAGGCTAAGTAGTGCTTAAACCTCTCCGTAATGGCCCAGACCAGTGCCAGGAACTCCAACTTGAAGCTGCTATAGTTCTCTGGGTTCCTCTTGGTCGGGCAGAGCTTCCTGCTTGCATAGGCGATGACTTTCTCCAGGCCATTTTGCTTCTGACTGAGGACAGCTCCCAATCCTTCATTGCTGGCATCAGTATACAGCAGGAATGGCGAGCTGTAGTCAGGATAGGCTAGGATCTCATCACCTGTCAGGATCTCCTTCATTTCCTTGAATGCCTCAGCCTGTTCTTTACCCCAATGGAATGGAGAATTTCTGCTCTTGAGGGACTGTCCCACCAGGAGGTCTTGCAGAGGCGCTGCTTTCTTGGTGTAATCCTTCACAAACCTCCGGTAGTATCCTGTCAGTCCCAGGAACTGTCGCACCTCCTTGAGATTTTTCGGCTCCGGCCATTTCTGGATGGCGGTGATCTTCTCAGGGTCTGGCGCTACTCCTTCTGAGCTGACAATATGTCCCAGATACTGTACTTTTTGTTTGAGCAGATGGCACTTTGAAGGCTTCAGTTTCATCCCATACTTGGACAGTGACTCGAATACCTACGCCAGGTGCTTCAAGTGATCTTCATACGTCTTGGAGTACAGAATTACGTCGTCCAGGTACAGCAACACAGTTTCAAAGTTGAGGTGTCCCAGGCAGCTCTCCATCACTCTCTGGAACGTTCCAGGGGCACTGCTGAGTCCAAACGGCATTCTGTCAAACTCACAGAGTCCCATCGGGGTGGTGAAAGACGTCTTCTCCCGATCCTCCTCAGCCACAGCTACTTGCCAGTACCCACTAGTGAGGTCAAGGGTGGAAAAGTAATTAGCAGTCTTTAAGGCAGCTAAGGATTCCTCAATGCGTGGTAAAGGGTATGCATCTTTATGTGTAATGCGATTCACTTGTCTGTAATCTACACACATTCTCATGCTTCCATCCTTTTTCCTGACTAAGACTAGAGGTGCAGCCCAGGGACTACAACTATCCCTTATCACCCCTGCTTCCTTCATATCACGCAACATTTCCTTGGCTTTCTGGTAGGGTGCTGGAGGTATAGGCCTGTACCGTTCTTTAATGGGAGGATGATTGCCTGTGGGGATGTGATGTTGAACCCCTTTAATGTTTCCAAAGTCGAGTGGGTGTTTGCTGAATACCTGCGCATACTCCTGAATTACTCGATATACTCCTTGTTTCTGGTGGGCTGGAGTGGTGTCTGTCCCGACATGGAGCTGCTGACACCAATCCTCCTCCACCTGGGTGGTCGAACCGTTATCCTCCACTGGTTGTGGGGAGGTTAAGGGCTCCGTCGTGTGAATGGAGTTATTATCCACAGCATGTAACTTAGCAACAGTGGCATAACGTGGTAATTTGACTTCATCCTCTCCCCAGTTGAGAAGACGCACTGGCACCCTCCCATTATGTACCTCCACTACCCCTCTGTCAGTCAAGAGTGTAGGTCTATGCTCTGAACAATGGGGCTCTACTACTGCTTGGTAGTTCTGTCCTCTCAGACCTATTGCTGCTCTACACCAAATAAGCATTTCACTCATTGGGGGTATCACAATGGGGTTCGGGTCTGTTACCCGTACATTACCAATCTCACCACCGGTCAGTTTCACTTGCTGCTGGCACATCAGGGTCCGGATCTCCTTCCGGATCACTCCCTTTTGCCTTGGTCTGGCAACTTCGGCGAGCTGTTGGAGTAAAAACACAACCTCCTCCAAACAGTTACTAATAATGTTAGTGCCTAAAACCACATTCAACCCATTTTCCTCATTAACAGTCTTCACTACAAGAAGTCCCTGATCTTTTAGCTCCACTCTCCCCACTTTTACGTCTACGTTTTTAGCCCCCAGTAAGTCAAGAGGGAGGCCATTAGAGGCGTATACGGCAAAGTCAGGGTTTGGGGGTTGGAGACCGTCACTGGACCAGTATCTATTGTAAAGAACATCAGGTATGACGGTTACCTGAGATCCAGTGTCCAGCAGGGCAGGGATTGCGATCCCGTCCAGTATGATGGACAGGTATGGTCTTCCTTCCACAAACCTGCGGTTCCAGTCTGAGGGGCCTGAGGAGTCTATTCCTGGGTGTTGGCCCTCAGACCCAGGATTTGCTCGTTTAAAGGACACTGACGTGCTGGGTGACCTTCTCTGTGGCAGCGGTAGCAGATGATCTCTCGGCAAGGATGATGCTGGTCGCGGGTCCTTCCTGGGGGTGGCGTTGTCCTCCTCCGGTGAGGCGACGTCCTCCCTCTCCTCCGGCACATCCAAGGGACATCCTCTGGGCAGTCAGCTAGCAGGATCTTTCCTTTTTCCTCCGTCGCAGTTGCAGGGCACTCATTACAGTGGCCAGGTTTTGCGATCCCGTCCAGTATGATGGACAGGTATGGTCTTCCTTCCACAAACCTGCGGTTCCAGTCTGAGGGGCCTGAGGAGTCTATTCCTGGGTGTTGGCCCTCGGACCCAGGATTTGCTCGTTTAAAGGACACTGACGTGCTGGGTGACCTTCTCTGTGGCAGCGGTAGCAGATGATCTCTCGGCAAGGATGATGCTGGTCGCGGTCCTTCCTGGGGGTGGCGTTGTCCTCCTCCGGTGAGGCGACGTCCTCCCTCTCCTCCGGCGCATCCAAGGGACATCCTCTGGGCAGTCAGCTAGCAGGATCTTTCCTTTTTCCTCGTCGGCAGTTGCAGGGCACTCATTACAGTGGCCAGGTTTTTGGTCAGCTGGCGCACTTCTGAGCGCAGACAGTCCAGCTCAGTAGGGGGCGCCACCTGCGTTTTGGCTTCCGCAACCAGCGGGGAAAAGGTGGATGCTGCTGGCTTTAGGGTGGCTTCACTCGGGTGACACTGGGTTGCCATCTCGGGTGTTTCCAGGGGTCGCAGTCCTTTTATAGCCATATCCTTAAGGGCATCAAAGGTAGCATCAGGATGATCCAAGGACCACCAATGCACAGTCCTGCTTTCAGCTTGGGACCTCAGTCCCCATACAAATTGTTCCTTTAACATTTTATTTTCGTTGGAGACACTCATGGGGTTAACTTGTTTAAGTGCTCGCAGGGCCCCCTGTAGTCGGCAGGCATAGTCCCTAATGCTATCATCTGGTTTCTGGGAGCATTGGTAAAACCTCATTCGGAGATCTGTTTCAGTGCAGTCCTCAAAGATAGTCTGTAGCTTTAAGAAAATTGCAAGCACTGATTCCTGGTCTGCAGCTGTCCAAGTCTCTACTTCTCTCTCTGCAGCACCAGTCAATTGTCCCACTACCACTGCGGCTCTCTGCTTTTCTGTCATAGGGTACATGTCCATTATGCTGCATATTTTTCGCTTGAACCCTGACAGGGTGTCTGGCTTGCCGCTGTACTGAGGGAGCCACTTCGCTCCAGGCATGTATGGCAGCGTTAGCGGTACTATTGGGGCCACAGGACCAGGTGAGGGGCCAGCATTTCCAGTCTGTGCAGCAGCGCCGAGGGGTAAGTCATTGGGGCCGTCGGCCTGGGCCACGCTGTCAGCTTGCTGCTGTGACATGTCTGCGCCCCCCTAGTTAAGCGTGGCCTACCTTCTCCTGAAGGCTGCAGCACCGCAGGGCACAGCGATGTGTAGAAGGACCTTCGTCGCCGGCGCTCTGACGTCAGAGCGTTCACTGAAGCTCTCCACAGGACCTGCCGCCGCGTCAGCGTTGGGGGCGTGTCCAGGACTCAGCGCGCTTTTGCAGGTACGCCCACTAGTTTTCGCGCCGTGGCGCTATAAATGGCGGGCAATGGCGGGCAAATGGCGGGAAATCTTCACCACATACAAAGCACAGTCTTTTAGTGAGGCACACAGTACCCGGTGGCAACGGGCACAAGTTACTCCGTTGCTGCAGGGCACGCAATCCTGTTCGTGACGCCAGAACAGATGAGTCGCACAGCCAGGGTTTTGGGGTACTCGGCACCGAGCCCGTTGATGTCTATGGGGAATGTCACGGGTAGCACAGCTCGGTCCGTGCCCTGGGCGCTCACTGTAATGTGGGATATTTACAGGTGACTTGAATAATGATATGGGGATTCGTGACGCCACTTGTGGTGCCTGGTCAGGATGACCAGCGCTGCTATGCAGATCCACCGGAGGGTTAATATTGTGCAGCTAGATGTTAAGCCTCCCACAAGTAAGGCTGATCCTCCAGGGCAGATAGATGTGTAGGGGTGCAGGACAGACAGGGACCTGGCAATCAGGAGTAATAAGGGAGACTGTTATGTTACGGTAGCTGAGGAGTGCAGGTAAAAAAGGAAATACACCAGAGCAGTTGGAATCTATGGGATTGCAGTACCCTGACTAACCACCACAACTAGAGGCAGCCGTGGAGCGTTCCTACGTTGGTCCTAGACGCCTCGTCACAGCCTGAGAAACTAACTACACCTAAAGATAGAAATAGGAAAGCTATCTGCCCCGGAGCAGAACCCCAAAGATAATAGAAAGCCCCCAAACATGTAATGGCGGTTAGACAAGAGGAAATACTGACACAGAAAGAAAATAGTATGAGCAAACGCTGGGGCCCAAACTATCTAAATAGAAAAGGATAGGAAGGGTACTTACTGCAATCTCAGAAAACCCTGAAAAAACACCAACTCTACTAATTTCAAAATCACCTGAGATCACACGACCTCTACCACCTAAATTAGTTCTCTGGTGTAACAAAAACAAAACAGCAGCCACTGAAAAAAAACTGGAAAAAGCAAAAGTACAAAACACAGTGGCTGGACTAAACTGAGAGGGCAAAAGCCCCCGGAGGGGACCCTGAAGGCCCCCACAGAAGTGCAGGACAAAATGCAAAAATATAGCAAAAACACAAAATAAGAAATTGTCTTATCTGTTAGCAGGAGATGCAGACACGACACAGCAGGCTACAAGGGAAACTGGAAAGAAGGATTCAGACCAGAACAATTGATCACCGGCAACCCTGATGGGAAAATGACTCCCTTACATAAGACCAATCAGTAACACCTGATTCCCAGTCCTCACAATCCTCACTAGTACCGCTTGTAACCACCAGAGGGAGGCTCTGCTCAGAACTCATCTCAAACCCATTCACAACAGTACCCCCCCCTTGAGGAGGGGTCACCGAACCCTCATTTGAGCAACCAGGTCGGTCAGGATGAGTTCTATGATACGCACGGATAAGTCTCCTAGCATGGATGTCCGAAGCAAACACCCAAGAATTGTCTTCCTGACCATAACCTCTCCATTTAACCAAATACTGGAGTCTTCGTCTAGAAAAACGAGAATCCAATATTTTCTCAACCACATACTCCAGATTGCCCTCAACCAAAACAGGGTCAGGAGGCACAGCAGCAGGAACCACTGGCTCAACAAACCTCTTCAACAAGGACTTGTGGAACACGTTATGGATCTTAAATGTCCCTGGAAGAAGCAAACGAAAAGAAACAGGATTAATAATCTCCATGATCTTATAAGGTCCAATGAACCTAGGCTTAAATTTAGGAGATGCTACTCTCAAGGAATATTCTTTGAGGACAACCAGACCAAGTCCCCCACTTTAAACCGAGGACCATCAGTCCTATGCCGGTTAGCAAACCGCTGGGCCTTCTCCTGAGAGAGGGACAACCTCTCCACTACCTGGTCCCAAATCTGCTGCATACGCTCAACAACAGAGTCAACACCTGGACAGACAGAAGCCTCCGTCTGTCCTGAAGAAAATCGAGGGTGAAACCCAGAATTACAGAAAAACGGAGACATCAAAGTGGCAGAGCTAGCCCTATTATTAAGAGCAAACTCAGCCAAAGGCAAAAAAGAGACCCAGTCATCCTGATCAGCAGACACAAAGCATCTTAGATAAGTCTCCAATGTCTGGTTTGTTCTCTCAGTTTGACCATTGGTCTGAGGATGAAATGCCGAGGAGAAAGACAATTGAACACCCAGTTTAGAACAAAAAGTCCTCCAAAATCTGGAAACAAACTGGACTCCTCTGTCAGACACAATGTTCTCAGGAATGCCGTGTAAACGAACCACGTGCTGAAGGAACAACGGCACCAATTCAGAGGAGGAAGGCAACTTAGGTAATGGCACAAGATGTATCATCTTGGAAAACCTATCACAAATTACCCAGATGGTGGTCATTCTCTGAGAAACAGGAAGATCGGAAATGAAATCCATAGAGATATGGGTCCATGGTCTCTTGGGCACAAGCAATGGCATCAACAAACCACTAGAGCGAGAGCAAGGCTTGGAGCGAGAGCAAGTCCCGCAGGACTGCACAAATTCCCTGACATCGCGAGACAAGGTAGGCCACCAAAAGGACCGACTAACCAAGTCTCTGGTACCAAAAATTCCGGGATGCCCAGCCAATGCGGAACAATGAATCTCAGACATCACACTCTTTTTCCATTGGTCCGGGACAAACAATTTTCCAACAGGGCAGCGCTCGGGCCTATCCTCCTGACACCCCTCCAGAGCAAGTCTCAAATTGGGCGAGATGGCGGAAAGAACTACACCCTCCTTCAAAATAACAGAGAGATCAGATAGCTCAGGAGAGTCCGCAAGGAAACTCCTCGAGAGGGCATCCGCCTTAACATTCTTAGTGCCAGGAAGAAAGGAAACCACAAAATTAAAATGTGTGAAAAACAAGGCCCACCAGGCCTGTCTAGGATTGAGTCGCTTGGCAGATTCCAGATAGACCAGATTCTTATGGTCCGTAAGGACCACCACCTGATGTTTGGCTCCCTCCAGCCAATGTCTCCACTCTTCAAAAGCCCACTTCATGGCCAATAACTCCCGATTACCCACGTCATAATTACGTTCAGTAGGAGAAAATTTTCGAGAGAAAAAGGCACAAGGGTTACTTTTAGAGGTCTCTGGATCTTTTTGGGACAAAACGGCACCTGCCCCAATTTCAGAGGCATCAACCTCCACCTGAAATGGCAGAGAAACATCAGGCTGCCGTAGAACAGGAGCAGAAGTGAATCTCTGCTTAAGTTCCTGAAACGCAGAGACTGCCTCAGGAGGCCAATTCACCACATCAGAACCCTTTCTGGTCAAATCAGTTAATGGTTTAACAATAACCGAGAAATTACCAATAAATTTACGATAAAAATTGGCAAAACCCAAAAATCTCTGAAGAGCCTTTAATGAAGTAGGTTGGACCCAATCACAGATGGCCTGAACCTTGACCGGGTCCATTTCAATAACAGATGGGGACAAAATGAATCCCAGAAATGAGATCTTCTGTACGCCAAAAAGACACTTTGATCCCTTCACATACAGAGCATTCTCTCTCAAAATCTGGAATACAGTTCGAACATGTTTCACATGAGAGTCCCAGTCATTAGAAAAAATCAAGATATCATCCAAATAAACAATCAGAAACTTGTCCACAAAATCCCTGAAAATGTCATTCATGAAGGACTGGAAGACGGAAGGAGCATTAGTGAGCCCAAAGGGCATCACAAGGTACTCAAAATGCCCTTCAGGGGTGTTAAATGCCGTCTTCCATTCATCCCCGTGCTTAATGCGAATAAGGTTATACGCCCCCCTGAGGTCAAGCTTGGTAAACCAAGTAGCGTTTTTCACCCTGGAAAACAGGTCAGAAATCAAGGGTAACGGGTATTGATATTTCACAGTAATATTGTTCAAGAGACGATAATCAATACACGGCCTTAATGAACCATCTTTTTTGGCCACAAAGAAAAAACCGGCACCTAAGGGTGAAGAGGATGGTCTGATATGACCCTTCTCCAATGATTCCTTGATATAAGACCGCATAGCGTCATGTTCAGGTACAGACAAGTTAAAAAGGCGACCTTTAGGGAATTTACTACCCCGGCACTAATTCAATAGCGCAGTCATAGCTCCTATGGGGAGGTAAGGATGCAGATTTACTTTCGCTAAACACATCAGAAAAATCAAACAAAAAGTCAGGAACATCCTCAGCCTGGGGGGAGGCAGAAAAAACAGGAGTGTTGGTATTAACATATTGGCAGCCCCAACTGGTTACAGACACAGATTTCCAATCCAAAACAGGATTATGAGACTGTAACCAAGGGAAACCCAGCACTATAATGTCATGCAGATTATATAGAACCAAAAATTTGCAGCACTCCTGGTGATCAGGTTCAACCCTCATTATCACCTGAGTAGAAAACTGGGGTTTATTCTCAGCCAAAGGGGTAGAATCGATCCCCAGTAAAGGAATAGACTTCTGTAGGGGTATCAAGGGAAACCCATAACGTTTAGCAAAATCATAATCCATCAGGTTAATAGCTGCTCCAGAATCAACGAAAGCATGAGCAGAAAATGAGGACAGAGAGCATATCAGAGTGACAGTTAATAAAAACTTAGTCTGAACACTACCCAAGACAACTGAGCGTGCAAAACGTCTTCCCCGCTTAGGGCAGACTGAAATAGCATGAGAGGCATCACCACAGTAGAAACATAACCCATTGCGCTTTCGAAACTCATGACGCTGTGACCCAGACACCACTCCATCACACTGCATGGGCTCAGCAGCTGGCTCACAAGGCAACACCACTCCACGCATACTTCTCCGCTCACGCAAACGTCTGTCAATTTGAATCGCTAATGACATAGAATCATTGAGACCAGAGGGGACAGGGAATCCCACCATAACATCCTTTACATTATCCGACAGACCCTTCCGGAAAAGGGCCGCCAAAGCGTCGTCATTCCACTTGGTCAGGACTGCCCACCTACGGAATCTCTGACAGTATAACTCAGCGTCATCAAGCCCCTGATTTAATGCCAACAAGGCTTTTTCAGCTTGATCAGTGACATTAGGCTCATCGTACAATAACCCCAAAGCCTGAAAAAATGCATCAACATCACTCAAAACAGGATCCCCAGGTATCAGGGAAAAAGCCCAATCCTGAGGATCGCCGCGCAGGAGAGAGATGATAATTTGAACCTGCTGCGCTGCGTTTCCTGAGGACTTAGATTTTAAGGCAAGAAACAATTTACAATTATTTTTGAAATTCTGAAACTTAGCTCGATCCCCTAAAAACAAATCTGGCATGGGGATCCTAGGTTCCACAACAGGCAACCTAGCAAGATATGCAGCAATACTCTGAACCTCAGTGGCAAGCTGATCCACACGGCGAGACAACTGTGCAAACTCCATTGGGAGAAAAGATCCTCCCCAGCACCCAGAGATACAGAGGGAAAAAAAAAAAAAAAAATGCAACAAACAGAAAAATATCTCTGACAACTTTTCTTCCTTCAAAATATTTTTCCCTTCTGTGAGTACCATACAATTTTTATGGCCGGTGATACTGTTATGTTACGGTAGCTGAGGAGTGCAGGTAAAAAAGGAAATACACCAGAGCAGTTGGAATCTATGGGATTGCAGTACCCTGACTAACCACCACAACTAGAGGCAGCCGTGGAGCGTTCCTACGTTGGTCCTAGACGCCTCGTCACAGCCTGAGAAACTAACTACACCTAAAGATAGAAATAGGAAAGCTATCTGCCCCGGAGCAGAACCCCAAAGATAATAGAAAGCCCCCAAACATGTAATGGCGGTTAGACAAGAGGAAATACTGACACAGAAAGAAAATAGTATGAGCAAACGCTGGGGCCCAAACTATCTAAATAGAAAAGGATAGGAAGGGTACTTACTGCAATCCCAGAAAACCCTGAAAAAACACCAACTCTACTAATTTCAAAATCACCTGAGATCACACGACCTCTACCACCTAAATTAGTTCTCTGGTGTAACAAAAACAAAACAGCAGCCTGTAAGGTTCTGTGTATCTGTTTCTGAAACTCAGTTTGTTCGTCGGCCATTTTGCTTTCTGTTTTGCTGCTGCTATCTTGCCCTCAGTCAAAATGGAGTTTTCCAGCTTGCATGTTCCCGCCCTGATTCTCTCCGTTTGCTTCTTAAACAGCCACAGCTGAGCAATCAGTGCTTCAGAATCTAGCCTGCAGTGAACCTGTGTTCTGACTCCTGAAGCCTTGGACCTTGTACTCCAGCCATTCCTACTGAGGAACTCTGAAGCACTTGTGGACTCTGAACTCTGCTCTTGAGAGCCTCACGTTTGCATGGACTTGCGGTAACAGAGAAGAAGATCTGAATCTGTTGTGGAGAGTTATTGCTGAGCTTAGATTACTCTGGCCTGCTGTGTCTCCTGCTTCTGTGTTTGCAACCTGTGTGTTTATTTTTGCCAATTTGTATGAAGCAATACAAGACTTTCTTTATCAACCTGTGTCTCAAGTATTTTCATCGCACCCAAGCACAAGACGCTATATGAACTGTACCACATACATTACAAGATTCTGAAGCCAAACGTTAGTGTCTGCTGGGTCTGGAAAGGCTTGTCTGCTGTACTGTGGATATCGGATGTCCGGTTGTACTTTCTGTGATGACAGTGGTTGTGACTTCTCACAACCATTCCAGGTGAGCAATTCCCTTAAGTTTTTTTTTCTGCAGTGTTATCACAGGTAAACACTATTGTTTTTTTTTTTTTTTCTTCTCTTCTCTTTTTGTCTGCTAAAACTCTGGATATCAGATGTCTGGTTGAAAGCTTTCTGTGATGATAGTGGTTGTGACTTCTCACAACCATTCCAGGTGAGCAGTTCCCTTAAAGTTTTTTCTTTCTTCAGTGTTACCACAGGTGAACACTATTGTTTTTTTTTTTTTCCTCTTCTTCCAGTATCCTGTCTTAAAAGATCTGGAAAATGGAGGCCCGCATAAAGGAACTTTGCGGAGTGACTGATAATATCCTTGCAGATTTGCAGAATATAAAGACCCGTTTTACAAATCTTCAGGACCTAAATAATCACAATTTGCAAGTGGTTGGACAGACTACCCAGGATTTGCGA
Source organism: Oophaga sylvatica (assembly GCA_033576555.1). Classification (NCBI taxonomy): domain Eukaryota; kingdom Metazoa; phylum Chordata; class Amphibia; order Anura; family Dendrobatidae; genus Oophaga; species Oophaga sylvatica. The sequence continues at coordinate 137,783,170 of JARQOD010000003.1, forward strand.
GCCAGGATTGAGGTTCTGGAGGGGCGAGTCCAGGCTCCTGACGTGGCCCCGAGTTCTGGGATTCCCAAGTTGCTCCCTTTTCGTTTTGGTGGTGAACGTGAAAAATTCAGGGGATTTGTTAATCAATGCAATCTTTTTTTTTTCTGCACATGCTTCACAATTTCCTACTGAACGATCTAAGGTGCTTACTATAATTATGTTGCTTACCAACAAGGCTTTGATGTGGGCAAACCCTCTGATTGAGACTGAGGATGATTGTTTGAATCACCTTGATGATTTTATTTCAGCCATGGGGCAGGTGTTTGATGACCCCAATCGAGGTGCAACAGCTGAAGCAGCCATGTTAGCTTTGCGCCAAGGTAAGCACTCGGTAGCTGAATATGCCTTGGATTTCAGGAGATGGGCCCTTGATACCACCTGGGACAATTCCGCCAAAAAATCTATTTTTCGAAAGGGGTTATCCCCACTGATTAAGGATGAACTTGCTCGTGCCGACCCTCCCACTGCGTTAGGTGACTTTATTAACTACTGCATCCGTATTGATACTCGTTTAACTGAACGCAGGCAAGAGAGATGGTTCGAAAGCAATCGTACTAACCTTTTCCTACCTTCCTCTCCAGCTAAGGAACCTTTGAATAGGATTACACGGGAACCTGAACCTGAACCCATGCAGGTAGACTCTTTACTACGACGGGTTAGTGATGCACGCAAGGAACATCGTTTTAAGGAGAATCTATGTTTTTATTGTGGTAAGTCAGGGCACTTTATTATTAACTGCCCCAGCCGTTCTCGCAAGACTACTGCAGCACTCATTCATTGTGAGTGTTGCGAGAGGGGATCTGTCAGGTCCGAGCCTCAGGCTCCAGAGAGATCTGCAGCAACAGATCTTGATTTCTCGGACTTAAACTCCGTTACCTCTGAGGACGTTGACTGTGTAAATGCTGCCATCTTTCAAGTTTCCTCAGCGGTGTCCCAGCTGAGTTGTAAAAAAAAAATTCTCACTGTTTTCTTTCCATCAAACTCTGGGTTGACTCAGCCTGGGTGTCTAGCTCTGCTATGATCGACTCAGGTGCAAGTGGAAATTTTATGGATGTCTCCTTTGCTCTGAAACAGGGAATACGTTCAGTGAAGAAGGCTACTCCAGTACATATGGAAACTGTGGATGGCTCCCTGCTGACCTCTGGACCAGTGGATCAGGAAACAGAGCCTTTAAAGGTTCTTATGGGTAAAGATCATCAAGAGAAACTGTCCTTTATGCTTATCTCTTCTCCTCACTTTCCCATTATTCTAGGGCTACCATGGCTGCAGGCTCAGAATCCTACCATTAACTGGGAGACCAAGGAATTACACTTTCCAGAGAAACAGATGAGTCCAAAAATTTCAGCTTGCTCTGTTCCTAAAGGAACCATGTCAGTCCTGAACTACCAGCTGTATACCAGGACTATGTGGATTCATGTGACAAGAAGAACGCTGACCAGCTTCCTCCTCACCGTCCATATGATTGTCCAATTGAATTATTGCCTGGAGCAGAGATACCTTTTGGTAAGATCTACCCCCTGGCGGGGCCCGAGATGAAGGCTTTAAAAGAGTACATAGACGAAAATCTAGCCAAGGGCTTCATACGCCCCTCTTCATCTCCTGCAGGGGCACCCATATTCTTTGTAAAGAAGAAAGATGGATCCCTGAGACCATGCGTAGACTATAGGGAACTCAATAAGGTTACTATTAGAAACCGTTATCCATTGCCTTTAATCCCTGAGTTATTGGAGAGAGTGCGACATGCCAAAATTTTTTCTAAACTAGATCTTCGTGGGGCCTATAACTTAGTCCGTATTAGACCTGGGGATGAATGGAAGACTGCATTCAGGTCACGCTATGGACACTTTGAATATCTAGTTATGCCTTTTGGTCTGAGTACCGCCCAGCCACTTTCCAACACTTGGTGAATGACATCTTCAGGGATCTCCTGGATACATTCGTGGTAATTTATTTGGATGATATTTTAATTTTTTCTAACTCCACAGAGGAACATCATGGACATGTGAGAATGGTCTTGGAACGTCTAAGACAAAATCATCTTTACATCAAGCTTGAAAAGTGTGAATTCCATAAGACCGAAATTCAATTTCTGGGGTATGTACTGTCTACACAAGGAATTAGTATGGATGGAAGTAAAACCCAAGCCATCAATGATTGGCCAAGTCCTAGAAATGTGAAGGAGGTACAGCGCTTCATCGGGTTTGCAAACTTCTATAGACGTTTCATTAGAAATTTCTCTGAGGTAGTGTCACCTATCACCCAACTTACCCGGAAAGAGTCTAAGTTCTCCTGGACTCCCCAAGCCCAGGAAGCATTTTCCCGTCTAAAAGATAAATTTACCACTGCACCTATCCTAGTACATCCCAACCCAGAGCTTGCCTTCATAATAGAGGTGGATGCTTCAGACTGTGCCGTGGGAGCTATACTCTCTCAGAGAACAGGTGAGAAGAATGTCTTGCATCCCTGTGCCTTCTTTTCCCAGCAGTTGTCTTCGGCTGAGAAGAACTACGATGTGGGCAATAGAGAGTTGTTGGCCATTATTGCCGCCTTCAAAGAATGGAGACACCTTCTTCAAGGAGCTGCACAGCAAATAGTCGTTCTGACAGACCATCGTAATCTTGAGTTTATCAGGTCGGCTAAGTGCCTGACTCCTCGCCAGGCTCGCTGGAATCTTTTCTTAAACCAATTAATTTTATTATTTCTTATAGACCAGGATCGCGCAATGGAAAGGCTGATGCACTCTCTAGGATTTACTCAGCAGAGACACGTCCAATTACTCCTCCTAAGACTATTCTTCCTGACTCTAGATTCCTAGGAGTGATTCATCATCAAGACCTAATTAAAGACATCAAGGAAGCATACCATGCGGATTCTTTTTTGGCTCAACCCCCAAGGGACGTAAGTCTTGTCTTTAAGAATGGTGTGTGGATTCTGGGACAACGTCTGTATATACCTGAAACAGTCAGATTGAGAGTATTGCAACTCATTCACGATTCCAAAATAGCCGGGCATAGAGGAATTCTAAAGACACAGGAATTTCTTTCTCGTTTCTTTTGGTGGCCCACTTGTAGGAAGGATGTTTTGGACTATGTCACTTCGTGTGAGGTTTGTGCAAGATGCAAAACACCTCGCTCTTCACCAACTGGTCTGTTACAGCCTCTTCCCACCCCGTCCCGCCCGTGGGGATCCATTTCTATGGACTTCATTGTGGAATTACCAACCTCTCAAGGGAAGAACACTATTCTAGTGGTGGTTGACCGTCTAACAAAGGCAGCTCATTTTATCCCTTTGTGTCGGCTTACCCACTGCAAAACTGACATCAGATTTGATGATTAAAGATGTGTTTCGCTTACATGGAGTACCGGATGAGGTTATTTCGGATCGAGGGGTGCAATTCACTTCTAGGTTTTGGCAAAATTTCTGTGCAGCATTGGACATTAAAGTAAACCTTTCTTCTGCTTTTCATCCCCAGACTAATGGACAAACCGAACGAACCAATCAAACCCTGGAGCAGTATCTCCGCTGCTTTATCTGCCACCTACAGGATGATTGGGTGGATCTACTTCCATTGGCTGAGTTCTCTTACAACAACTCTCAGAGTGCCTCCACTAAACAGTCTCCTTTTTACTCTAATCTAGGTTATCATCCTAACATTCTACCACGATTTCCCATAGAGACGCCTTTGCCAGCAGTGGCTGAAAGAGTCACGACTTTACAGAAGAATATGGATCTTCTAAAGGAGAATCTGGAATCGGCTCAGGAAAGGTACAAGAAGGCAGCAGATAAATTTCGTAAACCTGCACCAGCTTTTAAGGTAGGAGACCTGGTCTGGCTGTCAACCAGAAATCTTAAGTTAAGGATTCCATCGTCTAAGTTGGGACATAAGTACATTGGACCCTATAAAATCAGTAAAATTATAAGTGCCGTTGCTTGTCGTCTTCAATTGCCCAGAACTATGAGAATCCACCCTGTCTTTCATGTATCCCTACTAAAGGCTGCGACACCCAATACGTTTCCTGGACGTTCTTCTCCTTGCCCTGACCCAGTGCTAGTCGATGGTCAGGAGGAATTTGTGGTGGAAAGGATTTTAGATTCCAGGTTGTATAGAAATCAGTTACAATATCTGATTAAATGGCAGGGCTACCCAGTGGAGGACAACTCATGGGAGCCAGTCAATAACGTTAATGCTCCTCGCTTGCTCCGTCAGTTTCATCAGAGGTACCCACACAAGCCTGGTCTGAAGTCATCCGGAGGTTGTCCCTAAGGGGGGAGTAATGTAAGGTTCTGTGTATCTGTTTCTGAAACTCAGTTTGTTCGTCGGCCATTTTGCTTTCTGTTTTGCTGCTGCTATCTTGCCCTCAGTCAAAATGGAGTTTTCCAGCTTGCATGTTCCCGCCCTGATTCTCTCCGTTTGCTTCTTAAACAGCCACAGCTGAGCAATCAGTGCTTCAGAATCTAGCCTGCAGTGAACCTGTGTTCTGACTCCTGAAGCCTTGGACCTTGTACTCCAGCCATTCCTACTGAGGAACTCTGAAGCACTTGTGGACTCTGAACTCTGCTCTTGAGAGCCTCACGTTTGCATGGACTTGCGGTAACAGAGAAGAAGATCTGAATCTGTTGTGGAGAGTTATTGCTGAGCTTAGATTACTCTGGCCTGCTGTGTCTCCTGCTTCTGTGTTTGCAACCTGTGTGTTTATTTTTGCCAATTTGTATGAAGCAATACAAGACTTTCTTTATCAACCTGTGTCTCAAGTATTTTCATCGCACCCAAGCACAAGACGCTATATGAACTGTACCACATACATTACACAGCCACTGAAAAAAAACTGGAAAAAGCAAAAGTACAAAACACAGTGGCTGGACTAAACTGAGAGGGCAAAAGCCCCCGGAGGGGACCCTGAAGGCCCCCACAGAAGTGCAGGACAAAATGCAAAAATATAGCAAAAACACAAAATAAGAAATTGTCTTATCTGTTAGCAGGAGATGCAGACACGACACAGCAGGCTACAAGGGAAACTGGAAAGAAGGATTCAGACCAGAACAATTGATCACCGGCAACCCTGATGGGAAAATGACTCCCTTACATAAGACCAATCAGTAACACCTGATTCCCAGTCCTCACAATCCTCACTAGTACCGCTTGTAACCACCAGAGGGAGGCTCTGCTCAGAACTCATCTCAAACCCATTCACAACAGGAGACACACACATAAGTCACTTTGGTACCTTTATCTGAAGATGTTGCAGACACTCCCCGGAGCACTATAGGGTGAAGTTTGCACATCCAGATAACTCCACTGAGTAGGTGTGTTGCCTCCTGTCCTCTGCCTTTATGTGATAAAGTCCTGACCTGCTTGTAGCTAGGTCTAACTTGGTCTCCGTCTTGCACCTGGCTGATCTTGTGATTGGACCTCCTCTTGAAGCACACAGTCTCTATTTGCAGTGCACTGCTAGACTCCGTCCTCCTGATCCAGCTACGTATCAGCTCTGTGGTACTCCTGGGACTTGTAGTCCTCCAGGAACTCCGGTGTTCTCCTAATGGGTCGTGGAGATCCCTATAGGCTCGGACCCCGGTGTCCGGTCAATACTTGCTGAGGTAAGCTCTAAAAGCTTTTCTACCCCTGTTGCTGCTCTTTACACTCGCCTTCGGCCTACCTGGGCCCTCACACGATCACACACACTGGCAGTTGGTGGGCTGCCTCTTCGCCGCTCTCTAAGCGTCGGCACGCTTTCTACTGAGCTACACTCCTAGATTCAGCTCTGACTAGGCTGGAGAGATCTCTCTGTATCACTCTTTACTAGACTCCACTTGCTTGGAACTGAATAGCTCTGCAGCCTCACGAACCTCAGCTCTGCACGTCCCTTTCTGCAGACTGACTTCTCTGAGGTGGCTGGCTGAACTGCACTCACAGAACTAACTCTGAACTAACTGAAACTGAAACTTACAACTTCTTTTATATGTCTAAAACAGCTCCCTCTGGTGGTCTTTGGGGATAAGATGAACGTGTGTGAAGGTGCATAATGACCTCTAGTGGTATATTCTTTCAGTGCACCCTTCTGGAAGATATGGATCCAGTCGTAGCTGGGCTCCACATTACAATCTCCAATTTAGTTAATTCCAAAGGTGTTGGATGGGTCGAGGTAAGGGCTCTGTGCAATCCGTCAAGTTCTTCCTCATCAAACTCACCCAACCATGTCTTTATGGACATTGCTTTCTACACTGGGCACAGCCCCGAGGAATAGAAATGGGCTTTCCCCAAAATGTTCCCACAAAGTTAAAAGCATACAATTGACCAAAATGTGCTGGTATGCTGAATGATTAATATTTACCTTTAGCGGAACTGGGGGCCTTAGGCCAACCAGTGAAATATAGCCCTAAACCATTATCCCTCCTCCACCAATTTTACAGTCAGGCTGAAGAAATGACAGATTCAGTGCTGACATGTGTAGCCCTGGTTTTTATGAATCTCGAATAAATACTATGTAAACATACTCTGGATTCTTCCTATTGTTCAGAAGCGCTGTGTTACTTCCACTCTTTATTATTTTTTAATTTTTGGATCCAAACGCAGCTTCTTTCAGCTGACCAGGGCCAGTTTTAGGCAAAGTGGGGCCCTAGGCAAAGTTTAAAATGGGACCCCAAATGCTAACATATTGCCCATCACACAGAAGCATTTCGCTTGTATTTACATGCTCTGAGTTCAGGACGCGAAATGAGTGTGATCGACAATATTGAAGTCGTTCAACACTTGTTTCCTGGCCTCTTTCCACCGGCTGAGGAACAATGATGGGGACAGAACAATCACTAATAGATCACTAACAGATCACCATACAGTATCATGTTATCAGCAGCACATCTACAGTTTACACCAGCGATGTGCTGCTGAGAACAATAATTTTTGTTCCAGCATAAACAATCCAATCTCTGGATGAATATGCAGCATTTTGCTTGTTTAGTATAATACATCCCATAGTCCTCCATATAATATAATATGCCCCACAGGCCTCCATAATGTAAAATGCACACCCTATAGTCCTCCATATAGTACAATACACTCCCTATAGTCCTCAAATGGTATAATACACTCCCTATAGTCCTCTATATATTAAAATACCCTCCTCAGTCCTCGATATAGTATTATACACTTCCCATAGTCCTTCATATAGTATAATACACTCCCTATAGCCCTCCATATATTAAAATACACTTAGTCCTCCATATAGTATAATACACTACTCAGTCCTCCATATAGTATTATACACTCATCATAGTGCTCCATATAGTATAATGCACCGCCATACTCATCCATGTAGTACAATTCACTTCCTATAGTATAATGCACCCCATAGTTCTTCATATAGTATAATGTCCCATAGTGCTCGATACAGTATAATGAAGACCACATATAGTATAATGCAATCAACCCATAGAGCATAATGCAGCCACCCCACAGAGTATAATGCAGCCACTCCACAGAATATAATGTAAACTCCCATAGAATATAATGCAGCCCTCTCATATAGTATAGTGCAGCACCCATAGAATATAATGCAGCCCCCTTATATAGTTTAATGTAGCCCCTCCATAGAATACAATGTAGCCCTCCTCATATAGTATAATGCAGCCCCCATAGAAGTATAATGCAGCCACTCCACAGAATATAATGTAAACCCACATAGAATATAATGCAGCCCTCTCATATAGTATAGTGCAGCACCCATAGAATATTATGCAGCCCCCTTATATAGTATAATGTACAGTAGCACCTCCATAGAATACAATGTAGCCCTCCTTATATAGTATAATGCAGCCCCCATAGAATATAATGTAGCCCCTCATAAAGTATAATGATGCCCCCATACAATATAATCTAGCTCCCCATAGAATATAATGCAGCCCCCATAGAACACAATGTAGCCCCCTCATATAGTATAATGTAGCGCCCTCAAAGAGTATGATGCAATCACCCCTCATAGAATATAATAAATATAATACAGCCCCCCATAGAATATAATGTATTCCCGAATAGAATATAATACAGCCCGCCTCCCCATAGAATATAATGTAGCCCCCCATAGTATATAACACAGACACATAGTATATAACACAGCCTCCCCCATAAAATATAATATACCCCCATAGTATATATAGCCACCCACATAGTATATAGCACGGTCCACATACTATATAGTGCGGCCCCCATACTATATAGCGCGGCCACATAGTTTTTAGTGCACCCACATAGTATATAGCGTGGCCCACATAGTATATTGCATGGCCCACATAGTATATAGCACAGCCACATAGTATATAGCGTGGCCCACATAGTATATAGGCCAGCCACATAGTATATAGCCCGGCCCACATAGTATATAGCACAGCCACATAGTATATTGCACGGCCCACTTAGTATATAGCACTGCCAACATAGTATATAGCGCGGCCACATAGTATATAGCGCAGCCCACATAGTATATAGCACGGCCCACATAGTATATAGCGCGCCCACATAGTATATTGTGTGGCCCACATAGTATATAGCACTCCCACATAGTATATAGCACAGCCACATAGTATATAGCGTGGCCCACATAGCATATAGTACAGCCACATAATATATAGCACGGCCCACATAGTATATAGCATGGCCCACATAGTATATAACACATCTCACATAGTATATATCACGGCCCACATAGTATATAGCACGGCCCACATAGTATATCGCGCGGCCTGCATAGTATATAGCGCGGCCCATATAGTATATAGAGCGGCCCACATAGTATATATCACAGCCACATAGTATATAGCGTGGCCCACATAGTATAAAGCACGGCCCACATAGTATATAGCGCTGCCCACATAGTATATAGTGCGGCCCACATAGTATATAGCGCGGCCCACATAGCATATAGCACGGCCTACATAGTATATAGCGTGGCCCGCATAGTATATAGCGCGGCCCGCATAGTATATAGCACTGCCCACATAACACCCCCCCTCCCAGGAATGGCCCCACAGTCCAGCACTCACTGACATATATATATATATATATATATATATATATATAAAAAAAAAAAACACAATCCTCACCTCTCCTCGTGCCCCGCGCAGCTCCCGGCTCCTGCCTTAGTGGCTGCTCTGCCCGGCACACAGTGAGTGCGCGATGATGTCATCATGCACCCGCAGTGTGGGCAGAGGGGAATAATGGGAGAGGGAGCATCAGCTGACGCTGTCTCCTCCATCAATGCTTTGAATTGTACCGGCAGACGCCGGTATAGTTCAATGTGGCGGCAGCGGTGGGTGGAGTCGGCGCTAGTGGCAGACGGGCCCCCCTGCCTCACAGGGGCCCCATAGTGGCTGCGTGATGTACCGCTAGCTGGGGGCCCCTGGGGGGCGGGGGACCTAGGCAGCTGCCTGGTCTGCCTGCCCCTAACGCTGGCCCTGCAGCTGACCATTTAGATCAGGGGTGGGGAACCTCAGGCCCATTTACGGCCCTCGATGACCTTTCATCAGGCCCCGGGCAGATTCTCAGGGACCGCAGTGCTTTGGCAGGGAGCTGTATTTTGATTGCCACCAGCTCATTAAATTCTTCTTGCTCTGTTAGCACACATACGCAGTGTTCACTACTGAACACTGAAGGGCATGCAATGAAAGATTACCTCCTGATACCAGCGCCAGAGTCAGGATGTACTTTGTAGGCGGAGTTTGTATGGCCCCGAAAGGATGGTAGAAATATCCAAATGGCCCTGGCAGAAAAAAGATTCCCTGCCTCTGATTTAGATGAACAAAGCTGCAGCTAATTCTCCCATATCTCTAGGTTGCAAAGCAGAATTGTGCACATCTCATATACAGTAGATTAGCACAGTACCTCTAGCACCCTGTTTGTCCATATATGTGTTGCCCATTCTTTAAGCTACTGTTCTACACTATTGAGCCCCTTCTGATCGCTCTTTTCCTTATCTTGTGACAGTTGGCACAGCAGGTAAACTAGCATTTGCGAACCCAGACTCATCCATCAGACTGTCAGATAGCGAAGTGTGATCTGTCACTTCACAGAACACATTTTCACTGTTCTAGAGTCCGATGGTGGTTTTATACTACTCTAGCCGATGTTTGACATTGTGCTTGATGGTGTAAGGCTTTCATGCAGCTGCTTGGCCATGGAATCCCATGCCTCAAAGTTCTTGGAGCAGAGTTTTTTATGTTGATGACAGAGGAGGTTCGACTGCAGTTATTGAATCGCTAGAGCATTGGCTCTGTAAATTTACATTTTTTCTACTTGACTGGGTTTTTGTGGTTCCCAAATGCTTATACTTTTCAATAATATCATTCACAATTGATTGTGGAATATTTTGGATCGAAAAATAAATAGGAACATTAGGGATTGGTAAGAAAGGTGGAGGCTCACAATGAGTAATGAAATTTTTAATTTTCCAGTTGAAAACATTTATGGCAAACTTCAGGGACTAGTGTGGTGGGGTACATTCTGCAACTTCTGCCTTTAGCTCCAATATTTTTTGTCTCGCACTTGCTGTATATGGCAAATTTGGTGCAAATTTATTTATAGATTAATGTTTTCCAATTCATATTTATATATATATATATATATACTGTATATTATATATATATATACCGTATTTCTCTTGTTTTGTATAAATGTATGCTTCAGCATTTTTTTCTTAATGATGTGGGATATTGATGTCTATGACTCTGGATTGTGTTCTGTAATGACAGATAAAATCACCTATAATCCTTATGAAGTGGCCAATTTTGTAATAGTGTCGCACCACCTAATCCTTTGAAATAAAAAAGGAAAAAATAACCCTAAGATTAAAAGGATCAGCAGAACCATTTCCACCTCCATCATCAGATTAATGTGTGGAAATGGAGGTTGGATATATGGGACGGATGAAAACAAAGAATCATAGTGTTAAGTGTATATACTTTGTTCATTTCGGCTACTTCCTGGGCTTACCGGTTTTATGAGTTATATGAATATGGATACTTGTACTTTACTTTTGATTTCTATGTATTCCACTAGTTGTACGTTGTGTGTTATGGTTATAGTGTTGCCATTAACCCCTTCATGACCCAGCCTATTTTGACCTTAACACCTTAACGACCGCCAATACGACTTTTAACGGCGGTCATTAAGGGTACTTAAACCACAGCGCCGTTAATTAACGGCGCTGTGGAAAAAGTGAATAGCGCCCCCCAGAGGCGCATTTTCTCCGGGGTCTTGGCTACCGGGGGTAGCCGAGTCAACAGAGAACATGAATGGGTCGGTTTTTACCAACACCGATGTTGCGATCGCCGTTATTAACCCTATAACGGCGACTGCAACAAAACAAAAAAAAAAGTTGTGCCATTTAATTTCTCTGTCCTCTGATGTCATCTCACATGTCCTCTCCGATGTCCTGCATGTGGCCCCAGGGCCCTCCGATGAAGAAAATGGCGGGCGCATGCTCAGTGCGCCCGCCGCTATGTGCCGCTGTGCTGGGGGGGATGGGCAAATATTCTCTGGGGTCTCGGCTACCGGGGGTAGCCGAGACCCCAGAGAACATGATCCGGGTCGGTATTCACCGATCCCGGTGTTGCGATCGCGTCTATGCAAGCATAGACGCGATCGCAAAAAAAAAAAAAAAAAGATTTCTCTCCCCTCTGATGTGATCGCACATCAGAGGGGAGAAAATGAGGGTCCCCAGGTCCCCCGATCGCCCCCCCTATACTTACCGATGTCCTCCGTCCTCCCGCAGGCCCCAGGATCCCGGCGTCTTCTTCCTGCAAAAAAAAAAATGGCGGGCGCATGCGCAGTGCGCCCGCCGATCTGCTTGGCGGCAGATTCAAAATTTTTTTCATTTATTCTCCAGAAAGTGCATTTTGATCACTGTGATAAACTATCACAGTGATCAAAATAAAAAAAAACAGTACATAACCCCCCCATTTATCACCCCCTTAGTTAGGGACATATAATAAAATATAGAAATTATATTTATTTTCATTTTTCTGTTAGGGTTAGGGTTATAATTAGGGTTAGGGTTATAATTAGGGTTAGGGTTAGCATTAGGGTTAGGGTTAGCATTAGGGTTAGGGTTATAATTAGCGTTAGGGTTAAGCTGGGTTCATACTGCGTTATGGCAGTCCGTTAGATGGACTGCGTTACACCGCGGTATAACGCGGTGTAACGCAGTCCGTTAGCGCTGCCATTCACCCCCATTTGAGGGCGCATCGCGACGCATGCCGTAAAGCGGCATGCGTTTGCGACGTGCTATCATTCAGTGACGGTGCCTCGGACGCGGGCTGCAGCGTCTGGGCTCCGTCACCGCTAGCGCAGATGAATCATCTGCTGATTCCTCTGCGCTAGTGGGTATAGCATAACGCGATTGCGTTATGCTATACCGTTACCAGCCCGTTAACGCTATGTGTTGAACGGACTGGTAAAACGCAAAATGAACCTAGCCTTAGGGTTAGGGTTATAATTAGGGTTAGAATTAGGGTTAGGGTTACAATTAGGATTAGGGTTAAAATTAGGTTAGGGTTACAATTAGAGTTAGGGTTACAATTAAGGTTAGGGTTATAATTAGGGTTGGAATTAGGGTTGGGATTTAGGTTAGGATTAGGGTTGGGATTAGGGTTAGGGGTGTGTTGGGATTAGGGTTGGAGCTAGAATTGAGGGATTTCCACTATTTAGGCACATCAGGGGGTCTCCAAACACGACGTGGCGTTCAAAAAGTCAAATGGCGCTCCCTCCCTTCCGAGCCCTGCCGTGCGCCCAAACAGTGGTTTACCCCAACATATGGGGTATCAGCGTACTCAGGACAAATTGCACACCAATTTTGGGGTTCTAATTTCTCCTGTTACCCTTGGGAAAATAAAAAATAGCTGGCTAAAAAAAATCATTTTTGAGAAAAAAAATGATTTTTTATTTTCACAGCTCTGCGTTTATAAATTTCTGTGAAACACTTGGGGGTTCAAAGTGCTCACCACTCATCTAGATAAGTTCCTTAAGGGGTCTAGTTTCCAAAATGGGGTCACTTGTGGGGGGTTTCCACTGTTTAGACACATCAGGGGGTCTCCAAACACGACTGGCTTTCAAAAAGTCAAATGGCGCTCCCTCCCTTCCGAGCCCTGCCGTGCGCCCAAAAAGTGGTTTACCCCAACATATGGGGTATCAGCGTACTCAGGACAAATTGCACACCAATTTTGGGTTCTAATTTCTCCTGTTACCCTTGGAAAAATAAAAAATAGCTGGCTAAAAAAAACATTTTTGAGAAAATAAATGATTTTTCATTTTCACGGCTCTGCGTTTATAAATTTCTGTGAAGCACTTGGGGGTTCAAAGTGCTCACCACACATCTAGATAAGCTCCTTGGGGGTCTAGTTTCCAAAATGGTGTCACTTGCAGGGGGTTTCTACTGTTTAGGTACATCAAGGGCTCTGCAAACACAACATGACGCTCGCAGAACATTCCATCAAAGTCTGCATTACAAAATGGCGCTCCTTCCCTTCCAAGCACTCCCATGCGCCCAAACAGTGGTTTCACCCCACATATGGGGTATCAGCGTACTCAGGAAAAATTGCACAACAACTTTTTGGGTCCAATTTCTCCTGTTACCCTTGGGAAAATAAAAAAAATAGCGGGCTAAAGAATCATTTTTGAGGAAAAAAATGATTTTTTATTTTCACGGCTCTACGTTTATTAATTTCTGTGAAGCACTTGGGGGTTCAAAGTGTTCACCACACATCTAGATAAGTTCCTTAAGGGGTCTAGTTTCCAAAATGGTGTGATTTGTGGTGGGTTTCGACTGTTTAGGCGTATCAGGGGCTTTCCAAACGCGACATGACGTCCAATTTCAATTCCAGCCAATTTTGGTTTGAAACAGTCAAACGGCGCTCCTTCCCTTCCAAGCCCTGCCGTGCACCCAAACAGTGGTTTACCCCCACATATGGGGTATTGGCATGCTCAGGACAAATTGCACAAAAACTTTTGGGGTCTTGTTACCCTTGGGAAAATAAAAATTGGGGTGAACAGATCGTTTTTGTGGAAAAAATATGATTTTTTATTTTCACGGTTCTATGTTATAAACTTCTGTGAAGCATTTGGAGGTTCAAAGTGCTCACCACACATCTAGATAAGTTCCTTAGGGGGTCTAATTTCCAAAATGGGGTCACTTGTGGGGGGTTTCCACTGTTTAGACACATCAGGGCCTCTACAAACACGACATGACGTCCAGCCAATTCTGCGCTGAAAAAGTCAAACGGCGCTCCTTCCCTTCCAAGCTCTGCCTTGCACCCAAACAGTGGTTTACCCCCACATATGGGGTATCAGTATGCTCAGGAGAAATTGCAAAACAAATTTTGTGGTTCATTTTTTCTTTTAACAGTTGTGAAAAAAAAAAATAGGTTCCGAAGTAAAGTTTTTGCAAAAAAGTTAAATGTTAATTTTTTCCTTCCACATTGCTTCAGTTCCTGTGAAGCACGTAAAGGGTTAATAAACTTCTTGAATGTGGTTTTGAGCACTTTGAGGGTGCAGTTTTTAGAATGGTGTCACTTTTGGCTATTTTCTATCATATAGACCCCTCAAAGTGACTTCAAATGTGATGTGGTCCCTAAAATAAAAATGGTGTTGTAAAAATGAGAAATCGCTGGTCAACTTTTAGACATGTGGGAAATGTTATTTATTAAGAAATTTGTGTGACATATCTCTCTGATTTAAGGCATAAAAATTTAAAGTTTGAAAATTGTTAAATTTTCAAAATTTTCGCCATATTTCCGTTTTTTTCATAAATAAACACAAGTCATATCAAAGAAATTTTACCACTAACGTGAAGTACAATATGTCACGAAAAAACAGTCTCAGAATCAGCGGGATTCGTTAAAGCGTTCCAGAGTTATAACCTCATAAAGTGACAGTGGTCAGAATTGTAAAAATAGGCCCTGTCATTAAGCTGCAAAATGGCTCTGTCACTAAGGGGTTGAAGACCTTGCCATTTTTTGCAATTCTTCTCCTTTATGAGGTAATAACTCTGGAACGCTTCAATGTATCATAGCGATTCTGAGATTGTTTTTTCGTGACATATTGGGCTTCATGTTAGTGGTAAATTTAGGTTGATCATTTTTGCGTTTATTTGTGAAAAAAACATAAATTTGGTGAAAATGTTGAAAATTTTCGCAATTTTCAAATTTTGAACTTTTTTTCTGATAAACCAGAGAGTTATGTGACACAAAATAGTTAATAAATAACATTCTCCGCATGTCTACTTTACATCAGCACAATTTTGGAAAAAAAATTTTTTTTTCTTATTAGGAAGTTATAAGGGTTAAAAGTTGACAAGCGATTTCTCATTTTTACAACAAAATTTACAAAACCATTTTTTTTAGGGACCACCTCACATTTCGAAGTCACTTTGAGGGATCTATATGGTAGAAAATGCCCAAAAGTGACACCATTCCAAAAACTGCACCCCTCAAGCTACTCAAAACTACATTCAAGAAGATTAACCCTTCAGGTGCTTCACAGGAGCTAAAACAACGTGGATGGCGAAAAAAAATGGACATTTTAATTTTTCCAACAAAAATTTGCTTTTAGCATCAATTTTTTCATTTTCACATGGGCAACAGGATAAAATGGATCCTAAAATTAGTTGAGAAATTTGTCCTGAGTACACCGATGCCTCATATGTGGTCATAAACCACTGTTTGGGCGCACGGCAGGTCTCAGAAGGGAAGGAGCGCCATTTGACTTTTTGAATGGAAAATATGCTGGAATATTTAGCGGTTGCCATGTCGCATTTGGAGAGCCCCTGTGTGCCTAAACATTGGAGCACCGCCACAAGTGACCCAATTTTGGAAACTAGACCCCCAAGGAACTTATCTAGATGCATAGTGAGCAATTTGAACCCCCAGGTGTTTCACAAATTGATCCGTAAAAATGAAAAAGTACTTTTTTTTCACAAAAATTTTCTTTTAGCATCAATTTTTTCATTTTCACATAAGCAACAGGATAAAATGGATCCTAAAATTTGTTGGGCAATTTCTCCTGAGTACACAGATACCTCATATGTGGTCATAAACCACTGTTTGGGCGCACGGCAGGGCTCAGAAGGGAAGGCGCGCCATTTGACTTTTGAATGGAAAATGAGCTCCAATCGTTAACTTTTGCCATGTTGCGTTTGGAGAGCCCCTGTGTGCCTAAACATTGGAGCACCCCCACAAGTGACCCCATTTTGGAAACTAGACCCCCAAGTAACTTGTCTAGATGCATAGTGAGCAATTTGAACCCCCAGGTGCTTCACAATTTGATCCGTAAAAATGAAAAAGTACTTTTTTTTCACAAAAATTTTCTTTTAGCGTCAATTTTTTCATTTTCACATGAGCAACAGGATAAAATGGATCCTAAAATTTGTTGGGCAATTTCTCCTGAGTACACAGATACCTCATATGTGGTCATAAACCACTGTTTGGGCGCACGGCAGGGCTCAGAAGGGAAGGAGCGCCATTTGACTTTTTGAAAGGAAAATTAGCTCCAATCGTTAGTGGACACCATGTCGCTTATGGAAAGTATATAGTGTATGTCAGGTTGGTGTGTAGTGTAGTATACACCACACACACACCAACAACCTGATGTACACTATATTACACCACATCAACCTGACGTACACTACGCCACACACACCAACCTGACACTACGTCAGGTTGGTGTGTGTGGTGTAGTGTACGTCAGGTTGGTGTGTGGTGTAGTGTACGTCAGATTGGTGTGTGGTGTAGTGTACGTCAGGTTGGTGTGTGTGGTGTAGTATACACCACACATACACACCAACCTGACGTACACTGCGCCACACACACCAACCTGACACACTACGTCAGGTTGGTGTGTGTGGTGTAGTGTATGTCAGGTTGGCGTGTGGTGTAGTGTAGTGTACGTCAGGTTGGTGTGTGTGTGTGTAGTATACACCACACATACCCACCAACCTGACATACACTACGCCACACACACCAACCTGATGTACACTACGTCACACACACCAACCTGACACACTACGTCAGGTTGGTGTGTGTGATGTAGTGCACGTCAGGTTGGTGTGTGGTGTAGTGTAGTGTACATCAGGTTGGTGGGTGTGTGGTGTAGTATACACCACACACCCACCAACCTGACACACTACGTCAGGTTGGTGTGTGAGGTGTAGTGCATGTCAGGTTGGCGTGTGGTGTAGTGTAGTCTACGTCAGGTTGGTGTGTGGTGTAGCGCATGTAAGGTTGGCGTGTGGTGTAGTTAGTGTACGTCAGGTTGGTGTGTGTGTGGTGTAGTATACACCACACATACACACCAACCTGACGTACACTACGCCACACACACCAACCTGATGTACACTACGCCACACACACCAACCTGACACACTACGTCAGGTTGGTGTGTGTGGTGTAGTGTATGTCAGGTTGGTGTGTGGTGTGGTGTGGTGTAGTCTACGTCAGGTTTGTGTGGGTGAGTTCTGTAGGGGAATGTCAGGATGTGTTTAGTCCATGGACGTGTGATGAATTCTGAAGCATTCATTCAAACACAGTCCAGGTTTGTCAGGACACGTTTCACATTGGAAACTAGTGGTTTTTCTTGTCCCCCTTTTATAGCACACCCGGCACCTTTTTCTTATCCCCTCACTGGGAAAATGTTGCCCTGGTACCATGCGGGAAACTTGAGTTCCAGGGGTCCTGGGGCGCGCTCCCTCCTCCTCTCCAAAAATCATGGCCTTTATCACCGCCTCCTGGAACTGAAGGAAGGTGTTGTTGGTCTGGCCTGTACGTTGTGATAGCACGTATGCGTTATACAATGCCAGTTTTTTATACCACACCTTCGTCTTCCGCAAGGCACTATAGGGCAGGAGGACTTGATCAGAAAGATCAACTCCCCCCACGTGTTTATTGTACCCCAGGGCACAGTCCGCTTTGTGGACCTGTGCAGGGGTACCTCGAACGGTGGTGGCCGTGGTGTCGGGACCATGGATAGTGGTCAAGAAAAAGACTCTCTTTTGTCTTTGAACTTGACCACAAGCATGTTGCCGCTACATTGGGCTCGGCTCTCACCCTTTGGGAGAGCCTGCTCAATTAGCGACAAAGAAGACCCCTCTGGTTTCTGCGCACGGTACCGCAAGCGACGGTAGCTCTGGCAGAGAGGGATTGAAATAGTGTATGCTTGTATAAAAGTTATCAACGTACAGATGGTAACCTTTATCAAGCAGTGGATGGACCAAATCCCACACTATTTTCCCACTCACCCCCAGAGCAGGTGGACATTCTGGGGGCTGGATCTTGGTGTCCTTCCCTTGGTAAACTCTAAAGCTGTGAGTGTACCCTGAGGTACTCTCACACAGCTTAGAGAGTTTTATCCCGTACCTCGCCCTCTTGCTGGGCAGGTACTGACGGAACTGAAGCCTCCCTTTGAAGTGGATGAGGGATTCATCCACACAAATTTCCTTTCGGGAATGTACACTTCAGCAAGTTTGTTGCTGAAGTGTTCGATGACTGGCCGAATTTTGAACAGTCTATCAAAATTCGGGTCATCGCGGTGAAGGCTGTCAGTGTTGTCCCTGAAATGAAGAAACTTATGAATCGCCTCAAAACGTTTGCGAATCATAACCATGCCAAATACTGGAGTTTGATATAAAATATCAGTACTCCAGTATTGGCGAATTTCTGGTTTCTTCACAATCCCCATGTGAAGGACCAGTCCCCAATATTTCATCATTTCTACAGAGTCAACGGGACTCCAAGCAGAAAATGATGAATTTGGGTTTTGGGCAAAAAATTGGTGGGCGTACAAGTTTGTTTGTTCTACCATGAGACTGACGATTGACTCCCAGAAATAGACTTTGAAAAAGTCTATTTCCCTGAAGTTGGCAGTCTTAAACTGGATTCCTGATTGGGGAACAAAATCAGGAATCCGTGGAGCAAAATTTTCAGGGATGGGGGTCCAGGAGGGGGCACTAGTGCTAGGTTGGGCGTGACTAGCACTAGGTTGGGGGAAACTCACACTTGGCTGTTGGGCTTCCTCCAAGGACTCCGACTCTTCCTCTAAGGCCTCCGACTCTTCCTCCCTGGGCTCCGGACGGTTTCTTGTCCTGCGACATCTTGGTGGTGGCAAGTCTGTGTTGCTGGAGGAGGAAGAGGGGGAGGAATAGAGAAAGGTGGGGTCCTCTCCCTCACTATCAGTTTCGGAGGCAAGAAAGGCATATGCCTCGTCAACTGAGTAGACCCTCTGTGACTGGGATGACTTGGATGAGCGGGACATTGTGTGTGTGGTGTGTTGCGTGTACAAAATCTAAACTTTATTATAGTGTGTGTGTGCGTGTGTATGTGCGAGTGTTTGGTGTAACTTTATGCTGCAGGAGGAGGCTGTCAGGCACAGGGGGCTATCAGCGAGGAGGAGCTGTCAGCGGGGCTGTCAGGTGCAGGAGGAGGCTGTCTGGTGCGTGGGGGCTGTCAGGCGTGGGGGGGCAGGAGGGGAGCAGAGGATAGCTGTAGATGGAGCCAGCAGCAGCAGGTGATCAGCCGGGCAGGGGGTGATCAGCGAGGCAGGGGGTGATCAGCGGAGGCAGGGGGTAATCAGCGGGGCACGGGGTGATCAGCGGGGCACGGGGTGATCAGCGGGGCAGGGTGTGATCAGCAGGGCACGAGGTGATCAGCGGGGCAGGGGGTGATCAGCGGAGGCACAGGGTGATCAGCGGGGCACGGGGTGATCAGTGGGGCACGGGGTGATCAGCGGGGCACGGGGTGATCAGTCGCGGGGGAGGGCAAAAGGGGAGCAGAGGGCCAGCTACAGATGTAGCCAGCAGCAGCAGGTGATCAGGGGGGCACGGGGTGATCAGGGGGCACGGGGTGATCAGGGGGGCACAGGGTGATCAGTGTGGCAGGGGGTGATCAGGGAGGCAGGAGGAGGGCAGGGGGTGATGACCAGAGGAGGATGGGGCTGTCAGGTGCAGGTGGGGGCAGGAGGGGAGCAGATGACCAGCAGATGCAGACGGCAGCAGCAGGTGATTAGGGAGGGGAGGGGGTGATCAGGGGTGATCAGTGGGGGGTGATCACCAGGGGAGGGGGAGATCAAATGGAGCTGTCAGGCGCGGGGGGGCAGGAGGGGAGCAAATGGAGCCCGCAGGAGGAGGGGAGAAAATGCAGCAGCAGCAGAATTAGGGGAGCAGGGGGAGATCACCAGAGCAGGTGGTGATCAGGGGTGAGAGAGTGGAGATTGGGGGGAGTGGAGGACAGGAGGGGTGAGTACCTGTCCTCAGCAGCAGTGGTGGTGCAGGCAGAGGCAGTGGCGGCGGCGGGCAGTGGCGGGGGCGGCGATCGCGGTCTCTGGGGGGCAGGTCAGCGGTCAGGAACCTCGCTCCTCAGCTTCCACGGATGGGATGGGATGAAGCTGAGGAGTGAGGCAGCCATTATTTTACTCCGCCCCTCCACATCTGATTGGACGGCTAGCGTTACATGGATGCTAGCTCCAATCAGAGCTGAGAGGGGTGAAATAAAGGACACCGGGAGTGATCGTAGACCCGGGGGGGCTAGGCCACCCCCCTGGGGTCAAGTATAGGTCCCCCTGTACCTGGGGGTTGAGTGACCGGGGTCAGTGAACGGCACCCGACCGAGGCGGGCGATCATTCCATGACACAGGGTATGCGTCATAGGTCGGATTGGCACCGACTTTCATGACGCATACGCTGTGTCAAAGGTCGGGAAGGGGTTAATGGGCTTAGTTGTGTTAGAATAGGCAGCTATAATAGGTATGACCCTTCAATTTTGTGTGTCGGAACGGCTGGTGATATCTCTCACAGGAGCAGTCTATAGAGTTACTCACAGGTGCAGGTCACAATAGTATTGTTGCAGATCACGGAAAGCTAATGATACAGGCCACAGTTATCTCCTTGTCATTGCTGGCTACAGCTCGTATTCCTGTGTCAGGCCATAGCACCATTTAGTTTTTCAGCCAGTAGACCCTCTCACTGGCCATGTAATGCTCAACACAAGTGGCTGCAGGGCAGATCGATGCTACCATGGGTCACTTTAGAGCAGGGATCTCAAAATCAAATACACAGAGGGCCAAAATTAAAAGCATGCGCAACGTCGCGGGTCAACCTAGATATTTATTAGAGAACTCTACAATTGAGGAAGTTTTTCCTTTTCAAATATAATGATGAACTTTTTCATATGGAAACAAACTTGAAGGGGTTGTCCCATGAACAAAGTACATTTTAATTAATAGATCTTAGAATACAATATTGGAATAATATAATATGTTATGTAATTGAAGTAAAAATAAGAAAAAGAAATAAAAGAGAGAGGTGCCAGGACCAAGGTGTTATACTGTTATTAAGAACAATACTTTTATTGAATACAGTTTAAAAAAAATCATACAATGTAATCAAAGCAGCAGGGTCTTGTGGGAGACCTGATCATATCCATGTACTTATGATTTCTTGTGAGTATACTTTATGCCCTTTATCCCCTGTAGAGATCCACTACTTTACTTACTTTACTGCTATTGAGCCTTACTGCTATTGAGTCTTACTGCTATTGGGCCTTACTGCTATTGAGCTTTACTTATTCTGGGGTACCTGCATTGCATTATTATATCATCAGAAATCCTTTATACTTACATGTTCTATATTTATTGCTATGGGCATTAATGAACTAACCCTATTTATAGGATATAAAATTTTGAATAATACAGATAACAAAGTATGATGCAAACTAAAATGACCCCAAACACAGTATGATACCCTCATAGTGAATTACTCCTCAGTACCCTCCACATGCACAGTATGATGACCCTACTGTACTCTCCTCCCTCAATCCCCCAACAAAGAATGGTGACCCATTACAGTATGATTCTCCAACTGTAACCCCCCACACAGCCCTCCATACAGTTCAATGGCCATAAAAAGTGTTCTAAATAGTATAATGGGCCACACACAATCCACCATACTCCATACAGTATAAATGGACCCTGAATTGCCTTCAATACAGTATAATGGCCCCACATAGTACTCCATACAGTATAATGGGCCCACACAGTGCTCTCTACAGTATAATGGCCTCACATAGGGCTACAAAGATGTATAAAGGGCCCCACATAGTGCTCCATACAGTATAATGGCCCCACATAGTGCTCCATGTAGTATAAAGGGCCCACACAGTGCTCTATACAGTATAATGTATAGCCCCACATTGTGTTCCATTCAGTATAATGGCCCCACATATTGCTCCATACAGTATAATGGCCCCAAATAGTGCTCCATATAGTATAATGGCCCCACATAGTGCTCCATACCATATAATGGGCCCACTATAGTGCTCCATACAGTATATTAATCCCCACATTAAGAAAAAAAATATTAACTTCTGCCCATTCCCCCGCTGCTCCAAGCTCTTCATGGTTTTTTTCAGATCCTCTGTACACCTCTGTACAGCGGGCGCATTGTAATGACTTGATCGACCTGTCAGATGCAGAGGTTGAATGATGGGAGAGGGAGCATGAGCTTCCTACATCATTGCTTTCAACTGTATGTGCATCATCTAGGATGGCGATATAGTTCAAAGTGTGAAGCTGGGCTGGGAACTTGCCCAGCATCACGATCCAAATATACTCATCCTGCGGTCCAGATTTGGCCTGCGGGCTAAAGTTTGACAAATGTGCTTTAGAGGGTCACACATTCTAGGTCAGGGCATCTCCACATGTGGTCGACTTGCAGGCACTGGTGTGTAGCCCAGCTGCGCTTGAGGTCACATGTTACCCTGGAGGATGCACAGAAGGTAAACCCACAAATATACCCGATATTCATTCACACCTTCACTTTTCCCTGGAGCCACCAGAGGGAGCCCTTGGAGAGTATGCATATATATAAGGGTAGTGGAGAGACGGAGCAGTAGTTGTTTCCAGGCAGTCTAGCTGAGAGTTGGCTAGTTGTTGGTGTTACCTCAGATGAGCAGAGAGAAAAGTTACCTTAGAACGTGACAAGCTGATAGTTCCCTAGAAAAAGTGGAAAGTAGCTCTTGAAGTGAGCATAGATCAGTCTGACAGAAGGTCCTGATAGCTACTTCGGACAGAGCCTCAGAAGGAAGCGAAAGAAAGGGAGCTGCAGTGTTTGAAAGACCGAAGACTACAGCTTGTACTTAGTTTATTTTGAGGAGTCCAGTAGTAGTGGAGGAAGATTGCCACTTAGCCTGGTCAAAACTGAGTCAACTGAGGTATTTATAGTGAGCAAGCATGCCGACACTTTGAGAGCAGTGAAGAGAAGGAGAAACTGCCATCTACTGCTAGTGTGTGCTTATGTTAAAGGTGAGAGTAGGACGAAAGGCGAGCGGAAAAGGGAAAGAGAGTGACAGAGGTTGAAACGCATTGATCGCTTACCTCTACTCTGCACTACCGGACACCGGGTCCGAGCTTGCTAGCATCTACACGACTAGTAGGAGAAACCGGAGACCCTGTGGGACTTCAAGTCGCAGGGGCCCAGCAGTGCTGATACTTAACCGGGGTCAGGAAGAACAGGAGTCTGGTCAGCACAACCATTAGAGACTAAGTTCTATCCAAGAGAAGGCTCCACCACAAAGTCAGCCGGGCGTATACGAAGAAGACAGAGTTAGACTTCGTTTCACACAGGTCAGAAACTCACACACATACTGGAGTACGGAGGCCCTACACTTAATCAGTGGGATTACTGGACGTGCATCCTCCACCCTGACAGCTTCCCGGGACGTGCCTGCAACTACCATCAGTAAAGGTACAGAAAGAGACTTTCGTGTGTGTGTCTGCCTTATTGCTCCTGCACCCCTACACCGCCATATACCCTGAGGGATCAGTCTTGCCTGTGGAAGACTTAACACCTTGCTGCCCAGTAACAACCCCTCAGAGGATCTACCTTGCAGCGCTGGTCACCCTGACCAGGTACCACAGGTGGCGTCACGAACAAACTATATATACTTTATTCCCCTGTAAATATCCCACATTATTGAGGTGAGCCCCCAGGGCCACGGACCGAGCTGCGCTACCCGTGACATCCCCCATTGAAGTGAACGGGCTCGGTGCCGAGTACCCCACAGGCCCTGGCTACGGGCGACTCACTGGTCAGGAAGTAGCCATTAACCACTCACTGCATTTAGTGCAACTTCACCTTCTCCATGTCAGTGACTCTTAGCAGGCTCTGCAACTTTAGCAAACCCTAGCAGGCAGAGGCAAATCTGCATTTTTCTAGACCCCCACTAAAATTCAGTTTGGCACCCCCTTTCTATACACAGCTAGAGAAAGCACAGCAGTTCTGACTTGCAGGTGCCCATGTAAGGTCCTCTCCCATAGTATAATGTAAAACTAGGCACTCAGAAGACTGATTAGTGGAATCTATTAATAATTGACTGCAATTCAACAAATTAGATGTTTCGGTCTATACACTAGACCTTCACCAGTAAATGGATTGCTTTAAGAAAGACATGTCAGAAAAGCCAAGCATAGTGGTATGCTAGAGTTATCCACCACTTTGGTCAGAAGAAAGCACTTAAGCAGTTTGAGTATTTGTCATGCTTTTTGCAAACTTACAGTCACATGCCGAGAGACTGCTCTCCTGATTCTCTTAATGTTTAGGAAAATACGGTACTACAGCCCTGCTTCATTTAGAGAATTGAAGGGAGAAGCTAGTTGGCACATGACTGTAAATATGAAACCGCTGGAATTGACAAGCAGAGCCTAATCCTGACAATATACTTTATTAACAAAGCCATATATCACGTTACCTGAAAACTTATGGCTTTCTACATGTCTACAGGACCAGAACCAATAACAATACAGTAAAACATTACCAGAACCACCAGAACAGTACAGGAGTAAAGCAACACAACCACCATCAGTACATGAAATACATTACCAGAACCACCATCAGTACAGCAATACATTACCAGAACCCCCATGTGTACATGAAACACACCAGAACCATCAACATTAAAGAAATGCATCACCAGAACCATCATCAGTACATAACTACATCACCAAAAACACCATTAGTAAATGAATACATCACCAGAACTGCCATTAGTACATGAAGATATCACCTGAATCACCATCAGTGCAAAAATACAGTGGGTTCGGAAAGTATTTAGACCCCTTTAAATTTTTCACTTTTGTTTTATTGCAGCCATTTGGTAAATGCAAAAAAAGTTTATTTTTTTTCTCATTAATGTACACTCTGCACCCCATCTTGACTGAAAAAAATTAGAAATGCAGAAATTTTTGCAAATTTATTAAAAAAGAAAAACTGAAATATCACATTCAGACCCTTTGCTCTGTATTGAGTAGAAGCACCCTTTTGAGCTAGTACAGCGATGAGTCTTCTTGGGAATGATGCAACTAACTAGTTTTTACACCTGGATTTGGGAATCCTACGCCATTCTTCTTTGCAGATCCTCTCCAGTTCCGTCAGGTTGGATGGTGAACGTTGGTGAACAGCCATTTTCAGGTATGTCCAGAGATGCTCAATTGGGTTTAGGTCAGGGCTCTGACTGGGCCAGTCAAGAATGGTCACAGAGTTGTTCTGAAGCCACTCCTTTGATATTTTAGCTGTATGCTTGGGGTCATTGTCTTGTTGGAAGGTGAACCCTTCGGCCAAGTCTGAGGCCCAAAGCACTCTGGAAGAGGTTTTCATCCAAGATATCTCTGAACTTGGCCGCATTCATGTTTACTTCAATTACAACCAGTCATCCTGTCACTGCAGCTGAAAAACACCCTCATAGCATGATGCTGCCACCACAATGTTTCACTGTTGGGATTGTATTGGGCAGATGATGAGCAGTGCCTGGTTTTCTCCACACATACCTGATCACCAAAAAGTTCTATCTTTGTCTCATCAGACCTTAGAATCTTATTTCTCATAGTCTGGGAGTCCGTCATGTGTTTTTTAGCAAGCTCTATGTGGGCTTTCATATGTCTTGCACTGAGGAGAGGCTTCCGTTGGGCCACTCTGGTGTAGTGTTGCAGTGATAGTTGACTTTGTGGAACTTTCTCCCATCTCCCTACTGCAACTGTGGAGCTGAGCCACAGTGATCTTGGGGTTCTTCTTTACCTCTCTCACCAAGGCTCTTCTCCACGATTGCTCAGATTGGCTTGACGACCAGGTCTAGGAAGACTTCTGGTGGTCCTAAACTTCTTCCATTTAAGAATTATGGAGACCACTGTGCTCTTAGGAACCTTGAGTACTGCAGAAATTCTTTTGTAACCTTGGCCAGATCTGTGCCTTGCCACAATTCTGTCTCTGAGCTCCTTGGCCAGTTCCTTTGACCTCATGATTCTCATTTGATCTGACATGCACTGTGAGCTGTGAGGTATTATATAGATAGGTGTGTGCCTTTACAAATCAAGTCCTATCAGTATAATTAAACACAGATGGACTTCAATTAAGGAGTAGAACCATCTCAAGGAGGATCACAAGGAAATGGACAGCATGTGACTTAAATATGAGTGTCTGAGCAAAGGGTCTGAATACTTATGACCATGTGATATTTCAGATTTTTTTTTTTAATAAATTTGCAAAAATTTCTATATTTCTGGTTTTTATCAGTCAAGATGGTGCAGAGTGTACATTAATGAGGAAAAAAATGAATGCTTTTGCATTTACCATATGGCTGCAATGAAACAAAGAGTGAAAAATTTAAAGGGGTCTGAATACTTTCCGAACCCACTGTATTTTTGCACTGATGGTGATTCAAGTGATATATTCATGTACTAATGGTGGTTCTGGTAATGTATTCAGTTAACTATTGGTGTTTTCGGTGATGTAGTCATGTACTGATGATAAATGTCGTGAATCACAAGAGATGTAATGTCTGATTGAATTAGACAACTTCTTCCATCATTAAGTCTTTGCAGAATTTAACATGCAGAAGCTTTGGCGCATGTTTTTCTAGCAACCTGTGCACTTTTACCAAATTCTATAAACTCATCTTCCTACTGCTATAACCTTCCATAGACAGTGATAATCAGTGATATGCCCTAGGTGAAGTGACCTAGGCCCTAGGTGAGATGCAGTGATGTCATCATGCTGCTTGACGCTCGTTGTGTGACTTCTAACATGCAACAGGCCAGAAGGTAGAGTAGGTAGAAAGCCAATACTTTTAGCAGTATCCGATGGACGTTTAAACTTTTTAAGTACTGGGGACTGAAGCCGACTCCTGGACCAACCTAGCTGGCTTTTATTGGAATTGATGGTGTGGGCACGGAAGGTGTGTCCGTGTCATCACAGCAGTAGGCAGCTGTAATATACAGATATGCTCCCACATAGCTTTGACTACGGTAGTTCTATGAAACTCTTTGATTGTTAATCTCTAATGGAGAATAGCATAAAAAACATTAGAAGAAATCCAGAATTATTGTTTTTCTTCCTTCCGTCTTACAAAAAATGAAATAAATTAAACGTTATAGAAAAGTATTGTATGTGCTACAAAGAAAAAAGTAAAGCTCGTAGAATATGACAACCAAAACAATATTTTTTAAAACGTGATCTGTTTTGTTAAACATAAACTATCATGTCGACCCACAGAATAAAGTTGGAAGCAAGTAAGAGAGATCCAGGAACATGTTAAAATTCAAAATAACATCCATATCAGCTTATAACAATAAAAACACTGACGTGTTTCTGGTGCGTCAAGTACCACTATGTCCGTTGAGCTGGATCTCTTTTCCTTACTTCCAGTTTTGGGTGGTTTTGGCTGTAACACCATTCATACTCAAAGAATTGATCAATTATTTGCCAAATGTCTCATTTTTAAAAAAACAGTTAGAAACTAATATGTGCAGATGCACTTAATGTATTTCATGCTGATCACGTGCGGCGCTGGCTTCTCCCCCCTTTTTTGCTTGTTATTGGTACGTGGCTGACCACCACTTGTTGCCGTGCGCGCCGGGTTATGCATGCCATTTCATCTGTTTTTTTTTCTTTTGGTGATTGACCTAGGCTGCTGTACACACATACAGCAGCCTTGCCCTGCCCCAGGCTCTGCGTAATTGTGCACCTGTGTCTGGGCCTGTTTCACCCTTTATCTGTGGTTGCTGGTTTGGCAAGTGTGGAGGTCAGACCTGAAATGTCCATCTCTGGACCTGGTCGGTTTTTATCTGCGCTTGCCTTGCTGGCACCATGGGAGTGATTCAGCAATGCTTCAGGTACTTTTGCAGTATTTTTGCAGTTTTTTTTTGCAGTCTTGCTTTTAATATATTTAGGAGGCCGTAATGGCACAGCGAAAATAAAAAACGTAGAGTAGGACTGCCCCATATGAGAATGCCTTGTCGTGGCGGGGTGGCTCAAAGAATTGATCAATTATTTGCCAAATGTCTCATTTTTAAAAAAACAGAAACTAATATGTGCAGATGCACTTAATGTATTTCATGATGATCATGTGCGGCGCTGGCTTCTCCCCCCTTTTTTGCTTGTTATTGGTACGTGGCTGACCACCACTTGTTGCCGTGCGCGCCGGGTTATGCATGCCATTTCATCTGTTTTTTTCTTTTGGTGATTGACCTAGGCTGCTGTACACACATACAGCAGCCTTGCCCTGCCCCAGGCTCTGCTTAATTGTGCACCTGTGTCTGGGCCTGTTTCACCCTTTATCTGTGGTTGCTGGTTTGGCAAGTGTAGAGGTCAGACCTGAAATGTCCATCTCTGGACCTGGTCGGTTTTTATCTGCGCTTGCCTTACTGGCACCATGGGAGTGATTCAGCAATGCTTCAGGTACTTTTGCAGTATTTTTTTTTTTTTGCAGTCTTGCTTTTAATATATTTAGGAGGCCGTAATGGCACAGCGAAAATAAAAAACGTAGAGTAGGACTGCCCCATATGAGAATGCCTTGTCGTGGCGGGGTGGCTCAAAGAATTGATCAATTATTTGCCAAATGTCTCATTTTTAAAAAAAACAGTTAGAAACTAATATGTGCAGATGCACTTAATGTATTTCATGCTGATCATGTGCGGCGCTGGCTTCTCCCCCCTTTTTTGCTTATACTCCAGACAGGACTGGATTCGGGCATTACTGATGAGCAAGACAGTGTTTCTTCACAGAATAAAGTTAACATGTAAATTTTTACTGCATGATGAACCCTGTTAAAAAATTTGAAATAAAAAAACTATTCCAGATTTATTGTTGTTGTCTATAAAACCAGTGTGTGGTCAGCTCCAAAAAACTCTAGAGAGAGACTGTATCTAGCTCATCACTGCATTTAAGCAAGGATTCAGAATAGGTAGAGAGGGATAAAGGTGATGTCACTGCTCTATAGGGCTTCTCAGTGATGAACTGACAGGAGACAATGGCTCCTGCAGTGCATCACTGAGGTTACCTGAGTTCATTCTCTCACTTTATGGCAATTCTGCGTGGGAATTCTCTCACCCAGCATTGCCGGTGAGAGAATGAACTGTAGTGACGTCATTCTGTCCCGGCGTCTGAGCGATACACACAGCGGAGGATTACCTCCGCTGTCAGTTTATCATAGGGGCGGTGTAGAGCGCTGACATCACCCGATAATAACTGGACTACGGCGGACAGGTGATTTATTTTTATTACAGGAGACGATGGCATGGGGATTAGGTGATTGGTGAGTATGTACTCTATGTTATGTGTTGTATGTCATGTGTATGTTCTGTATGTTATATGTTCTGTGTATGTAATGTATGTGGTTTTTTTTTTTTACATTCAACACATTAGCCGGATTATGGGACTACTACTGTCCCATCATTGGCTAATGTGTCAGTGACTGTCAGTGTAGCATGCATAGCCGGGTAGGATTTGTAGTCCCATCCGACCAGGGTTGGACTGGCCCACCAGAGAACCGGAGAATCCTCCGGTGGGCCCTGGCTTCTCCTTCAGTAGAGTTCATAGTGCAAACCTTGCAGCTGCTATGGGGCTCTTCAGTGGGGGAGGAAAGGTGGGCCCTCAGAATCAAATCCTCCGGTGGGCCCAATGTTCTTCAGTCTGACACTGCATCCGACGATGTCTGCATATGCAGAGACACACACAGGCCCGCAGACCGCCACACAGCCCCGCACATACACAGATCACGCATACAGGC
>JARQOD010000003.1:137813389-137861393 GCA_033576555.1 Oophaga sylvatica
GGCCTTAGGCGTAGCACAGGCTCAGCAGGAGAACATCAGACACCGACCTCGGACAGACTTCAGATGATGGCGGGGTCATCACGGGTTGATGAAGTCCAGGATCATCTGGCACGGGCATACTAGTATGGCCTCACTCTCAGGCCTCGGGCGTAGCACAGGCTCAGCAGGAGAACATCAGACACCGGCCCAGGACGAACGTCAGACGATGGCGGGGTCATCACGGGTTGATGAAGTCCAGGGTCATCTGGCACGGGCATACTAGGACGGCCTCTCTCTCAGGCCTCAGGCGTAGCACAGGCTCAGCAGGAGAACATCAGACACCGACCCAGGACAGACGTCATCACAGGGTAGACCAAGGAGGAACCGGCAGGACAGGCAGGTTGTCACGGCAAGTGACCAGGCAGTCTCTGGGACAGGCAGGTTGTCACGGCTAGTGACCAGGGCAGTCTCTGGGACAGGCAGGTTGTCACGGCTAGTGACCAGGGCAGTCTCTGGGACAGGCAGGTTGTCACAGCAAGTGACCAGGCAGTCTCTGGGACAGGCAGGTTGTCACGGCTAGTGACCAGGGCAGTCTCTGGGACAGGCAGGTTGTCACGGCAAGTGACCAGGCAGTCTCTGGGACAGGCAGGTTGTCATGGCTAGTGACCAGGGCAGTCTCTGGGACAGGCAGGTTGTCACGGCTAGTGACCAGGGCAGTCTCTGGGACAGGCAGGTTGTCACGGCTAGTGACCAGGGCAGTCTCTGGGACAGACAGGTTGTCACGGCTAGTGACCAGGGCAGTCTCTGGGACAGGCAGGTTGTCACGGCAAGTGACCAAGGCAGTCTCTGGGACAGGCAGGTATATACGACCTGATATGGTGGAGCCTCCAGGTAGGCTGCAGTCGGATGGCAGATGATCGCTCCCAGGTGAGCAGGCAAGAGCCGGGGATCTCTGCAGATGATGTCCGAACTTCCGGATGGAGCTGCAGTCGGATGGCAGATGATCGCTCCTAGGTGAGCAGGCAAGAGCCGGGGATCTCTGCAGATGACGTCCGAGCCTCTGGATGGAACTGCAGACGGATGGCAGACAGGCAAACCGACAGGTAACAG
Organism: Oophaga sylvatica; assembly: GCA_033576555.1. NCBI lineage: Eukaryota > Metazoa > Chordata > Amphibia > Anura > Dendrobatidae > Oophaga > Oophaga sylvatica. The sequence goes on from JARQOD010000003.1 coordinate 137,814,479, forward strand.
GCAGGTAACTGGAATCAGGAGCTGATGGCTGAAACAGAGTTAGACTGCACAGGAACAACCGGGACACGGATTGGATCTCAGGGAGTCAGGAACACAGACAGGAACATGGATTGGATCTCAGGGAGTCAGGAACACGGACAAGAACATCAGGAACACGGATTGGGTCTCAGGGAGTCCGGAACACGGACAAGAACATCAGGAACACGGATTGGGTCTCAGGGAGTCAGGAACACGGACAGGAACATGGATTGAATCACAGGAACACGGACTGGAACACAGGCCTCGGACTCGGACATCTGGCACCGATCAGCAGGCTCCGGACATCTGGCAATGATCGGCAGGATCCGGACATCAGGCAGGAAGGATAGGATCCGGACATCTGGAAGTGGTCGTCGGACATCGGACATCAGGCCATGGTCATCAGGCATAGGATCCGGACATCTGGCAGCGACCTGAAAAGGAACCCCAGCGGTCTGGTGCAAGCCCCGCCAGGCTCAACGAGAGCTGGCCAGGGATTGCACAGAGACTGAGCACAGAGTAACAGAAACTCAGCACACACGGACTCCTTCTTCCAAGATGAACTCAGGTTATATAGCAAGGATTCACAGTCACTGGCACAGGGTTCTGGACACAGCAGGATTTCAGGAACATAACACAAAGGACACAGTTCAGACAGTCAGGTACAGGATGCGATCCAAGATCAGGGGTTCAGGTAATTAGACACAGCAGGAACAGGCCTGGATATACAGCCTCCAGGAACGGCGATCTGGGTAATCAGCCCCCAGCATAGGCGGAAACACAAGACACAATTCAGACATTCAGGTACCGGGTTTGATCCAGGATCAGGGAACAAGACACAGCAGGAACAGGGAATCAGCTCTCCAGAGCTGATCAACTTCAGAGCAGGAGCTGAACACACAACCACATACGGCTAGGTTCAGGGATTCAGTGTGGATTCAATGTGAAGCTCTGGCAACGCCCACTAGGGCTGGGGAACTTTATATATGAGCTGCTTCACAGCGATAGGCTGGAGCAGTAATTCTAGTAAACACCCAATCCACATAAAAGCAGGACAGGTGTGGGCCGCGCCCCTATGCAGAGCCAGACAGCACAACACAGAGGGAACCCAACAATGGCTGCTGCCAACCACGCAGTAAGTCATGCACCACTGCAGAGGACTTTGCAAGCTACGGATGGCTTTCACAGCAAGTCAGGAACCGCACATGCGGGCGGTCATGCAAAGCAGCGGAGCCACTCACGCAAGTACAGGTACGCAGCAGAGCCGGGAACTGAGCAGCATCCATATAGGTAACAGACAACAGTATCCCAGCTGGTTAGGGGGAAAGGAGCAAAAGGGTTAATGCAAAAAACATGCAGAGTAACGCTGGAAAACAAAGTACAGACAATACCAGCGTTACAGAACACATCCCCAAAGTCCTCCAAAAAAGGAGGCAAAGTACTAGGCACGACCGCACTGATGACTGTGTTCATGCAGTTACTTTTGCAAAACTCCCCCCATTGGCTTATATCTCTGGACTGCCAATTAATCACAGGGTTATGTTTAACCAACCAAGGAAGTCCCAACACAATAGGAGTAGGTAGACCCTCCAACACATAACAAGATAATAGTTCCCTATGTATTGCCCTACACGAAGGTCAATGTTATGAACCTCATGAACAAAGCTACCTTGGCCGAGAGGCCTGGCGTCAATGGAGAATATAGGGATCGGTTTGACCAATACACTCAGATGCATACCTTGAGCCTGAGCAAACTGAGCGTCAACCAGATTAGCCCGGACCCACTATCAAGAAGAACAGAAAATCTCTCCACTCTCGTACCAACCCCACCTCCACTGGTACAAGGAACTGAGAAGAACTAGCGGACGAAATACATACTCCCAGGTTGTCGTCCACCACACAACCTGGGATTAACAGTTTTCCGGCGACTTTTTGCTCAACAAGGCACGGGATGGACATCCCCCAACAAAATGTCCCTCTTTCCCGCAGAAGAAACACCTTCTAGTCCTGCGGCGTACCGCCAATCCCCTCCTACGAAATGATGTCCCTCCCAACTGCATAGGCTCCTCCGAACAGACAAGGGGAACCTCAACATAAGGGACTTTAGTAGTAGGTGGAGTAACAACAGGGGGCGGAGTTACCTCGCACCTCTCCCGGAGCCGTCTATCAGTACGGATAGCTAGGGCCATAGCAGCCTCCAGTGATGGAGGAGAATCATACTGAGCCAAAACATCCTTTAATTTGTCAGAAAGCCCATGACAAAACTGGCTCCTAAGAGCTGGGTCATTCCACTGAGTATCTGTGGCCCATCTACGGAACTCAGAAGCAAATTCCTCCGCCGGACGATCTCCCTGCTGTATCTTACGTAATTTTGTCTCAGCAAGAGAGACCCGATCTGGGTCATCATATACCAAACCCAGGGCAGTAAAAAATCGATCTACTGACTGTAGAGCGGGGATCCGGAGGAAGGGAGAAGGCCCAGGATTGAGGGTCCCCTTGTAGGAGCGAGATAACAATTCCCACTCTCTGCTCTTCACTCCCTGATGATCGAGGCCGAAGCCGAAAATACAATTTACATGCTTCCCTGAAGGTAAAAAATTTGTCTCGCCCACCAGTGAACCTGTCCGGGAGAGCTACTTTAGGTTCAAATCTGGTTTGCTCCGAGGGAGACAAAACTTTGGACTTAATGTCCGTCAGCTCCATGGATAATCCCTGCAACTGCAGAGCCAGCTGGGCTACTGGATCCATGGCAACTGGGAATAATTTTATGGGCCAGTGAAAATGTCACGCGGTCTTATGATATGTGTACGATGTCAGTAAACTATTCTTAAAAGAACAACACTCTATACAACATATAGATTAGCAACATCAGCATGTAAATATAGAATAGATTTACCTGACACGATATCCGTTGAACTCAGGGTTAATCTTGAGGACTTGATACACTGTCACAGGAAAGAGGAGGACCGGGGGTCTAACCTGACCCTAAACTGGGGTCCTAACTAATCCCTCACCTTGGAGGTACTGATAATGGTTCAGAGGTCCAAGTCTCCAGCCTAACCCTGTCTCCTATCAGTCCCTGAACCCTGTAATCAGTCCTAAGAAGGATTCTGATTACCACCAAAGGGATATGGGCTGATCTCTGCTAAATACACAGATTAGACATATAAGACAGACTGGAGAAAACACAGACTTGCATACACACTCAAACACAGAAGGAACATAAATGATCTGGGATATTAAACTCTAAGCAAGGTGAGCTTAAAACAACTAAGGAGCTCTTTAACTTAAGTCTATACAGATACAATCCTATCTGTGGTCTGCATGAAGAATTTCACTGGCAACTCCCAACACAGACAACCAGAGATTTAAAGGAAACCAATCAACAAATAATTAATTGCAGCCGGGAGAAAACTGCACCCAGTCCCAGAACTGAGCACAGACAGAATTAACTCCCTAACTGCCAAACACAAAGAAACAGCAACTCAGCTGTGAGAAGTCAGAATTTGCAACCGCGACGATCTTCGTGGCGATGCACACATGACACAGTATATGATCACACATGGTGATCTTGGATAATGAATATGCATAATGATCTATCGTGACTGCTATTGTTATGCCCATTTTCTATTTCATGCATTACCCTAATCTCCTCTGTAGCACCCCTCATTTTGCGTATACAATTTTGGTCTTTACCTCCTTCCCTTTCCTGTCCGCATTCCCTGTATGTTTATATTATTTAATAAAATTTATACTTTTATACTATTTTGGGAATTTGTGTTCGCTTTTGTTGGTTCTTTGTGTATGCTTTGCTTTGCGATATTCCCTACTATTTTTCCAGCTAATTGCCTATATATTCATCTATCCAATTATTTATGGTTAATAATTTTTAGGCTATTTCCATGAAAGTTGTTTTGTATTCTGGAGTATATGCAAATTGCCATTAGAAAACGTGAAGCAGTAGACTTTGTAAAAATTAATATTTGTGTCATTCTCAAAACTTTTGGCCATGACTGTATGCCTTAAAAAAGTTAACAGTTTTCCACAGAGTGATCTACGGCTTCAAACTCCAGCAATCAACCGTAATTTGTAGAGAATTCCTGTAATAAGTGTTAAAATGAGCTACAGTGCCTCTATAGGGGAAAATGAGTATTACACACTTTCTATCAGAATCAGTGGCCTGTACATGCAATGTGCATACATGTCAGGACTTCCAAAGCGCTAGACAAAGTGTTAGTTGTTTGTCTGAGTATTCATCACTATTAACTCAGAAATAAAAAATTTTAAAATAAGTTTGAAAACCCCATCCTAATTCTTCTGGCACAGCTTATCCGAAGAGTAAAATAGGTCTCTCACCACCTCTCTCACAAAGAGAGGATCCCAGTTATAGCATGCAACATGGAATAAATTGATATAAAATCTATCTAAGCATGAAATGTCACATTTTCATAAATCAGTTAGTGTTAAGGGTGCCATACACATAATCATAACCTTTATTATAAATATCTCATAATGATAATATACAAATAACCTTTATTATAAATATCTCATAATGATAATATACAAATAATTCAGTAAATATTCACACCCTGATGGTTAATCATAGAGTAACAAATTAACCAACGACAAACATATACCCTACATCTCTACATATAGGATGAGGTGCACACAGCACCACCACTATCAAAGGTCCCTTGTCTATACACGTTTCGTCGTCCAATCCAATAAACAACTCATCAGGAGACTTATATGTGTCATGATCAATATTTTACTTTAAAGAGACTGAACAATAAACCCTAAAAACATTAAAAATGAATGTGCATGCAGGACTCCGTAATACGATTTCCGTTATGTAATTGATCGGGTACCCAATAGGCATTCCTGTCAAATTAAACTGAACTACTGGACATTTGTTTTATCCCTTTGTTGACAATGAGTCTTCCAATTTGCGGATATTTTAACTATAATTTCAGTCAATCACCATATACATAAGACTAGAGTCTGGGAAGATAAGTATCCGGTGTGTCTGATTTTAGACTGTTGATACTCTTGTTTTTGGTGAGATAAGCTGCTGCCAGAGGAGTCTAGCAGTGGCTCTTTCATAGAGAACACAAGAACACTTGGCAGAGTGAGTGCTTATGTGTAGAGATGAGCGAATATGTTCGGATTCGGTTCCGAATGTGATCGGAATCGAATTTTGTTTTTGCAATATTCATTGAACACAGCCAAACGTCAGAGTCCATGGGAGTAGAAATCACCGAATATGTTCGGATCCGATCATAAAACAATCATTCAGCACGAATAGTGTTCGAATATGGCCAAATATGTCAAAATCAGATTCGGGGCCAAAATCCAACAAATTCGCTCATCTCTACTTATGTGTATGGAAGAGTTGGGAGAGATAGCAGCTATCTATCGTGTATGGGGCTTCAGAGGATCGGGAAATATAATAGGTAAGATTTTAGATGCTACTGCATTAGTGATCACTATCCATAGAGAAAACTGTATGGAGACATTTCATTCTTTCTATTCATAAATTGTATCAAATTAAAACTGACTGTAATGATCTAAAGTATTACAATATGTACACCCAAATGGTACCAAAAATAAAAAAATTTAAAAATACATCTTGCTCTGCAAAATATAAGCCCTGATTCAATTCTGTCAACACAGAACTATAGGGTTCTATTCTATATACTATATAGGTCTCAGATTATGGTGGCACAAAACAGTGTTGTTATTTTGTAAAAGAGGCATAATGTCATTTCACCACTCGTTGAGCTCCATAAAAACGAAACCCGGAAGTATTACGAAATAGTTTTTTTCCACCACCTGAAGCTTTGTAATATATGATATGATGCAATACTCTGCTATTTAAAAGGAGATAATCTTCTAGAAAAAAACATGTAATTTTATAGCAATGACAATGGGAAAATAAAAAGTAATGGCCCCTTGAAGGTGAGGATGAAAAAAGATGTATGCAAAAACTGTCTGCAAAACGATGGGATAGAAGGCAGTAGAGAAGCAAATACTTATTTTTATGGGGCCTTTAACCCACTCATCTGACCTTGAGAGGCCTAAAAATAAGTATTCGCCACTTTAAATTAGATAGTGCTACAATCCTTTTGTTACTTTGTCTACTAATCTACTAATTAAGTGCTCTCTTTTGTTTTGTAAAGACTGCAGGAAATTGCCTGCTCACAATTTGTCTTGCAGCCTATCACACGACAGTGAGCTGCATCTCCTGAGTTACTCTGAGGTTCCTGTTGCTCCTCAAGTCTGAGCAGTCTCCTGTCCTAGCTGAAGAATGCGGGCCACCCTCACTTTACATTGATAACTGGAATGTCCCTTGGTCTCATGCCAGTTCTTCTTGCTCAAGAAAGAACACAAGAGCCGAGCTCCACCACAGTAAAAACATGTATGCGTCTCTACCCCGAGGCTCCACCAGCCAAGTACTGGATAAAATATGCATCTCTCATCCAGGTGCCAACTATGTAACCTGTTTTTTTTGTGCTGTACTATAAATTGGTGCCAAGGATGAGTGTTGTGTACATGATCAACAAATGAGTTTTCTGGCAATTAAATGACCCAGTTACTATAAAAGTAATGGATGGTCAGCCTCCACAGACACCATTGACCTATTTATTATAGAGAGCTTCATTACCATCTCTTACAGGAGAAATTAATATACAGTATGTCATTGACTATTTTCACAAGAGAAAGAAGGTTAAAGGTATTGCCATCAACTAGGAGGGGTGTCGATACACGGCACCAGCAACAACACAACTCCGCACACTTCAGCGTCAATTTCCAGCTCAGATCCGAAATGAATGAACATTGAACTGCATTAGTCCAGAATGTACAAAACGGGGAAACACACAGTTCTGTAAACTGTGTGTTTCCCCATAGGTAGTCAATATCTTAATCCCTAACAACCCCTTTTAGAAACTAACATAAGTAATTGATGAAAATTGGTAAAGTACTTTTTATAAAGTCCTGTGTAGATTTCCAACTAAAGTGGGTCAGGATTTTCTCAACAAATCTCTAGGGCTCAGTTTGTGAAAATCCTTTTATAGATTTTTAACCAAAAAGTTTCATAGCTATAGGAGAGGAGAGGGTAGCAGCTGCCTAATGCCGGAGGGAGGTCCAAAGCCTTCTCTGTCACATAAATGGCAACTAGTAGATGTAATGTAACACATTTTGCTTTAGAGTCCAGAAGCTTCAACTGACAAGACTGGACTTACACCCATGACTGAAGGTGTGTCTGTAAATGCCATTATTCTCTTAAAGACCTTACTTTAGCATTCTTATGTTGATTAGTGATTAAGACCACCATGAATTTTAAGGAATCACCACAAGTACCTTAAAAGCTTAGAATAGGGTACAACTCCAAAACACCAGCAAATCTTCTTGTGGTCTCACATTAGGACACAGTTATGAGACCAACTACAACAGGTCTAATTTATTAATTTTACTTACCGTATATACTTGAGTATAAGCCGACCCGAGTATAATCCGAGGCACCTAATTTTAACACAAAAAACTGGGAAAATGTATTGACTCGAATAAAAGTCAGGTATGAATTGTCCCCTCATCCTTATCCTGGTCTGCATGGCTCCTCATCCCCATCCTGGTATGCATGGCTCCTCATCCCTATCTTGGTATACATGGCCCTCTCATCCCCATCCTGGTCTACATGGCTCCTCATCACTATCCTGGTACGCATGGCCTCCTCATCCCTATCCTGGTATACATGGCTCTACATCCTGGCTCCTCATCCCTATCTTGGTCTGCATGGCTCCTCAGCCCTATCCTGGTATGCATGGCTACTTATCCCTACCCTGGTCTGCATGGCCTCATCACCCCTATCCGGGTATGCATGGCCTCCTCATCCCTATCCTTGTATGCATCCTTGGAGGGCTGTGATTATTCATTGTTATTTAGTAGCGCACACAGTGTCAGCCACAGCCGCCGGCTTCCTGCAGCAGCTAGGCAATCATGTGTGCCCGCTACTTAAGGGAATGAATATTCACTGCTCTCCACGGCAGACATGAATTACGATGTGGGACAGTATGTCGGACAGGTAAGGGATATTGTTGTTTTTATTTTTAATTTTTTACAGGAGACCAGTCCCTCAATGGAATGGTGGTGAGTATTTTTGTTGGTTATTATTTTCTGGGTTTTTTTTTACAGGGGACCAGGACTTCACTGGAATGGGTTTAAGGTGAGAATAACTGTGTTTTCTATTTTTAAATAAATGTGTAAAATGGTGCGTATTTTTATTTCAAATAAAGAACTTTATGCTGAGTGTTTTTTAACTGACCATATGACTCTGTGGTTAGTAATTGATAGGCATCTTATAGAGGTGATTATCCTAAGCATGTCAGAGACTGTAAGTAACTAATAAGAAGATACATTTTATATATAGAAGCATGAAGCTGGACTAACAGACTAGAGAATGCATGAAGTGGACAGAGGTCATACTAGTGAAGGCTTCTAGAGTCCATGAAACTATTTGCCCTTCTTTTGCATCTCCAGAAGCCGTCTCAGTCTTTATACTGAGATTATCTTCTAGATCACTAGGAGACTTGGTGTCACTCATCATCTTACTAGATGGGTAACCAAGCACTCACACATGCTTAGTCTATATAAGACCCAATTGTCAACATGGCATTGATGTAAAACTCAAACAAATCTGCTCTACTAATATATATTGCACATCTGACAGGTGATCAATATCAAAACAGCCTTAAATGAGGTTTCCAGGACTTTGAAGGACCATGCCTAGGATAACCACTTGTGTTTTATGATACTTGTGAATGCTCCCAAATGTCACTGAAAATGGAAAACCTCACAGAGTACTTGGCAAATATCTCAGGTACAGCAAAAGCCTCTAAAAACCTTGTGGAACACAGTGTTCTTGGAAGGTTTCCTGTAAATTGCGTTTGGGATGTACTGTCATCAGACAGAGCCAAGGCACGTTAACAGGGTGTGTGAAAAAGGGACGCAATCTTTAACAAAGAGGTATGGTTATGAAATAAAATCTCCCACACCAAATTTTTGCAAGCATGTTAATGGGGTTCAATCACTGGGATCCCCACTGATCAAAGTAGTGGAGGGACTGGTGAGCTCATGTGAATTCAATGAACTTACCTAAAGGATTACCATCAACGTTAAAGGGGTTTACTCATTATTGATCTTCAGGAGTGCACCACTACCCTGCTTCTTGGGTTCCTGCCTTCTGGGAGTGATGGGTGATTGATAATTTAAAGTTTAAGCCAGTAGCATGTCTGAGCTCTGAGCTGCTTGCCCGAACTATGCACTTTCCAATGCTGCTAGCAGGGGGGTTGAATCTGGCCAAATTCAGAGATACCAACAGCTTCAGAGCAGTGGTTATAAGCTGGATAGCAAGAGCGTCCAAGCACATGCTCCTTACCTAGGAAGCTGGCTACCTCTGATAGCCTGCAGAGCTGGCCAATAATTTTGAAAACAAGCTATAAATTATAGAAAATTTCTCAATTTGTCATGGGGATAATGCAACAGAGAGGGGCCAGAAGATCGTGGCGTTTGGTTACACGAACTCCTGCAGTGATTAGAACTGTTTCACTATCCTATTAAACAGTGCAGGTTTTCCTTTGCTCTGTCATAGCAAAAGTTAATCAGTTCAGATGATCTCCTAGAGCTCTTCATCCTGAATTGTCTCAGCTGTTCTGTGTTGGCCACTCCCCTCTGGAATATATGCTTGCCACTGGCACTTGGGAGTTGCCAGTGATAATGGTTCTACTTCTTGGTTTAGAGTTGAAGGAGAAGTTCAGGGTTTGGAGTAGGTGGTTGGAGAGTTTTTCGGGAGATTGCTGCGTGGAGTTGGTTTGCGTGTTTATCTTTATGATTTGTGCCTTCTATTCCTCTTCTGTTTCCCACTCTGTTTGTTTTGTGAGTGTAGTTATATGATTGTAGTTTTTTTTTATCCCTGTTTGTTAACCCCCTGTCTGTCAGGTTTATGTTTTTCAATACACTTTGGCCTCACACCTCCTTAGGTGGTGGAGAAGGGAAGTGATAAGGGCTAATATAGGAACATAGCAAGGTACAAGACCCCAGCGTCTCCACCAACAGGGGTAAGGCTAGGTTCAAATCGCGTTAGTGCAGTCCGTGTAACGGATGCATTAAACGGATGAGCTAACGCTGTGATCCTAAAATGTTTTTTGAGATCGCGTTATCGTTTGAGATCGGCATGTTAGCAAATGGTAGCATTGCGTCCAACTGCGTTAACTATAGATTTATTTGCAAAGCGAAAGCATATGTTTGTTCTGCGCTCGCCGTGATGGACCCTCAAACGTGGTAGACAGCGTTAGAGGGTGCGTCACAGCATAACGGAAGATCGTTAAAGCATGCAGATTTTGACATGCGATAGGATGCATTATGCCTTTGGCAGTCTATGGGTGCGTTAACAGATGCGTTACACCGCGTTACTGCCGCTTTGTAACACATCCGTTAAACGGACTGCACTAATGCGATGTGAACCTAGCCTAATCCTGGGGACAGGGATAGTCTAGGGCACTGGTGGCGAAACTATGGCAGGCGTGCCAGAGGGGGCACACAGAGCCCTCCCGCTGGGCACGCGCGCCATCTCCCCAAAACTAGCGCCATCACCACTCTCCTTAGCCCGCTCGTAATCTCCTGGACCCTCTTCACTAGAGCTGGCACAGCGACCACTCTCCTCTGGCCTCTGCATTCTCCCATCGGGCCGCGCACCGTTCCATCAGTCTGTGCATGTGCTGAGGACTGGGATGGCGGGCTGAGGAGAGTGGTGGCGGCGCTATTGTCGAGATGGCGTGCGTGCCCACAGATAGGATTGATAGATGAAGAGACGAGATCAGCGTTGGAACTGGCAGAGGTAAGTATATTTTTTTTTATGCAAGGCCATTATTCAGCATGGAGCATCATGTGGGGCCATTATACTGTATGCCGCAGTATATGGGGCCATTATACTGTATGCATCATCATGTGAGGCCATTATACTGCATGCGGCATCATTATGTGGGCACATTATACTGTATGCATCATTATGTTGGGCCATTATTCAGTATGCATCATCATGTGGGGCCATTATACTGTATGTATCATCATGTGGGGCCATTATACTGCATGCAGCATCATGTGTGGCCATTATACTGTATGCATCATCACGTGGGGCCATTATTCAGTATGAATCATCATGTGTGGCCATTATACTGTATGCAGCATCATGTGGGGCCATTATACTGTATGCAGCATCATGTGAGGCCATTATACTGTATGACTATGCATCATCATGTGGAGCCATTATACTGCATGCAACATCATGTGGGGCCATTATACTGTATGCATCATCATGTGGGGGCCATTATACTGCATGCAGCATCATATGTGGCCATTATACTGTATGCATCATCTTGTGGGGTCATTATACTGTATTCATCATCATGTGGGGCCATTATACTGTATGCATCATCTTGTGGGGCCATTATTCAGTATGCATCATCATGTGGGGCCATTATACTGTATGCATCATCATGTGGGGCCATTATACAGTATGCATCATCATGTGGGGCCATAATACTGTGTGCATCATCATGTGGGGCCATTATACTGCATGCAGCATCATGTGGGGCCTTTATACTGTATGCAGCATCATGTGGGGCCATTATACAGTATGCATCATCATGTGGGGCCATTATACTGTATGCATCATCATGTGTGGCCATTATACTGTGTGCATCATCATGTGTGGCCATTATACTGTATGCATCATCATGTGGGGCCAATATACTGTATGCATCATCATGTGTGGCCATTATACTGTGTGCATCATCATGTGGGGCCATTATACTGTATGCATCATCATGTGGGGCCAATATACTGTATGCATCGTCATGTGGGCCAATTATACTGTATGCATCATCATGTGGGGCCATTATACAGTATGGAGCATCACGTGTGACCATTATTCAGTATGGAGCATAATATGTGGCCATTATACAGTATGGAGCATCATGTGTGCCCATTATTCAGTATGGAGCTACATGTGGGGCCATTATACCGTATGCAGCATCATGTGTGGCCATTATACAGTATGGAGTTGTTTTTCTAATCTAAAACCTCAGTATTCCGGTTAAATTGCCGTGTTGGCACTTTGCGATAAATAAGTGGGTTTTAGATTGCAGTTTGGGCACTCGGTCTCTAAAAGGTTCGCCATCACTGGTCTAGGGTGCCCCTAGTTCAAGGTATCGGGTAGGTGCCCATAGCCTCTTGTCGCTAATCTCAATAACATAGTACAACAAATGTAAAAGTTTTAGACTGTAGCTCCTAAAATGAGTCATGAGGAACTAGAGAATGAAGTGGTATTATATGACTATTAAGTCAGGGCAATAGTGAGGTGTAGTAATGGAGGCGAATGTACTCTGGGTGTTAAGAGTTAGTGAGCTAGTGGGGAAGGGTAGTTAGCTTTCGAGACAGAAAAGCGAACTGAATTTTTACCCTGGTGAAGGAAAATCTAACTACTGCCTTGCGCTGTTTTGTCAATTTGCTAAAACATCTAATCTGTTACATGTATGGGGACAAACCTATATAATTATCAATACAGCAAATACAAAATGAGGGGCAGTCATGTCTGGGGGTGTCTTTCCTCTTAAATTACCAGTTGATCTCCCGCTTAATAAAGTCCTCCTCTTAAGGTCCCCATACACACTCGATAGCAGTCAGGCAAACAATACTTCGGTCAGCAGCTATTTCTCCAGACTTGCACTCGGCTCAGCCGAACACTCTCAGCAAAACTGATAAGTTCAGCCAACTTTGCTGTATTTGAGGACTTTATACTTGATATATAGCCATAACAGAAAGCCTAAGTATTAAGACACAATGATTCAAGAGTAATTCAAACCATTGCACAATTTAATTTACCCCTTTCTTAACATTATTTCAATGCTATTAAAAAAAAAAATGGACGATTTTTTTCAAAATTGTACACTCATGTTTACCTACTTAATTTCTTGCCTTATAAACATAAACCATCTCTTGACTTCTGAGAACATGATCCGTGGGCCAGTTCCATGACAATGTGTTTCATGCTGATGCATCCGTCCCTGTCTCCATGGTCCTTCTACTGTATATTTTCCTCTCTCCCTCCAGATCCCCCACGATCCTACCCTTTCTACCTCCATGGGGAGAATACTCAATATTTGTTATGACAGATGCTGAAAACCAGAGTATTTATTCCCTGTGTGTTGTAAGGCGTGGAGAAAGGTAACCTAATCTCAGAACATCTGCGTTCTCACCCTGAGAATTCCCTTATACCCCAGCACTCGCCATAACCATCACTACACTGCAAATGTTGCCAACTAACACTGGCACAGGATATCACAGCACTGACCACCTCAAAGTTCCCGAGAACAGGGACAGTTTGCTATTCTCTATATATTTGACCACCACTTTCTTCATTTTGGGAACTGGTGACCATGATGCCCACTGTGAGTGGGTAAGACTTCTTATATTGTATGGACTCTATGCCTAACACCAAAGCGATTATATATTAAGTTATATATATAAATTTCTTGTTTACTATTATTTTTCGGCTAATTTTTAGTCTCTCATTTTATGTTTTCCAAGCCCTAGGTATATGTTTGCCTGTTATGTTATACTTAATTTAGGACTATGGAAAAAGCTTGATCACAATGGCCAGTTTGTCAAACAGTGTTGTATCTATAATAAATGCGGTTGGAGCAAATGTACCCAGACGTTGTTGTTTGTCAACTGGCGCATGCTACAGACACATTATCAGCCAATGTAACTAGCCTTCATACTGTCAGAGCAAGGGGTGTAGTTTGCAATAGGTGAAAACCAATATGTTGGAGACCAGTGATTTTCCTTGGCACAGAATGGCTGATTGCCTTATAGTAACCAGTCCAGAAAAACCTAAACTAAAATTAGCCACTGGCAAGAGCCTGTTAAAAATTGCTCAATAGGATTCAATGACACCCACAGAGGAGAGGCAGAGCCCTTATTTTCCACTGGGATCATTCTGGGTGGGACCTGATGACATCTTTACCAAGCCATTGCAATGTGTCATAACCTGACCTCTGCCAAAGACCAGCTCCACCTGGGGTGTGAGACGTCCACTGCAAAGTTTGAAACCTGCTTTGTCATCAGCATATTGCCAGGCACATAGCTCACTGGCATATGATGGGCACATTTTTCATTAGCTGTGTTGGGTCATTATTTATTCAGCAGGGTCAGATTCATAGCAGAGGAGAAATTTCTTTGGCACCCTTTGACTTATCAGGCTCATTTTTCCCTACTGATGTAATTAGTACATTGCATCATCTCATATCTATCTCTACATAACATTATGGTCCTGATTTTCAGGACTATGATAAGATCTTGTTCTTGATTTTGCATTAAAATATTAATTTAATCGGAATTGCTAATCCTAATACAAATGTTATATTTTTCATAGCGATATCGGATTTGATGTCACCTTATAATTAGCAGACACTAAAGAAACACTCCCTTCAGAACCAATATACCGTATTAAACCTGACAGGGTCTAAGGGGGCAATTCCTAGAACATAAAAGAGAATTCTATGTCACGCACTAGGCAAAATCAATTTTGTCTTATAGGGGTTGTCTGGTCTAAAGTGAAAAAATGTCTGCAGTCAGTCTGTGTGACTTTAGACTTGTGAATCCTCCCAACACACGCACTTGTGTGTGTGTAGCCCTGTGTGAAGGCACACACAGTACCCTGGAGGATGTGCGGAGAGGTAACAGTTTAATGCTCAATAAACATTCACTCCACCACACACTTGGACACACCCATAGGGTATGTAGCCAGTTAGTTAGTTTCCTGTCGAGAGACAGGCCAGTTCAGTCTGTGAGAGTGCAGTCTGTGCAGGAGGGAAGAGGAGTTAGCAGCAGAAACTTCAGTCTCCTGTCCCAATGACAGTGGAGTTCAGTCGACGTGCTCCTGAACTAGAGAATACTGAGAATCTGTAGTGAGCTCCAAGGAAGAAGCAAGAAGGGACTGACTTGCATTACCTTAGGAAGTGTGGTGGCTTATGCTACAAGCGCGAACAGGGCGAAGGGCGTAGTGGAAGAAGATATAGCGGTGCATTAAGGATTGGACTATCCTGCACATTGTTACCGGTCACTGGGGACCGAAGTGCCATTACAGCTTCAGGCGTAGTGGTAGAAAAACCAGAGTCTTACTGGACCTTAGGTCGCAGAAAGCAGCCCTTGGAGTGTCAGTACGTAGCAGGGGTCAGGTGGAATAGGAACTTTGAGTCAGTGCACGACAAGAGCAAGAACCTAGTTCCATCACTGGAAGACTCCGACCACAAAACTGACCGGGCAGTACAGCTTTGGAAAAGCTGGAGTATTCGGAGTGAACGTAGCTTTATGCTAGTTGGACTCATAATATTGGAAGTAAAGGAGGCCCCCAACCTGTTCAGCTGTTATCCCAAAGCACATCCTCCACCCGACCAGCCTCCCTGGGACCTGCCTTATCATCTGACAAGTAAAAGGTATGGAAAGACGCTGGATGGTGTGAGACTGATTTATTTATCTGCACCCGACATCATTATAACCATAGACTTTGAGGGACCAGTCCCACCTGTGGGGGACCCGTCATCTAGCTGCCACAACATCCCCTCAGAGATCTACAGCAGCGCTGGTCTTAGTGACTAGAAAACTACAGGTGGCGTCACGAACCGTTACATAACAAATCCACTGTAAATAATCCCCCCCCATCATACGCCTGACCGCCAGGGCCACGGACCGAGCCACGCTACCAGTGACATTCCCTATAGAAATCTACAGGCTCGGCTCCGAGTACCCCATTGCCCTGGTAACCCACAATTGTGGTGCGGGTCACAACAAAAACTTGGCGTCACGAACAGGATGCGAAACTCGCAAAATTGCGAGCCCTGTGTGCCTGTGGAGGTGTTTTTGTGAAAAAGGACTGTTTGCTATTTTTGGCGCTAAAATCCCCATTTTGCCGCCAAATTCGCGCCCTCAGGCGCTGGAGAAGAAGGTGGGCGTGGATTCGTGGGCGTGTGCCCCCCTGTGGCGCGAAGAGAATGCCTGCCCTCTCAAAGTGCTATTACAATATGCGATCCTGCCCTACAGCAAAGGAGGTCCGCCTCCTCTTCACCTTCCCTGCGAAGAGGAGGAGACGCAAACCCGCCTCCACGGAAGAGACCGGACGGCTCTGGTAGAAGAAGAGAGACTGTTCTGGAACATCATGGAGGCAGGACGTGTGCAGCCGAGCAGGGAAGCGGTGGAAGGCAGGCCCCGTTCCCCAGCCAAGCTGCCACTAGAACCAGAACCATCTGTGGTCCTGCACCTGCAGCAAGCCTTGCTGGAGATTGGAGAGGAAAATGCCAGGTTAAAGAAGATGATTTTGCAACAACCTGGCATGGAGGAGATCGAGAGACGCCGGCGTACCCTGATACAGCGGCGGCTGTGGGATGCGGTGCTCTCTCCCCTCGACGATCCTCCACGATTTGAATTACCAAAACTTCTGCTGCCCAAGGCTAAGGAGCAACCGGAGGCTACCCCCAAAAGTACCGACCCTGATCCCACCGATGGAGCGGTGGAGGCGAAGGAGGTTGAGGAGGTCCTGCCCGTTCCGGAACGCCCGCCCGGCCAGGAGGCCGCAGCAGATGATCGATCCCCGGTAGGGACACCGGAGGGGTCCTGTCCATCATTACCAGACGTCGACTGGGACGCGATGGAGCGTCTTGATGACGTCGCCTACGCCGCCCAGTGGGAACGTGAGTGGCAGCGTCGCGAAGAGGAACAGCGACGCCGGCAGGAGGAAGAGCGGGAAGTGCAGCGGAATCGGCAGCGGCAGTACGAGCAGCTGATTGCGGATAAGGAAAGTGTCCGCCGGGAAAAAGGTACTCTAAGGGAACCGCGGCGGCAGGGGTGTGTGACAGAGTTCCAGCTCTGGAAGGGCTGGGGCTTCATTAGAGAACCGGGCCTCTACCCAGGGGTCTTTGTCAGTCGCAGGGACGTAGAATCCCACCTGCCCATCGGCCATCCCGGGAGGGACCTAATCAATGGGGACATAGTAACCTATACACGGCACTGGGGTATGAAAGGATGGTATGCCTTAAATGTCGCAGTCGTCAGAGACCCTGTCCCCGACGCAGGTAACGTCACCATTGCCAGCGCGTCACAGTCCCGAGCTCCCGCTGCACCAGGCCGTGCCCCGGCATCGCCCCATGAACGTACGTCACAGTTGGAAGCGCCCCCTGCATATTCTACTCTGCCAGTGCCTCGTACCAAGACACAAGCTACGACTCATTCCAAATCGCAATTTGCACCGCCGGATATAGCGGCACCAACAGCGACACCTGCGGAGATACCGCTTGCGTCCTACATGATGGAGTCACCCGATGGGACCGTAGTGAGGATGAAGACAGTCGCTACTCAGACTTGGATAGCAGGTCACGACCTATTTGTCATGTGCTCTAAAGAGCATCGCATTGTTCCAGCCCCCGGGATGGAAAGTGTAACTGAAGTTAGCAAGAAAATGTGAAGAACGGTAGGACCCAGACAGGGTTTACCGCAACTAAGAAGATGTAAAAAGTTTTTGATAAAAGAGATAATTGCTGTTTTGCACTTTATTGCTATGTATAGGGTTTACATAGTTTTATATATAATGAGTAGAATGCCCAGCTGGGTACCAGAGTGAAAATTTGAAAAAGTTGATTGCATAGTTTTACATATAGAATACCCTGGTTGGGTAAATACCGTGAGAAGTATAATGTGAGTTTCAGAAGTTACCAATATGTGTCTTTTATAATGTCATGGACTTTGAGGCTGAGGACTGTGCCAGCCCAGAACTTATCCTGTAAATAGGTTGCGCTTCGGTGCATTATATTGGTTTTACACGAAGCCATTATTACACAACTACCTCTGAACATAAAACCCGTATGGTGTGGCACTGAGTGAGGTCTGCATTCAGAAGTCCTGCAGCCCACCCAGGACCCACGTTGAAGGTTTGGTGCGGGTCCTTCACAAGAATACTATGTGTATTTATTGAATGTTTTGATGTTTTAATACTTTTTGTATATTCCTACTGTACATATGCAACGTTTAAGAAATTCTTACCTCCCGGATGGGAAGAGTTTAATGTTTATTGTTAATGCAAAACAAAATGTCTTCTTGTATTTCACAGCCCGGGAGTGCTGTATTTTACCATGGGGAATGTGTAGCCCTGTGTGAAGGCACACACAGTACCCTGGAGGATGTGCGGAGAGGTAACAGTTTAATGCTCAATAAACATTCACTCCACCACACACTTGGACACACCCATAGGGTATGTAGCCAGTTAGTTAGTTTCCTGTCGAGAGACAGGCCAGTTCAGTCTGTGAGAGTGCAGTCTGTGCAGGAGGGAAGAGGAGTTAGCAGCAGAAACTTCAGTCTCCTGTCCCAAGGACAGTGGAGTTCAGTCGACGTGCTCCTGAACTAGAAGAATACTGAGAATCTGTAGTGAGCTCCAAGGAAGAAGCAAGAAGGGACTGACTTGCATTACCTTAGGAAGTGTGGAGTGCTTATGCTACAAGCGCGAACAGGGCGAAGGGCGTAGTGGAAGAAGATATAGCGGTGCATTAAGGATTGGACTATCCTGCACATTGTTACCGGTCACTGGGGACCGAAGTGCCATTACAGCTTCAGGCGTAGTGGTAGAAAAACCAGAGTCTTACTGGACCTTAGGTCGCAGAAAGCAGCCCTTGGAGTGTCAGTACGTAGCAGGGGTCAGGTGGAATAGGAACTTTGAGTCAGTGCACGACAAGAGCAAGAACCTAGTTCCATCACTGGAAGACTCCGAGCACAAAACTGACCGGGCAGTACAGCTTTGGAAAAGCTGGAGTATTCGGAGTGAACGTAGCTTTATGCTAGTTGGACTCATAATATTGGAAGTAAAGGAGGCCCCCAACCTGTTCAGCTGTTATCCCAAAGCACATCCTCCACCCGACCAGCCTCCCTGGGACCTGCCTTATCATCTGACAAGTAAAAGGTATGGAAAGACGCTGGATGGTGTGAGACTGATTTATTTATCTGCACCCGACATCATTATAACCATAGACTTTGAGGGACCAGTTCCACCTGTGGGGGACCCGTCATCTAGCTGCCACAACATCCCCTCAGAGATCTACAGCAGCGCTGGTCTTAGTGACTAGAAAACTACAGGTGGCGTCACGAACCGTTACATAACAAATCCCCTGTAAATAATCCCCCCCCCATCATACGCCTGACCGCCAGGGCCACGGACCGAGCCACGCTACCAGTGACATTCCCTATAGAAATCTACAGGCTCGGCTCCGAGTACCCCATTGCCCTGGTAACCCACAATTGTGGTGCGGGTCACAACATGTGCTGCGAGAATTTGCCATTGTCTGCCCCGGGAATGGTTGCCAAGTATGCAATATGCATACTTCCAGGCAGAAGCCATCTAGCTGGAGTGAGATCTCTCAGTTCTTACTACTTCTCTCCAATAGAGCTTGTAAGCACTGCTCTGAGGCCGGTTGTGCTGGAGCGCGCTGTTAGCTCCCAATTTGGCCAGCTTCATTGACCCAAACCTGCCTTGCCTTTCAGCATCGGAGAGTGCACAGTTTGGCCGAGCTTCACGAGGATGCTACTGGTTCAATCTATCAATCAAGTAGGAGCACACCATCCCCCAGCAAGCAGGAGGTCAGGAGCAGAGGAACCAAGCGCACCTGAAGGCTGAAGTTGGATAAAACCCTTTAATTTTTTAAGCAGAAGGCTCGTCAGGTAAACACCAGTGGTGTTCTCCCTGAAGCAACTTTTCTGGCTTTACTGCTAGACTTTTTTTAATTCCATATATTAAATACAGTAGTAGCGTCACTTCTTATAGCAGCTTCACGAAAGACAGAACATTTGCACAGCAAGTTGTTTTTATATTGCTGTGCATATGTCCATTCTTTTTTGCATTTTTTTAGTGCTTTTCAACCGAGTTCCAGGCATAATCCACCATAAAAAGACGTAGTGTGCCACTGAGACACTAAGACACTGAGAGGAACTGTGAGACACTGTGTGTGACAGTAAGGCCACATGCACACATTCAGTATTTAGTCGTTTTTTACCTCAGTTTTGTAAGCAAAAACCAGGAGTGGGTGATAAATGCTGAAGTGGTGACTTCTTTCTAATATAATTTTCCTCTGACTGCTCTACTCCTGATTTTGGCTTACAAATGCTGAGGTAAAGAACTCACCAAATACTCAAAGTGTGCATATGGCCTTAGTGTTTCTCATGCAGTTTCTAATCCTTACAATTAACTATCAATACATAATCGGTGGAAATCCAACCCATAGTCCAGTGTTAGACTGAGGTGCCAAGGGCCCACCAGTAACCAACTCCATGGCCCCACTTTTCAACTACATGCAAATATGGCATTATCCTCAATCACAAATTTATGTAATAATGAACGGGTAGATTGTTAAATGAATAAGATGCTGCCTTTTTCTGTACATAGTGATTAAAGTATATTGTGCCAAGTACTGCTCATATAAGCGGGTGGTGGCCCAGTCTTGCACAGGGGCCTACCGGAGGATTCTCCAGTTCTCCTGTGGGTCAGTACAAGACTGCATTCAATGACCACACAGTAGTAGAACGAGTCAGCAGTGGTGTCT
The DNA here is from genome assembly GCA_033576555.1 of Oophaga sylvatica. NCBI lineage: Eukaryota > Metazoa > Chordata > Amphibia > Anura > Dendrobatidae > Oophaga > Oophaga sylvatica. The sequence continues at coordinate 137,835,190 of JARQOD010000003.1, forward strand.
GTGAGAGCGTAGCTGAGCCTGGTACTGGAGCATAGCAGATTCCAGTAAATAACATGTTTCAGCTGCAGTGCCATGGATGTTGTTCTGCCAGGTACTGAAATGGGGGGCCTTGGTTCTATGGTGACCCTTCATTCCACTGACCATTAGGAGACCTAGTGGTGACATTCCACCGATCACACATCATAGAAGATGAATGTAATAGCCTCATGTCAGAAGCACTGATATGGCTCATGTTTGTAGTCGGCTTGCTTCCAAAAACAGTTCCACACCAGTCCACAGGTTGTGTGTTGTATTATAGCTCAGCTCCAAGGACCAGGGTGGTGCTGTTTCTAGAAGAAAGAAACTATGTTTCCAATCCTGTACAAACCTTTTAATCTGATTACGAGACATTTTTCTGATTATGTCCATAAATAAGGATTGTTTTGATTTTTTAAAGGGTCATCCCAATGGGATAAATCACATTTGTTTAGAATGCCACAGAAATCGTTGGCTGAAAATGGACATAGTAAACAAAATGTATGATGCCTCAGCTATATCTAGAAAAGTGAATAATACCATTTCTGCCCTGCAAAATACTTTCCTCCTCTATGTTCTATATGGGTTGGGTGTGGGGAAGCGAACATAATCAATGATGAGGGCTTTAATCCTAACCCTGACAACGTGATGATGATGAAACAACGCCAAAGAAGAAACAATTGTGTATGAAATGTTTCCTTTCCTTACAGGTGAGGCATTTAATGCTCCATGATTGCCCCAGAGGATGAAAGAAGCCGGGGGATGTGACAGCCGCATGAACCGCTGTTTGTCATAGTCAGCACGGTGACACAAGAGACAAACAATTACTATCCAAGCAGGCTGAAAGTTTTCAAATGAACACACAGATCAAAGCTGTGGAAAGAGATATGATTATGTGAAATCCTGTGAGCATCCGAGGAATTGTCACCGACCACCTCTGATCTTCAGGAAAGGTCAACCTGGGTACTGCATGCTACCTGGCGGCTTTTTCCTAGGTTGCCCCAATGGCATTGATGGTACACACAGTGGACTTGCGTTGGCCACACTACTGATACAGTACTATGTCTCTGTGGACATGCGAAGATGTGCATTCAGTGCCAGTACAGGTCATGAATGGTCTTTGCTGGCATCAATGGACCACTAATGGCAACATGACAGTGGCTGTCTATCTTCATAACCCATCTAAAACAAAGGATAACATGGTTGCAACTCAAGGGTATGCCACACTAAACGAGATCGCAAACGAGATCGCAAACGAGATCACTAAAACGTCACTTTTTTGCGATCTCGTTAGCGACCTCGTTGTGTGTGGCATGTAGCAACGATGTGGCCCCTGCTGTGATGTTGCTGATCGTTCACTAGAGTTCTGGACCGTTTTTTGATCGTTGGCGTCCCACTGGTGAGCCTGAATCGCTGTGTTTGGCACCTTTTGCGAACGACGAGCGACCTCGTTTGTGACGCATATGACTGTTTTTGCATCACAGAGTGGATCGCAATATCTGTAAGTTCTCTTTTGCGTCACAGAGAGGATCGCAGAAGTTGCAAAGCAGGCTAGCAGGACGCAGAGAGCAGGAGCGATGCTGGAAATTCCTATGAATCAGAAGTGCTCAGTACATGCTAATGACGTCCTAACGACCGCCAAAGTCGTTAAAGAGATCGCTGACCGCTGATGAGTTGTTTTTGAGATCTCCTGTTTGGCAGCTACTAGCGACCTAAAAGAGATCATAACAACGAACTCGTTAGCTTGCGTCGTTATTGAGATCGCTAACGAGATCGCTAAGTGTGGCAGTACCTTTATGGATGCATTGTGGCTTTCACTGTTATGGTTGCACAGTGGCTGTCACTAAGATGGGGAACTGTTATGTTTCGGTAACTGAGGAGTGCAGGTAAAAAAGGCAATACACCAGAGCAGTTGGAATCTATGAGATTGCAGTACCCTGACTAACCACCACAACTAGAGGCAGCCGTGGAGCGTTCCTACGTTGGTCCTAGACGCCTCGTCACAGCCTGAGAAACTAACTATACCTAAAGATAGAAATAGGAAAGCTATCTGCCCCGGAGCAGATCCCCAAAGAACATAGAAAGCCCCCAAACATGTAATGGCTGTTAGACAAGAAGAAATACTGACACAGACAGAAAATAGTATGAGCAAACGTTGGGGCCCAAGCTAACTAAATAGAAAAGGATAGGAAGGGTACTTACTGCAATCCCAAAAAACCCTGCAAAGCACCAACTCTACTAATTTCAAAAACACCTGAGATCACACGACCTCCACCACCTAAATTAGTTCTCTGGTGCAACAAAATCAAAACAGCAGCCACTGAAGAAACTGGAAAAAGCAAAAGTACAAACATCAGTGGCTGAACTAAACTGAGAGGGCAAAAGCCCCCGGAGGGGACCCTGAAGGCCCCCACAGAAGTGCAGGACAAAATGCAAAAATAAAGCACAAAAACAAAAAGAAGAAAATGTCTTATCTGTTAGCAGGAGATGCAGAAACGACACAGCAGGCTACAAGGGAACCAGGAATCATGGAGTGAGACCAGAACAATTGATCACCGGCAACCCTGATGGGAAGGCGACTCCCTTATATAAGACCAGTCAGTAACACTTGATTCCCACTCCTCACAATCTTCACTGGACAGTCCAGTACCGCCTGTAACCACCAGAGGGAGCCTCCGCTCAGAACTCATTTCAAGTCCATTCACAACAGGGAACTGTTGAAGATCAGGAATCATGGGCAATTGTCATAATAAAATGGCATTATATTTAAAGGGCAAGGTATATACAGGGAGTACGGAAAGTATTTCGACCCCTTTAAATTTTTCACTCTTTGTTTCATTGCAGCCATTTGGTAAATTCAAAAAAGTTAAAAATTTTCTCATTAATGTACACTCTGCCCCCCATCTTGACTGAAAAAAAACAAATGTAGAAATTTTTGCAAATTTATTAAAAAAGAAAAACTGAAATATCACATGGTCATAAATATTCAGACCCTTTGCTCAGTATTAAGTAGAAGCACCCTTTTGAGCTAGTACAACCATGAGTCTTCTTGGGAATAATGCAACAAATTTTTCACACCTGGATTTGGGGATCCTCTGCCATTCTTCCTTGCAGATACTCTCCAGTTCCATCAGGTTGGATGCTGAACGTTCGTGGACAGCCATTTTCATGTCATATCATATGACCAGAGGCATATCTGGGGGGGAAGGCAGCCGGGGCATGTGCCCGGGCGCAGCCGGCAGGGGGGCGCAGGCGAGCTGCCTAATGTGAAAATCCGCAGTATCTCGCACCGGTGGTGGCATTCTGCCGCCCCCGGACTGTGAGTAGGACATTCCCTGTGTCGGCAGGCAAGCTGACAGCCGGCATAGAGAAGCTGCAGCGCGCCGGCTCCCAGGGATCAATTGTATTCGCATCCGAAGACGCGAGTACACTTGAAGCTCTGACCAACGCCAGCAACGTGATCAGATCATGTGATCATGCTGCTGACATCACTCGCCTCCCTGCATGTGCGCACATTGGTGGTGAGTGCTCCAGTGGAGCTGAAGACACCGAAGATTAAGTGCATGGGGAAGATTTAGCTTGGGGATGGGGAGATTGGGAGTGGGGTTGGGGCATTTAATGCGTGTGGGGAGATTTGGAGTGGGGATGGGGGCATTTAATGCATATTTGGAGATTTGGAGTGGGGATTGGGGCATTTAATGTGTGTGGCAAGATTTGGAGTGGGGATGGGGGAATTTAATATGTGTGGGGAGATTTGGAGTGGTAAGTGGTGATGGGGCATTTAATGCGTGTGGGGAGATTTGGAGTGGGGATGGGGGCATTTAATGTGAGTGGGGAATGGGGATGGAGCATTTAATGCATGTGGGGAGATTTGGAGTGAGGATAGGGCATTTAATGTGTGTGGGGATATTTGGAGTGGGGATTGGGGCATTTAATATGTGTGGGGAGATTTAGAGTGGGGATGGGGCATTTAATGTATGGGGAGATTTGGAGTGGGGATGGAGGATTTAATGTGTGTGGGGGATTTGAGGACACAAAATGAGGAGAAAAGGAGGAGATGCAGGGCATGTATGAGGAAACAGTATGGGGGAGTGGGGGCATGTATGAGGAATCAGTATGAGGATGGGTGCAGACACAGTATAGTGAGTGGGGGGATGAGTGCAGAAAGTATGGGGAGCGAATGGGGGAATGTACAGTACAGACCAAAAGTTTGGACACACCTCATTTAAAGATTTTTCTGTATTTTCATGACTAGGAAAATTGTAAATTCACACTGAAGGCATCAAAACTATGAATTAACACATGTGGAATTATATACTTATCAAAAAAGTGTGTAACAACTGAATTATGTCTTATATTCTAGGTTCTGCAAAGTAGCCACCTTTTGCTTTGATGACTGCTTTGCACACTCTTGGCATTCTCTTGATGAGCTTCAAGAGGTAGTCACCGGGAATGGTTTTCACTTCACAGGTGTGCCCTGTCCGGTTTAATAAGTGGGATTTCTGGCCTTATAAATGGGGTTGGGACCATCAGTTGTGTTGTGCTGAAGTCTGGTGGATACACAGCTGATAGTCCTACTGAATAGACTATTAGAATTTGTATTATGGCAAGAAAAAAGCAGCTAAGTAAAGAAAAACAAGTGGCCATCATTACTTTAAGAAACGAAGGTCAGTCAGTCCGAAAAATTGGGAAAACTTTGAAACGGTCCCCAAGTGCAGTTGCAAAAACCGAGTCACCAGCGTCAGAAATCGCAGGTTTACAGCAGCACAGATTAGAGACCAGGTCAATGCCACACAGAGTTCTAGCAGCAGACACATCTCTACAACAACTGTTAAGAGGAGACTTTGTGCAACAGGCCTTCATGGTAAAATAGCTGCTAGGAAACCACTGCTAAGGACAGGCAACAAGCAGAAGAGACTTGTTTGGGCTAAAGAACACAAAGAATGGACATTAGACCAGTGGAAATCTGTGATTTGGTCTGATGAGTCCAAATTTGAGATCTTAGGTTCCAACCACCGTGTCTTTCTGCGATGCAGAAAAGGTGAACAGATGGACTCTGTATGCCTGGTTCCCGCCGTGAAGCATGGAGGAGGTGGTTTAATGGTTTGGTGGTGCTTTGCTGGTGACACTGTTGGGGATTTATTCAAAATTGAAGGCATACTGTACCAGCATGGCTACCACAGCATCTTGCAGCGGCATGCTATTCCATCCGGTTTGCGTTTAGTTGGACCATCATTATTTTTTTTCAACAGGACAATGACCCCAAACACACCTCCAGGCTGTGTAAGGGCTATTTGACCAAGAAGGAGAGTGATGGGGTGCTACGCCAGATGACCTGGCCTCCACAGTCACCAGACCTGAACCCAATCGAGATGGTTTGGGGTGAGATGGACCGCAGAGTGAAGGCAAAAGAGCAAACAAGTGCTAAGCATCTCTGAGAACTCCTTCAAGATTGTTGGAAGACCATTTCCAGTGACTATCTCTTGAAGCTCATCAAGAGAATGCCACGAGTGTTCAAAGCAGTCATCAAAGCAAAAGGTGGCTACGTTGAAGAACCTAGAATATAAGACATAATTTCAGTTGTTTCACACTTTTTTATTAAGTATATAATTCCACATGTGTTAATTCATAGTTTTGATGCCTTCAGTGTGAATGTACAATTTTCATAGTCATGAAAATACAGAAAAATCTTTAAATGAGAAGGTGTGTCCAAACTTTTGGTCTGTACTGTATGTGGACACAGTATGAGTAGCGATGGGAAAAATGTATGTGGACACTGTATGGGGAGTGAGGGTGATGGGATGTGTGCAAGACACAGCAGTATGGAGAGTCAGGGGTATGTGTGAGCAGGCAGTATAGAGTGAGGGGTTAAATATATGAGGAGACAATATGGTGAACAGGGAGGATGAGAGAGGAGACAGTATTAGGATGGAGGAGAATAGTGTGAGGCAACAGTATGGGGGGAGAAAAGTGTGAGACTCAGTAGTGGGGGCGTAGCATGGGTGGACAGTGTAAGGGGACAGTATACCAAGGAGGGGGAGTGAGAGTAAAAGGTACTGTATAGAGACAAAGCCCTATAGGGAGGACAGTGTGAGAGGACAGTGTGAAAAGGGGTGTCAGTATGGAAAGGCGAGGTCAGTGTGAAGAGCATGTACCATAAGAGGCACAGCATGAGGTCATATTTTGCGCAGCCAATATAGTGAGGGGCAATTATTTATTCAGGGGCTAAGCGTAGGGCAGATATTTTTATTCAGGAGCATTATAATTACACTTCTATCTTTAAGGGCATCTAGTGGAGATTTGCTGCAGAAGGTTGGAGAAGATGGAGGTCAGCAGAGACGGCTGTGGGTGAGAAAACTCATCATAAGGTCTGGACAAGATGAAGAAAAGAAGGAGAACGACTCCAGAGACGACGTCATCTATAAGGTACCTGGATGTAAATATTATTTGTGATACTGACTAATTCTCATGTTTTTATTTATGTTAGGAGCAGGGGTAGTCCAGGTTTGTGCTGAGTCTGCAGTCATTCTATGTGACTGCAGACTTCTGAATTCTCACAGAGCTCACTGAACGCTGTTAGGATTCTCTTGTGACGGTTACATATATGTGGTCACATGCTGACTAGACATGTGTGGCCTTACTCAATGACAATGAACGGAGCCAGGCTGGGCAAGTCTAGTCGGAATGTGGCCAAAAGTATATAAATCACATGCTTGTCCTGACATGACCGTCTACTCTCGCCACCAGCAAGGGAGGATCCTAAAAGTCTGCAGTGCATTAGTTGTGAGAGTTCAGAAGCCTACAATGTCAGGATTCAGCTCTGCAGTGTTCAGTAGTCATTACATGGACACTTCACTCATATGCGATTTTCATACTTATGGTCCTGTGACAACGAGCTTCTCTTCCTGCTTCTCTCAGTTTTTCACTGAACATTGAGAGCATTTGGGTGAGCAGCTCATCGGTGCATGGCAAAGTGTGCAAATCGCATATATACGTGGGGGGGGCTTCGAACTGAATTCTTGCCCCGGGTGCCAGAAAGCCTAGATACACCTCTGCGTATGACCAGCTATATGTGTCCTAACAAGAAATTATCACAGTTCCTCTTAATAGCACAGTGCTCAGTCATGTAATGTCCTATTTTATTGTGTAACAAAACATATTTGTTGTCTTTGGCCTTAGGAAAGCTGGATAGCATTTTAGCCTTCACCATATTATTTGAGCTGGAAACATCTTCCAGGTGCATGGTGGTCCTTTAAGGGATTGCATGCAAATTTGCTTTATATGAGGAGTAAATGCAGGATTAAAGTCTGTGACCTTGCAGATGGCAGGGATAAGACAAGTTGTATTTCTTTTCCAATAACTTTATTCAAGTTTTCAAGGACGGGAAGGGAAACAATAGGGAATAAGGAAGGGAAAGGGAGATAGAAGGAGAGGGAAAGGAAAAAGCAGGAAAGGGGGTGAAGGAGGAAACAAGACAAGTTGTATTTCAACCTGTCCAATCTCTTAAATAAGTGGCATCAGTTGACACTTATTTCTCTTCCCAATCATTTATAGAGTACATTGCATTAACATGGGATAACTAGAGTATTATTAAAAATGATGTCATAGTATGAGGTTTGCAGAGATATTAGAGCTGATGGGGTCACAACAATCCTTGGAGAGTAGCATCCAGCCCACTGGATGAACAGCCCTTGGTTAGGACATACAGCTCATCAACATATTTGTATGAGAGACACAATGACTGCTCCGCCTGTCTCAGCCATGGCTATCGGCGCATATAAGATTTTAATGGAGCCTTAGGAAAAGCTTTGTCGCTGTTCTTATCCTGTCTGTCTCTGACTCTGTCTGGGATGTGTGGACTTTTTTTTCTTTCTTGCTGTCACGGGTTCCATCAAAGCCTCGAAGCTGTAATGCGTCACACACTCATTTTGCTGGAGGCACCTGTCACTCAGGTCAAGGATTAGGCTCTCAGCTCTTTGATGTGTCTCCTTTTGCCCTTCAGTCTCGTTCTGGTTTGCATTTTGTGCAAGTAAGGGTTAACTTTTATTGTTGTAAACATTTTAAAAACTATTTTTTTAAGGTGTGTCCTGTATTTTTTGCAGGGTCCCTTAAATTAAAGATTGGATCCAGTTGGATAAACAAGTTGGTGGGCTGCACTGCTGGAGTAAATCAATTCTTCAGAAATGATGATGAGAAAAAGGTGTTTATTCACAATGTGTTTCAAAGCTGTACTGATGTCTTTATCAAGTGAAATAAAATTATAGATTGGTTTTTAGAAAATAAAGATTATATACAATCATAGACGAAAGTGTTGACACCATTGAAATTGTTCCAGAAAATGAAGTATTTCTCCCAGAAAATTATTGCAATTACACATGTTTTGTTATACACATGTTTATTTCCTTTATGCAAATTGGAACAACACAAAAAATAGAGAAAAAAAGGCAAATTGGATGTAATTTAACACAAAACCCCAAAAATGGATGGGACAAAAGTGTTGGCATCTTTTAAAAATTGTGAGTAAACAACTTTGTTTCAACCATGTGATGCTCATTCAAAGTCACCTGTAGCAAGTAACAGGTGTGGGCAATATGAACATCACACATGAAACCAGATAAAAATGGGAGACTCAATCTTTGCATTGTGTGTCTGTATATGCCACACTAAGCATGGAGAACAGATAGAGGAGAACTCACTGAGGACTTGAGAACCAAAATTGTTGAAAAATATCAACAAGGTCAAAGTTTATCTCCATAGATCTTGATGTTCCTTTGTCCATAATCTGCAACATAATAAAGAAGTTTACAACCCATGCCACTGTAGCTAATCTCCCTGGTCGTGGGCGAAATAGAAAAATTGATGAAAAGTTTCAACGCAGGATAGCCCGGATGGTGGATAAGTAGCTACAATCACATTCCAAAGAAATTCATGCTGTCCTGCAGGCTCAGAGCGCATCAGTGTCAGCGTGACATTAAATTAAAAGAAACGTTGTGGTAGGAGACCGAGGAGGACCACAGGAATGACACAGAAACATAAAAAAGCCAGGCTGCAGTTTGCCAAAATGTGCGTGAGTAAGCTAAATTCTTTCTTGGAAAGCGTCTTGAGGACAGATATGAAACCAAGATAGAGCTTTTTGGTAAAGGACATCATTGTACTGTTTAACGAAAATGGAATGAGGCCTACAAAGAAAAGAACACAGTACCTACAGTCAAATATGGTTGAGGTTCAAAAATGTTTTGGGGTTGTTTTGCTGCATCTGGCACTGGGTGCCTTTACTGTACACAAGACATCATGAAATCTGAAGATTACCAGAGGATATTGGGTCAGAAAGATGGGTTTGCGTCCCAGGTCATGGGTCTTCCAGCAGGACAACAACCCCAAACATACTTCAATAAGCACCCAGAAATGGATGGCAGCAGAGCGCTGAAGGGCAGTAATGAGACTGGATCTAAATCCCATTGAACCCAATGGAGAGATCTTAAAATGTCTGTTGGAGAAGGCACCATTCACATATGAGAAACCTGGAGAAGTTTGCAAAAGAAGAGTGTAATTGTAATAATTTTCTGGGAGAAATACTTCATTTTTGGTAACAATTTCAAGGGTGTCAACTAGTGATGAGCAAGTATACTCATTACTCGAGATTTCCGAGCATGCTCGGGTGTTCTCCGAGTAGTTTGGGCGTGCTCGGAGATTTAGTGTGTATCGCTGCAGCTGCATGATTTGCAGGGATTTCCTAACAAACAGGCAATCCCTGTATGTATTCAGGCTGTCTAACATCCACAAATCATGCAGCTGCGGCGACACATACTAAATCTCCGAGCACGTCCAAACTACTCGGAGAACACCCGAGCATGCTCGGAAACCTCGAGCAATGAGCAAACTCGCTCATTACTAGTGCCAACACTTTTGGCATAACTGTGTGTATATATATATATATATATATATATATATATACAGTACAGACCAAAAGTTTGGACACACCTTCTCATTCAAAGATTTTTCTGTATTTTCATGACTAAAAAACATGCCTACAACTATGAAAATTTGTTTTTATTTTTATTGTGAAGGAAACAACAAATAGGACAACATAACTTAAAACTTTAGTCTGCACAACTATTCACTCCCTAAAGTCAGTACTTTGCAGAGACTCCTTTTGTGGGAATCACAGCTGCAAGTTGCTTTTGGATAAATCTATGAACTTCCAGCATCTTGCCACGGGGATATTTGACCATTCCTCAAAGCAAAACTTCTCCAAACCCTTCAAGTTAGATGGTTTCCTCTAGTAAACATTAATCTTCAAGTCTGGCCACAGATTCTCAATTGGATTAAAGTCTGGGCCTTGACTAGGCCACTCCAAAACATTTACAAGTTTCCCCTTAAACCGCTCGAGTGTTACTTTAGTAGTATGCTTTGGGTCATTATCTTGTAGGAAGGTGAACCTCTGTTCCAGTCTCAAATCACTGACAGACTGAAAAAAGGTTTTGCTCAAGAATATCCCTGGATTTTGCACCATCCATCTTTCCCTAGACTCTGAGCATTTTCCCCTGTCCCTTCTGCCTAAAAACATACCCACAGCATGATGCTGCCACCACCATGTTTCACTCTGGAGATGGTGTTCTTGTGTTCTTGGGGTGGTGAGTTGTGTTTCTTTGGCACCAGGCATACCTTGGTGACCAAAAAAAAAAATCAATTTTGGTCTCATCTGACCACAGCACCTTCCTCCATACACTTGAGGAGTATCCCAACATGTCTTTTGGCAAACTCAAAACGAGCCTTGCAATTTTTTTAAGTAAAGGCTTTTTTCTGACCACTCTTCCATAAAGGCCACCTCTATGGAGTGTGTGGCTTATTGTGGTCACACTGGCAGACATAGACAGAAGGAGGCCCCTGTGCAAGAACAATAAATGGGCTTGAGTTTTGGTGCGTGACCCCCTCTTAGCAGGTTTTTTTGTGGTACCATATTCTTTCCATTTGATGATAAAGGAGTTGATGGTGCTCCAAGGAATCATCAGAGATTGGGATTTTTTTTAAATGCAACCTTGACTTGTACTTCTCAACTTTGTCCCTGACTTGTTTGGAGATCTCCTTGGTCTTCATGGTGTTGATTGGTCAGTGGTGCCTCTTGGCTAATGATGTTGCAGCCTCTGTGGCCTTTTAGAAAGGTGTGCATATACTGACAGCCCATGTGACACAGCTGGTTTCACTAATCAAGTGATTTATGAAGGGAATTGATTGCACCAAAACTTTTTAGGGTCTTCATAGCAAAAGGGGTGAATACATATGCACATACCAAGTTTTAGTTATTTGATCCCATACATTTAATTTATGCCTATATTTTTCTCACTTCACTCACTAACTCAGACTATTTAGTGCTGATGCATCACAGAGAAATCATACTTCAAAAATATTTAAATACAGGTTGTAATGTACCAAATAGGTAAAAAGCCAAGGGGGTGAATACTTTGCAAACTACTGTAAATACACTGATAATGCTTATTAATATAGCACCATTAATCCCACAGCACTTGAAAGACATTATTATCACTGTCCCCATTGGGACTCGCAATCTAAATTTCCTATCAGTATGTCTTTGGAGTATGGGAGAAAGCCAGAGAACCCGGAGGAAACCCACGCAAACACGGGGAGAAACTTACTAACACCTCGCATATGTTCTACTTGATGGGATTTGAAGCTAGTGCTGCAAGGCTGCAGTGTTTAGCACTGAGCCACCATGCTATATGCTTACATACGAAGATATACATATATATCTGTATATTGTCAGTCACCAATTCCCTGGTGTGTCTTCTATCTTCTGTCTGTCTTACATAGCATGTCACAATTTTTATAACTTACGGATGGCTTCAAGAGATTCTTATTTGGAGTAAACAACAACATTGCCCTAAATAATGATGCAATTACAAGGGCAGACTTCGCTTAGCGGTACAAAGCTTGGCAGTTACAAACTATTGCAAGAAGATTGTCCGCTACGAGCGGCGTAGCTTGTGAGGGCGGATGCAGGAGCAGTTGCATCGGGCATCAAAGACCCCACTGTCAAATGAGCATTGCCCCTTCTTCTTAGAGCTACACAGTGATTGACTGCTCTTTGATGCCTATGCAGAGCATCAGAGTTGACATGAATTTGCCATCTGCTGCTGCACTCTGCATAGGCACCAATTGAGATGACAAGCTCAACAGCTAAAGATTGAAGACAGTATTGAATCATGAACATGTCTTCATTCATTACTAAGAGCAGCTTTTATGCTTTTATACTTTTCTTAACTCTACATAGGGATAGGACTGAGGTTGCATTAAATGCATTAAAGAAGCACTCCTTCCATCAAAATTTGTATCCTCTTAACATATTGCAGTCATCATATTATATAGCACTCTATACTTACAATTGCTCATTTTGTCTTTCTACCAAGTTAATTATTCTCTTGTTTATTAGGTCTATGACATCATGTGATTAAAACTGACTAGCTGAATCCTTCTAAGGCTACTTTCACACTTCAGGTTTTTTGTGTCAGGCATAATCGGTCCTATGCCTGACAGGACGGATCCGGCGCTGATTTTAAAAAACTGATGCAACTGATCATTTTTTTTTGCCGGATCCGTCCTGACCTTTTGAACCCGGAAAGAGAGAGAGAGAGAGAGTACCGGATGCGTTTTTTTAAAAACACGCCGGATCGCGCCTGATACAAAAAGCCTGAAGTGTGAAAGTAGCCTAAGCTCTATGCAGAAACATGAGGTCAATTTTCCCTGTATGAGTCATAAATCACTGCAAAAGTCCCAGGCAGGGGAGAAGAGGGAGCAATTGGGTCAGGAGTTGAAGACAGGGATGATTCATTCAGGGAAAATATACTTCCTGTTTCTACAAAGAGCAGAGAAAAGAGAAAAATTAATTGGGTAGAAAGGTAAAATGAGCAATTGTAAGTACACAGTGCTGTATAATATGATGACTGCAATATATTAAGAGGGTAAAAACTTTGATGGGAGTGCGTCTTTAACATCTGCACAAAATCTGTGCACATGGTCATTAAGCAGCTGCATGCCAGCCTTACATCACCAAGGACAATGTCAAGTTTAGGGCGGAGTGATGTAAATCACTCTTGAGCAGTGGCATTAATGGCTAGCTGTCATTTTACTAGATTGTAATAGGCAGGGAAAGGAGTTAAAAATATAGGCACTCACTTTGCCACATACCTGTCCCACCACCAAAGCTCACCACCTGGTCCTCCACTGGCAACCACCTCAAATATTTTCTTGTCTTCCTTCACTCTGCGCTTTTTAGGCCTCGGAAATGCAGGCCCTATTTTTTTTTATTTTTACTTTTATCTGTTTTGCTGTAACCTCAGAGCATAATAAGGAACATTCAGTTTGCATCATATGAATCCAATTTCCTTGCCAAATTCAAGTGAACTGCTGAATTGAAATTTTGTCAGGTTTGTTTCTCACTAGTCACAACATATAAACAATATATAAATGTGTAAATACACACACAATCACCCCAATTTAGGCTTTTTCACCATTGTGATCACTCATATGGTATCTTAAGTTGGTAAAAAAAAATTGCAGGAGAGTACATCACATATATTTTATTGACTGAATCCTGGAAGATCTGTGAATTTGAGACACCACAAGAATTGACTAAATGGACTTAGGGGGATGAGAAATGCTTTTTAGCAATTTTTGGCCATATTTATCAATACTAAATATTAGACGGTGCAAACTTAGACTAGAAGGTCTCAAAATGCGCCAGTTTATCATAGTGGTTTATGCTGTTTGATGGAGCAGTTTTAGACTGTATAGTCTCAGTTCACTCCACATATTCGTTGGCTTACTTTGTGGCACACAATTTTGGTGCCATTTTTGGTAGACTATAGTAGAGGAATGAAGAAATTAGCAGTATCGTGATCCAACAACCAGGTCAGTATTCTGTAGCCGCTTGCTGCTGGGGCAAGTCATGAAAGACAGTTTTTTGTGCCCAAGTTGCATGCAAATTCTGGTGCATTTAGCTTGATAAATTACCCCCATTGTTTTAATTTTTACAACTAACACCATTTCTTTTATCAGCATCTCTTAAAGCCACGCCACCAAATGAAGACAGGGTGAAAATATTGTCATCCCGAATGGCATCCAGCACAGCCACATCCACATGGTATGCCGGGAACCAGTGATTGATAGCTGATAAATTAGGGGTGTTGTAATATGTATCCAATTTTAATTTTGTTAATTATTAACCCTATAGATTGATGCTCCTACAGAAGATTTTAGGTTACAATTTCTGGACTTGGTCCCGATTCATCATTTACAGGTTTTTTAAGTCACTTTTCTTTTTTTGTATTGTTGTATTCATTGCAGGACACAGAGTTTTATGTGCAGATTTCACCCATAAACTTGCATTAGATGAGGAGGAAAATGTACAATTAAAAAATGCACATGTGTTTTTAGTGCGTTACTGCAGCGGAAATGCATGAAAAACGCATGTAATCTGCCCATGACTACTATATCAATAAAGTTGTCAAAGTCAAATACCAGGAAGTATAAAAAATGAAGCAGTTTTTTTAAAACATGACAAACCAAAAAGAAGAGACAATAACGCACGTAAAACACTCTAAAAAAACACAATGAAAAAACGCAAGTTACATAATTTACTTAATAGGTGAAGAAATGGTGAAGAAAATCTGCAACATCAAAAAATCACCAAAAGCTCAATGTGGGAATGTAGTCTTAAGGTTATGTTAGTGATATGTTAGGGAATTACATAATATCACATAAATATTAATTCACTGTTAGGCCCCATGGTGGAGCTTTATTTTAAGGTAACAAGGTAGATGAGATTTCCGATGATACATATTAATTGAAATAGTCATTACACCTAGAAATTGGAAAGGCATTATTCCTTATAACAAGTCTTAATATCCTTCACTTTAATCTGAGTACAGCATCCTATTTATCCCATCCTTTCATGGTACTTCAAAGTAAGGACCACTGCACACCCATAATCTCCCCATCCCCCAGGGATTGGTCAACTGTGACCAAGGACTAGCAAAATGCCATGATGCCCAATGTATGGTGGGACCTCTCCCAGGGTTGATTGTACAAGGAGGCAAAATGACAGGTTTTAGGGACGCAGTTAAAGGTACAGTGATTTCTTCTGCCTAGTCATCTTTGATGTAGGAGTGGGAGGTGTCACTCCTGTGGGTAATGGTCTTTGTCACACAGGTGTGTCCTTCGAACAATTGATGAGGGACATCCCTAAAGCTTTGTATGCAGGTTCTTTGAAGAGCTGCAGAGCAGAAACAAGTCAATTATACCCATTGACAGGTGGGACACCATGTGTGTGGGGATCAGAGGTGACCCGTCTCCTGGGTGATAGGAGGGAACATCTTGGCAAACAATAGTCTACGACCAGAGAGCACAGGTTCCATAATTTTCTTCTTTCTTTGGATTTAGATTCTCTTTTTCTTCACTCTCCCATCTGTTAAATCTTTTCTTCTTCAGTCTCCATTGACTTCTCAGATTAGGAGCCAAACACTTTTCTTTGCCCACTTTGTTCTTTGAAGACTATGTCTGGACCATAGAGAAACAAATTCAGACAAACCTGACGCCAGACAAAAATGAAAATGTAATGTAGATCCGTCCAGGATAAAAAAACGACATGCCTTCTATTTTCCAAAACGGCGCCACACCTTACCCCATGGTGTCTGTGCTGCTGCAGCTTAATCCCATTATTTGAATAGATGCTACACCAAGAGTCGCATTTACAGCTAATACTGCCTACGTACAAGGACTGATTATGCCCCATCTCATTGCCTTCCACTTTTCCTGATATGAACTATTATTCTCATTTGTGTTGAGAAGATGACACATTTGCTTTCAAATCATTTTTTTGTAAATGACCAATTCATTCCAAAACTATAAATAAAGGTACGCACACACATGCACCTACTACGTAAAGACACACTGACACACACTCGGTACATACATCAGGGCCGATTTTAATGTTCTTGCGTCCTGACAGCTAAAATTGAAATGGTGCCCTTCCCCGCAATGCAATATAAACCTGCAATGAACAAGTACAATTCTGTCATAGTATTTTGGGTTTTGCTTTTATGGCATTCTGTTAGCAGCGGATTAACCAGCGTAACATCTGGAGTCAGCAACAGAGAATGTAGATTTATTCACATCCAGTATAGACAGCTTACAACACAGCATGAAATGTGATCAGCCTGATATCTGCTATGGCTGCAGCATGAAAAACATTACAACAACACAGGAAGAGAAGGAGGAGGCATCCTGTCTGTGAGTGAGGTTTTTTTATTTTTTTACAAAACTTTGTTAACAACCTCACAATATGCACAACATATCAAACAGTACAGTAGTAGTTGTTGCAATACATACAAATCAATATGCATTATTCCAACACATTCATTGTATGGTAAACTTTCATAGGTTTAAAAAAAAAAAAAAAATTTGTTTTGTGATTTTCTGATCTCGTTTTTTGAGACTAGTGACATTTTTATTTTTCCATCCATGGATCTGTATAAGGGCTTTTTTTTGCATGGTGAGCTGATGTTTTTTTTACTCATAAATGCATGTACATGCAGGGTTTAAATTGCTTTTTATTGCATTTTTTTAAGAACATAAGGTGACAAAAAACAAAAACACAGTAAAGCTGATTCAATTTTATTCTTTTTACGTTACAGGCTAATTCATTTTATACTTAGATCATTTTGATAAAGCAGTCTTTTACGGATCCGACGATACCAACAATCTTTTTTCTTTTTTTAAAGGGAATCTGTGAGTAGGATCAAGCCTCCTAAACCATCTATATGGGCATATATATAGGCAGGCTCGGACTGGCCCATAGGGTAACAGGGGAATCTCCCGGTGGGCCCCTGTGCAGATCTGGGCTCCCAACTCCACTGTATGGGCAGTTTTTGGCATAATTCACTTGATTCACTCTATACAAAAAAAAAAAGTATCTCATCAATCATTAACCAAACTGACCAGTTTATTATTATATAAAGATAAAGGTAAATTTGTGAATGGGATTAGGGTAATATTTGTATGCAGGTGAAAAGTGGGCCCACAAAAATTCAATGTTACTGGCGGGCCCTTGACACCCCAGTCCAACACTGTTTATAGGTTATGGAAGGTTGAATAAAATGATGCCTTGATACCTGAAATACGATATCTTATTCAAGAGAAACCACAGTTTTTTCTTTCTATGTAAATGAGTTGTTAACATCTATGGGCCATACCCTGATCCCCCTGAGAATCTGCCTCTAGAGCTTATTAAAGTGGCATTACCAGTGTGGGACATGAAATGGCTGACCGTCCTTTCTGCTGATCTCATGTCTCACATGAGTAACTTCCAGTTTCGTTTAAAATAAGCTCTGTAGGCATATCTGTGTCTGTCCCATAGATCTTAACAGGTCATTTACATATTAAGAAAAATGTGAACATCTATGTAAAAAGATATTGGATTGCAAATATCCAATTATCAGTTTATTTAACTTCCTATGACCTGCATCAGTACAGAAATACAGAATCAGAACAATCATTTTAAGTACATGAATGCATTACCATAACCATCATAAATACATGAATACAGCACTAGAACCAGGATCAGTAAAAGAAAAAAGCACCAAAACCTACAGCAACATAATTGTCATCAGTGCATAAATATATTACTAGAACCAAGAAAAGTATTTGACCAGATCACCAGATCAATCATCAGTACATGAATATAGCACCCGAACCACCATTAGTACATGATACAGCACCAGAACCATGGGAAAACCAGGCACAAAAACCAAATATCCTAAAATAAATTAAACAAAATTTTTTTTGCAAAAACTGCAGGAAGGTAGTAATAATTCTAAGGGTATTTAGTAAACATAATTTTGATCAAAAGAATGTACAAGCCATCCCGCCGCGACTGACGTGGCGGGATGGCTTGTACATTCTTTTGATCAAAATTACGTTTACTAAATACCCTTATAATTATTACTACCTTCATGCATTTTTTGCAAAAAAATTTTTATTTAATTTATTTTGGGATATTTGTTTTTTTGTGCCTGGTTTTCTCTGTGTAATGGTCATGTGTTAATATGCATTTACATTTTGCATACACATTAACTTACTTTTTCAGTTCAGAACTAGTTTCTTATTTTGTTCAGAGTGCATCTTGTGCATATAAGGGTGTGACCGCCCTGTTTCTGAGCTGAGAAATCCATCCTGTCTGGCCTATGCTTTAACTGGTGGGTTCAGTCCTTCTGCCCTTGTTCACATTTACGTCACTTGACAAGTGGAAAGGTTTTTAAGGCCGGCGTCACACTTGCGAGTTTGATGCGAGTAAGTCGCGCGACTTTCTGGCATCAACACCCGGCACAGCCGCCCGCTCTCGGACCAGAGTGTACGGCTGCATGTATTTCTATACATGGCGGGCGGCCGTGCCGGGTGTTGATGCGAGAAAGTCGTGCGACTTACTCGCATCAAACTCGCAAGTGTGACGCCGGCCTAATACTAGAGTTAGGACTGTCCCACAAGGGTTGCCTTGACGTGGCGGGATGGCTTGTACATTCTTTTGATCAAAATTATGTTTACTAAATACCCTTATAATTATTACTACCTTCATGCATTTTTTGCAAAAAATTTTTTATTTAATATATTTTAGGATATTTGTTTTTTTGTGCCTGGTTTTCTCTGTGTAATGGTCATGTGTTAATATGCATTTACATTTTGCATACACATTAACTTACTTTTTCAGTTCAGAACTAGTTTCTTATTTTGTTCAGAGTGCATCTTGTGCATATAAGGGTGTGACCGCCCTGTTTCTGAGCTGAGAAATCCATCCTGTCTGGCCTATGCTTTAACTGGTAGTTCAGTCCCTCTGCCCTTGTTCCCATTTACGTCACTTGACAAGTGGAAAGGTTTTTAATACTAGAGGTAGGACTGTCCCACAAGGGTTGCCTTGACGTGGCGGGATGGCTTGTACATTCTTTTGATCAAAATTATGTTTACTAAATACCCTTATAATTATTACTGCCTTCATGCATTTTTTGCAAAAAATTTTTATTTAATTTATTTTAGGATATTTGTTTTATTGTGTGTGGTTTTCTCTGTGTAATGGTCATGTGTTAATATGCATTTACATTTTGCATACACATTAACTTACTTTTTCAGTTCAGAACTAGTTTCTTATTTTGTTCAGAGTGCATCTTGTGCATATAAGGGTGTGACCGCCCTGTTTCTGAGCTGAGAAATCCATCCTGTCTGGCCTATGCTTTAACTGGTGGGTTCAGTCCCTCTGCCCTTGTTCACATTTACGTCACTTGACAAGTGGAAAGGTTTTTAATACTAGAGGTAGGACTGTCCCACAAGGGTTGCCTTGACGTGGCGGGATCGCTTATACATTCTTTTGATCAAAATTATGTTTACTAAGTACCCTTATAATTATTACTGCCTTCATGCATTTTTTGCAAAAATTTTTTATTTAATTTATTTTAGGATATTTGTTTTATTGTGTGTGGTTTTCTCTGTGTAATGGTCATGTGTTAATATGCATTTACATTTTGCATACACATTAACTTACTTTTTCAGTTCAGAACTAGTTTCTTATTTTGTTCAGAGTGCATCTTGTGCATATGTGTAGCCCTGGTGTGAAGGCACACGCAGTACCCTGGAGGATGTGTGGAGAGGTAACAGTTTAATGCTCAATAAACATTCACTCCATCACACACTTAGACACACCCATAGGTTATAAAGGCTAGTGAAGTCAGTCAGTCAGTGATTCAGTTTCCTGTCTTCGGACAGAGGAGTCAGTTTCCTGTCGTAGGACAGGGCATTCAGTCTGGACTCAGAGAGGAGTCAGCAGCAGAACCTTCAGTCTCCTGTCCCAAGGACAGTGGAGTTCAGTGACGTGCTCCTGAACTAGATGAATACTG
The DNA here is from genome assembly GCA_033576555.1 of Oophaga sylvatica. NCBI lineage: Eukaryota > Metazoa > Chordata > Amphibia > Anura > Dendrobatidae > Oophaga > Oophaga sylvatica. The sequence goes on from JARQOD010000003.1 coordinate 137,855,160, forward strand.
AGCATCTGTTAGCGAGCTCCAAGGAAGAAGTAAGAAGGAATTAACCTGCATAGCCTTTGGAAGTGTGGAGTGCTTATGCTACAAGCGCGGACAGGGCGAAGGGCGCAGTGGAAGGAATTCAGAAGTGCTTTAGGATTGGATTATCCTGCACATTGTCACCGGTCACTGGCGACCGAAGTGTCACTATAGCTCCAGGCATAGTGATAGAAAAACCAGAGGCTTACTGGACCTTAGGTTACAGAAAGCAGCCCTTGGAGTGTCGGTACGTAACTGGGGTCAGGGAGAGTGGGAACCTTGAGTCAGTGCACGACAACAGCAGGAACTCAGCTCTCTCAAAGGAAGGCTCCGACCACAAAACTGACCGGGCAGTACAGCTAGGAGTTAGCTGGAGTATTCGGAGTGGACTTGGCTCTATGCTAGTCGGACTCACCATTTTGAAAGTGAAGGAGGCCCATAACCTGTTCAGCTGTTATCTCAAAGCACATCCTCCAACCGACCAGCCTCCCTGGGACCTGCCTTATCATCTGACAAGTAAAAGGTATGGAAAGACGCTGGATGGTGTGAGACTGAGTTATTTGATTGCATCCCTGCACAACCCCACCATAACTATCGACCTGAGGGAAGAGTCCCACCTGTAGGGGACCCGACATCTAGCTGCCTCACCATCCCCTCAGAGATCTACAGCAGTGCTGGTCTTAGTGATCAGAGAACTACAGGTGGCGTCACGAACTGTATATATACCTATCCCCTGTAAATATATTCCCCCCAACATACGCCTGACCGCCAGGGCCACAGACCGAGCCACCGCTACCTGTGACAACCCCATAGACTTCCATGGGCTCGGCTCTGAGTACCCCATTGCTCTGGTAACCCACAATTGTGGTGGCGGGTCAATACAACTTGGCGTCACGAACAGGATGCGAAACTCGCAAAATTGCGAGCCCTGTGTGCCTGTGGAGGTGTTTTTGTGGAAAAGGACTGTTTGCTATTTTTGGCGCTAAAATCCGCCATTTTGCCGCCAAATTCGCGCCCTCAGGCGCTGGAGAAGAAGGTGGGCGTGGATTCGTGGGCGTGTACCCCCCTGTGGCGCGAAGAAAATGCCTGCCCTCTCAAAGTGCTACTACAATATGCGATCCTGCCCTACAGCAAAGGAGGTCCGCCTCCTCTTCACCTTCCCTGCGAAGAGGAGGAGACGCAAACCCCGCCTCCACGGAAGAGACCGGACGGCTCTGGTAGGAGAAGAAGAGAGAGGTGTTCTGGAACATGATGGAGGCAGGACGTGTGCAGCCGAGCAGGGAAGCGGTGGAAGGCAGGCCCCGTTCCCCAGCTAAGCTGCCACTAGAACCAGAACCATCTGTGGTCCTGCACCTGCAGCAAGCCTTGCTGGAGCTGCAGAGGGAGAATGCAGTGCTCAGAAGATTAATCCAGCGCCATGCAGACTTGCAGGAGACAGAGAGACGCTGGCGTGCCCAGATACAGCGGCTGCTGTGGGACGCAGTGCTCTCTCCCACAAGCATAATGCCGTCTCTTGATTTCCCACGTTCCCTGCTGAAGAAAGCTGAAGGAAAACCGGAGGCCGCCCCCAAAAGTGCTGTACCTGATCCCACCGGAGGAGAGGTGGAAGCAAAGGAGGCTGAGGAGGTCCTGCCCGTTCCGGAGTGCCAGCCCGGCAAGGAGGCCGCAGCAGATTACAGATCCCCGGTAGGGACACCGGAGGAAACCCAGCCGTCTGTGATGGAGCAGCGACAGCAGCAGGTTAGTGCGTCCCCAACTGAGCCATTGCGCACACCTGCTTCCTGCTCTGCATCACACCAGCATTGTGCATCGGCATCGCCCCCTGCGTACATCTTCGTATCGCAATCGGCGACCTACTCTACATCGCAACCTGCGACCCATTCCACATCGCAATCAGCGGTCTACACGACGTCGCGCACGGCGATTATTTCTGCATCACGAGAGAAAGTGGCTATTACAGCGACGCAGACAGCGTCTCACAAGGAGAAAGCACCCGGCGTGCCCCAAGCGGTTCGCACAAGGACTGTTGCGACCCAAACCCTGATAGCAGGTCACGACCTATTTGTCATGTGCTCTAAAGAGCATCGCATTGTTCCAGCCCCCGGGATGGAAAGTGTAACTGAAGTTAGCAAGAAAATGTGAAGAACGGTAGGACCCAGACAGGGTTTACCGCAACAAAAGAAGATGTATATAAGTTTTTATAAAAGTGAAAATAGTTTGCACCGTTGATATGAGTATATAATGTTTACATATATTGTCAAAATAGAATGCCTGGCTGGGTAAGCAGATAAAGAGAGTTTTTGCACTTTATGGTATTTATGTGATAAGTGGTCGCATATTTGCACCAAGTTTATAGGAAATACTCTAGTTGAGTAAATAGAATCTGATATAATGTGAATTATTTGAAAATGTGTCTTATAATGGACTGCGTGGCTGAGGACTGAGCCAGCCCAAAAACTGTATCCTGTAAATAGTTGCGCTTCGGTGCATTATATTGGTTTTACATGAAACCACACCTACCTCTGAACATAAAACCCGTGTGGTGTGGCACTGAGCGAGGTCTGCAGCCAGATGTCCTGCAGCCCACCCAGGACCCACGTTGAAGGTTTGGTGCGGGTCCTTCACAAGAATACTGTGTATTTATTGAATGTTTTGATGCTTTAATACTTTTTGTATTTTCCTACTGTACATAATGCAACGTTCAAGAAATTCTTACCTCCCGGATGGGAAGAGTTAATGTTTATTGTTAATATAAAACAAAATGTCTTCTTGTATTTCACAGCCCGGGAGTGCTGTATTTTACCATGGGGGAATGTGTAGCCCTGGTGTGAAGGCACACGCAGTACCCTGGAGGATGTGTGGAGAGGTAACAGTTTAATGCTCAATAAACATTCACTCCATCACACACTTAGACACACCCATAGGTTATAAAGGCTAGTGAAGTCAGTCAGTCAGTGATTCAGTTTCCTGTCTTCGGACAGAGGAGTCAGTTTCCTGTCGTCGGACAGGGCATTCAGTCTGGACTCAGAGAGGAGTCAGCAGCAGAACCTTCAGTCTCCTGTCCCAAGGACAGTGGAGTTCAGTGACGTGCTCCTGAACTAGATGAATACTGAGCATCTGTTAGCGAGCTCCAAGGAAGAAGTAAGAAGGAATTAACCTGCATAGCCTTTGGAAGTGTGGAGTGCTTATGCTACAAGCGCGGACAGGGCGAAGGGCGCAGTGGAAGGAATTCAGAAGTGCTTTAGGATTGGATTATCCTGCACATTGTCACCGGTCACTGGCGACCGAAGTGTCACTATAGCTCCAGGCATAGTGATAGAAAAACCAGAGGCTTACTGGACCTTAGGTTACAGAAAGCAGCCCTTGGAGTGTCGGTACGTAACTGGGGTCAGGGAGAGTGGGAACCTTGAGTCAGTGCACGACAACAGCAGGAACTCAGCTCTCTCAAAGGAAGGCTCCGACCACAAAACTGACCGGGCAGTACAGCTAGGAGTTAGCTGGAGTATTCGGAGTGGACTTGGCTCTATGCTAGTCGGACTCACCATTTTGAAAGTGAAGGAGGCCCATAACCTGTTCAGCTGTTATCTCAAAGCACATCCTCCAACCGACCAGCCTCCCTGGGACCTGCCTTATCATCTGACAAGTAAAAGGTATGGAAAGACGCTGGATGGTGTGAGACTGAGTTATTTGATTGCATCCCTGCACAACCCCACCATAACTATCGACCTGAGGGAAGAGTCCCACCTGTAGGGGACCCGACATCTAGCTGCCTCACCATCCCCTCAGAGATCTACAGCAGCGCTGGTCTTAGTGATCAGAGAACTACAGGTGGCGTCACGAACTGTATATATACCTATCCCCTGTAAATATATTCCCCCCAACATACGCCTGACCGCCAGGACCACAGACCGAGCCACCGCTACCTGTGACAACCCCATAGACTTCCATGGGCTCGGCTCTGAGTACCCCATTGCTCTGGTAACCCACAATTGTGGTGCGTGGTCGAGACACATATAAAGGTGTGACCGCCCTGTTTCTGAGCTGAGAAATCCATCCTGTCTGGCCTATGCTTTAACTGGTGGGTTCAGTCCCTCTGCCCTTGTTCACATTTACGTCACTTGACAAGTGGAAAGGTTTTTAATACTAGAGGTAGGACTGTCCCACAAGGGTTGCCTTGACGTGGCGGGATGGCTTGTACATTCTTTTGATCAAAATTATGTTTACCAAATACCCTTATAATTATTACTGCCTTCGTGCATTTTTTGCAAAAAATTTTTTATTTAATTTATTTTAGGATATTTGTTTTTTTTTGTGCCTGGTGTCAATGGCCTGCGGAACGCACCTAATAGATATTAAGGAGAGGTGCGTTCGCAGCCCGGGGTCCACCGTGCAGGCAGAGTCTGCTGCTAGTAAGATGGCGTGAGTAGCGAACTCTGCTATCCCGCAGAGTCGCTAAAATAAACGCCGTAGCGTGCTGTGGTAGTTAGTGCGAACTCTGTTAATCCACAGAGCCGCTAGCGGGAATGCCACAGCGCTATATGGCGATAAGTGCGAACTCACTTAGCTTCAGTGAGCTGCAAAGTAAAACACTAGGGCGCTGACTAGCGTTTTAAAGCGAACCCTGTTGCGTCACAAAGTCGCTGAGTAACCCAACTGGGTCCAGGTACACGGTTAACTGCTGTGCGGATAGCAGTCCGTGATCATGCAGTCAGAACACAAGCAAAAATCTCCTCACCGGAGTAGCCGGTATTCTAATGGCGTTTTCAGCCGAGCCCTGAACACGTGCATACAATCTCCTCACCGGAGGTGCCGGTATTCTAGGGGCTTATTTCAGCCAGACCTAACCACATGCATACATGACCACACTGGCGCAAGCACGTAACGGATTTGATACTAGCGCATGGTGGCCCAGCCATGCCACCCTTTTATAGTAGGAACTGCAGGACCTACAAGAAAAGGACCAATGCGAAACCATTCCAGAACACATGTAGTTTCAGGACCTTCCTGGCGGACCAATGGGAGTCGCTGCTGTAATCGAGCATGTGACCCCTGATCTCCAATGGGAGATCTTGCCCATGGGTTGTCCGAGTAGTAGACAAGCCCTTTAAGCAAACGGAGTCTAAAACATGCAATGTTGGACTCTCAAGATTTTTTCCGGGAGCTTTTGTCTTTTAATCTGGACACAATAGCGTATTTGCCCATTTGAAGATGATGGCCCTGTCCAGGGACCTATCTAAATCCCTTTACCATCGCTGCTTCTCTCAGCAGCCACACAGACCACACTGTGGCTCATGCTCCAGTCAGTCATGGCTTCTCTTCTGGAGCTACTGGGGCACTCCTCAGTAGCAGTTTTGGCCCATACCACTGCCCAGTCTTACATTTTTTTCTCCTTGTATCTCATGTGCTCATGGCAAGCACAATTTTCCCAGAGTTACTCAAGCACTAGTATTTATGGACACTTCTTCTCTAATGACCAACACCCCATTGCTTTATCTTACCCTTCTTCTGCCATCTCAAACACATAACTGTGTAAAGTAGAATGTTTTTATAACATGGTTATTACTCTTATCCGCTCATAGAATAAGAATTGAAAATAACCTGTGATATTGACAGCTATTTGCTGCATTTCCCACACTTTTACTTTGTGAATCATGAGGTAACGCACTTCCAGTAATTATATGTGTAACGCCAGACGTTTCAACTGAAGCAATTACTGGGGCATTATATCATGCATAATGAACAGAGGGATTATAGATGAATGCATATTGTTATTGAACGTGGACACCATTGCATTCAATGGACCGTGCTGCCAATAGACTCAACACCCAGAAGTGGAACACATATATGGCCTTACTGTGCACAAAGCCGAAATAGAACCAGAGTGACCATATATCTTTAGTATTAAACCACTAGAGCAGATTTCTTTCTAAGCAATGCAAAAATTTTGAGAGTCAACGATATACATTATACAGAACCTGTATATGTACCTTCACAACAGTACATCATCAATAAAGACTTCCCAGGTCCACTACTACTTTACAGCTTATACTTAACACGATTGTTTCACAATTGTTCTTCTGGAGCACTCTGCACCCAGGCATCAGGGGCTTCAGATTGGCAGTTTTGGATGGTGGTATATTGTACCTCACTCCCTCCTCCATCTTCTGCTGCTGCTACTCGGGGTCTGCACATGGCTCGCAGATCCCTGGGAACTGTGCT
>JARQOD010000003.1:137861493-137884942 GCA_033576555.1 Oophaga sylvatica
ACCCGATACCGATACCGGAAGTCCCATGTAAGTCTATGGGAACAAAATATCGCAACTAATAAAAACCCCATTCTTTCCTTGTGAACACTAAATATACACACATAGAATACATATATATATATATACACATGTCATTGTGACATATATATATACATATATGTATAGTTTATACACTTCTACATAGTAAAATATCCTCTGATTCAATTGCCGGGTAAAGCTGGCTTCAGTGAAAAGACAGAAGCACCCGACATGAAATGACACTTGGTGTACATAGGTTAACCATGTCTTTTCATGTCGTTTGCTATCTGATTTGCACAAACAATTAAATCAGTCTATGTGTGCAAAATTTCACACCTGTAGGGGTTAATTAAAGGTGTAAATTCGTTGTAAAAAAAACCGACTTTTTTGCTACGAATTTACACCTTTAATTAACCCCTACAGGTGTGAAATTTTGCACACATAGTCTGATTTAATTGTTTGTGCAAATTAGATAGCAAAGGACATGAAAAGACATGGTTAACCCTATGTACACCAAGTGTCATTTCATGTCGGGTCATAGGTCATAGGTGTTCGGTCTGGATGCCGAACTTTACTGTTCGGGTTCGCCCATCTCTACTTGCAAAATCACCAATCTATAGCACTAGCTTCTCCAAGAGCAGTTCTCCTAATCACAGCTCTGACTATCCTGAGCTATGTGCTTGTTCAAGTGCCATTATCTCTATATGTACCGTAAATACAGTGATAGCAGTGTACATTATAAAACAAATCACTAATAGCTGAATGTGTTACAGCAGAACTTTATAGTTCTACTAATACTATAACTCAGCCTATCCTATCAGAAACAAAGAAGTAAAGAGCAACATAGCTCTGACCTGCTCCAGAGACAAATTGAGAATATTTCTTTAATTGTAACCACAACAATACCAGCACATTAAAAAGTTGTTGTTGTCCAATGTCCATATAGTACTATATTATGCTAAACAGTGGCCAGAGACCGCCATACCATGCCACAATAGTCCCATAGTTTGTTTTCATAGGACAGTGCGATTCTGTGCCTGCACACAGCCATATACTTTGCATAAAGTACCATATTCTACCTGCAAAGAACCAAATTGTGTGTTTGCAGTCCTACAATGAGCCTATATTGCACCCAATAAACTACACATTAGACCCAAATTAGAGTAATACTTGCCCATGTACATAGATGCCAGAGAGAACCACGTTTGTAAGTTACTGTGTATAACAACGCACATTATTCCATATTGTGCCCTGTTTGATTGATCCGATTCCTAACTGAAGGTGGTTTTCCAATCCTTAAAGAAAACTTCAAACTTGCTCCAAATAGTAAAACATAATCTAATATATTCATGTTTTACCCTTACCCCTCCTGTGCTGCTGGCCACAGGACCAACCGTGTGTTGCTTTCCATTGCGCTTGACAGCAGTGATTGGCTGCCTGAGTGACATGGCATTCAATCGACCTCAAAGCATGGTTAACAACTCCTGAAGGTTCTCAGCTCCCAAAACTTTCATGAATGGGCTAATCTCTAAATCCCACCCTTGCCCACTCAAATTGTATAAAATATAGACATGCGGACCTTCGATTTTACCTGATCCGTAGACCATATTGTTTTATATCCATTCAGGAGTTAGGAACACTCTGGCACAACAAGATACTTCTCTTTTATATCCTAAATATGCATGCATGCTAATATTCTGTTACTTTTGATGATGCCAAACCCTATATAGATTTGTATAATCATTGGGTCACATGGCAAAACAAAAATAGGGACAAAGTCAAGTTTGACACCAAATCAGACAAATTCACATTTAGGAGAATCAAAGAACAATCAGACTAATGATCTGTTGAGACTGGGTACACCTTTAGAATACATATAGCCAGTGGCACAACATAAATCTTTTACACGTCAATGCAAAGTCAATAACATGGCCCTCTATAATTGAAAATAAAAATAGTTTGCGCACATAAAAACTACAAGACACAAAAGGATCTGTAGAAAAATAGGAATATGCATGTGTCAAATGGAAAACAATACATAAATTCAGACGCACTCTGTAGAACAGTTTGAGATGCAGATGTAATAATACAGTAATAAATAAATATTGCACTAAGACCCGTGAGAAAAGCCTGTAGTCTATTATGTAGTAAACCCCAAACCAAAGGACTAAATAGTCATAATACGCATAAGGTATTTATTCATATGGGTATTAATATGGACAAACCCTGAAAAAGTAAAAGAGGTCCTCTTTTAACGATGGAGCAGAAAAACGCTGCAGAAATCCTAAAAAACCTTTTATGCAGAAAGGTCAGAAGAAATTGACACTGTCCCGCCGGTGACAGCTCAGATGAATGAGTATTAGTGGTGCACTGTGGAGAAAATAGTCCTGTTTGCACAGGTTTTACCTGACAACCCCGATGGGTCACTTGCAGTAGAAAGTCCGACTTCAGCCTCCTATGGCCCGCAGACGAAACTTACATCCGTTGATGAAAGCCGGTGATCTCTGGCCTCCGTGGCCAGATCAGGAACGCCGGCTGATGATGTTGAATCCTCACTAGGAAGAAGGATGTGGGCAGGACCTGTTGGTAAACTAGCCTGCCTCAAGCACAGTAGTACACAAAATCGCAATATCTAACTGTCCCTCAGAGTGAGCAGAGTAGCGTTCTGTCCCTAACTGAGTTCACAGCACAGTGACGCTAAAATGGCTGCGGCGCCTTTTATAGTGCATTCTGACATCATTTCAGCATCCAATCACAGCCATGCCATTAGTTAAGATGACCGCAGCATTACAGGATGTGCCCACACTTCATAAGATTCATCATTGGCTGACTAACATCACATTGCCTCTCAAAGAATTATGGGAACTTCCGATTCCGGTATACGATATTGAAAAAGTATCGGAATTAAGTATCGGAATTCCGATAACGCGAATATCGGCCGATACCCGATACTTGCGGTATCGGAATGCTCAACACTAACCAAGAGGTCTCCCATCAGAAAGACAAACAGGACAAGATCCTATCTACCTGAGGAAAGTAAACACCCACCTAGACATGCTGACAACTCTGGCCACATCCACATCTACCAAAGCTGCAACAATGTCAGATGTTCCTCAACAGTCTGCCAGCTATGAAAAGCTTCAGACCCCATCTGTTTGCTCCTCCACTCTGTGGCAGGGATCCTGCTCTTTGTCGGATCATTAATCAGTGCTACACTTCAAACTCTTGGCTCATCAGTTCGTTTCAGATCGTGCCAAGGTGGCTTTCATTATCTAGCACTACACTGGCGAGGCTTCGGCATGGCTCAATCCCTTATGGGAGAGAGGGGATTCTCTAGTGTGAAACCTTCAGTCATTGCTAGTGGCCTTCCATAGGGTCTTCGATGAGCCCAGCCAAGCATCCTCAGCAGCATCTTCTCTCCTCAAACTGCGCCAGGGAAACCTGATAGTGGGCCAGTACGCTCTACATTTTCACACCCTGTGATCTGAACTTGCCAGGAACAATGAGGCTCTGATAGCCACCTTATGACAAGGCCTGTCTGGGCGAATCAAGGACGAGCTGGCTGCTCATGATACACCTACCTCACTGGATGACCAGTCTTTAGCAACAAGGATAGATATCAGATTTAAGGAGCATTCCAAGGAGCTGAACCACGAGAGAAGACCTGTATGGTTGTCTCCAACCTTTCAAAGACCGGTCATGCAGCAAATCTCAGCTTGGGACTCTCTCCTTATGTTATGAACAATTTGTGTCAGTGTTCTCTGTGCAAGTGATGTTGAGTCGATGGCGCAAATAGGAATAGGTTTAGCCAAGTTAGAGCAGACAAAACCATGAGTTCTAGCAAACTCAGTATCCACCATACTGACACCAGCTCCACTGTCTACAAACACAGAATTTTTTTCAGACCTGCTTTCTAGCACCACCTCTGCTGTCAGGACAAAATGATAATTGCAGGTTGAAGACAAACACAACCCTTAATTGTCAAGCTCAAGGCTCCCAAGGGTTAATTGAGTCTCTTTTTGCTTTGGAATTGCAGGACATGCCCCAATAAAATGTTCTTTCTTCCCACAAAAAACACACACCCTTTTTCTTGCAAATGCCAGGGGAAACATGCAACATGAATGCACCTCCCAACTGCCTGGGTTCCTCTAACTCTTGTAAGCTTTTCAGGGGATATAGCTCTGGGATCGCCGTCCGGGTAGACGGAGTGGCACGGAAACAGTTCATTCACAGACAGCAGTTCTGGTAAAAACTGGCCGCAACCAGTTTTATTAAAGTCCACAGCAAACAGAACATAAGCAAAACCAAATCATAAACATAAGCCCTGGGCTTGTCCAGCCACTTACTACACTTAGATAGATTTCCCTCTCTATCCGGGACCAGACTCTAACAGCCTGTCCCCAAAACAACACATATGTTCAGCATTTACCAGCATGGAGTTTCACAGAGTCTCCTCCTTGTGTCTGAAGGCATATCCAACGTCCAGACTTGAGAGAGCTCCCCTCCTATTCAGCAGCTATCCGCATGGATTCTCACAGAGACTACTCCTGTGTCCGGGGTACATCGAGCACCCAGACTGAGACAGCTCATACTCCTGGAGACTCCTTCTTGTGCCTGGACTCCTTGTCCAGACTAAGCGAGCTCCACTCCTGGAGACTCCTTCTGTGCCTGGACTCCGTGTCCAGACTAAGCGAGCTCTCTGTCTGTGTTCGCAGACACCTACTTCTGGTCTCCTAATTAACACCTGAGTGGTTTCAGGCCTGAGCTGCAAGTGTGTACTGAATGTAAGGTGTAGTGACCTTTCTCTACCACTAGGTCTACAAAGCCACACATTTCCCTTATACCAGTCAGCAAAGTACCTAGGTGAAATATACACCCCATTCAATACACATACTCTCACTGTCTCACACTCTACAAGTATAGATTTACCCCCCTCCCGGAACTTTCCCCCAACACTGAAAGAGGGCTCAGAAGCAGGTGGTCTTAGGCTGATTTCACATTGGCGTTTTTTTGCACAGCGCATCGTGCTGATCCGATCGCATTTGCCATGCGCCCCTATCTTTAACAGGGGTGGCGCATGGTTTAGCGTTAGCATGCGATCATCAGCGTTTTTGTGCGCTTGCGTTATTTTGTCGTGAGAGACTTGGCACGCACAACGCAACATGTTGCATATTTGGGTCCGCCCAAACTCGTTAAAAAGGCGCATGTGCTCGCATCGCGCGTGGAAAGCGCCCAAACAACACATTATTGTCTATATGATCGCTGACGTGCGCTGGGTCAGGCGCATGTCAGCGTTCTACAACGCATGCGTTGTTAGAGATAACACATGTATAGACACTGGTTTAACCCCTTAATGTCCACTGACGTGCAGAGTCCGTCATGGCAAGGTGTCAGTTCCGGCACCAGGACGGACTCTGCACGTCATGGCTTTGATCTACCACTGCGTGTAAACACGCAGTGGTAGATCAGTGCCGACAGCTGTCACAGACAGCTGAAAGGCACGGCAAGCGATGTGGGGACCTTTGCCGTCGGTCCCCGCACCTACAGCGCTGTGCTTGGTCAGTCAATCTGACTGACCAAACACAGCAGCGATCGTGCAGGAGAAGCTGAAATTTCAGCTTCTCCAGCGCGATCAGTGCAGGAGCCGGCGCTGCAGTGGCCAGGCTTCCTGCACTGACAGCCAGGAGTGGAGCCCCCACCGCCCCTGGCTGTTAACCCCCTGACTGCTGCGATCCAGCGCGATCGCAGAGCTCAGGGGGGGAGGCAGAGGGTCGGGAGCTCCCTCTGCCTCAGATCGGCACCCTGCAATGTATTTGCAGGGCCCGATCTCTGCCTTGATGACCCGGGGTTGTCATGACAACCTCCGGGTCATCTAGCTACGGAAAGCTGCTGTGATCATTGTCACAGCAGCTTCCACTATAGTTGCAATGCATTGCAATGCCAGAGCATTGCAATGCATTGTAACTGCAATAAAAAGTAAAAAAAGTGAAAGTCCCATAAAGGGACAAGTTAAAAAAAATCATTTTTTTAAAAAAATTGTAAAAAAAATATTAAAAAATAATTTAAAAAAATCCCCTAAAAAATACACATTTTTATGTAATAAAAAAAATAAAAAACAAAAAACATACACATGTTAGGTATCGCCACGTCCGTAAAAATCCCATCTATAAAAGCGTAACCCTAGTTAACCCCTTCAGTGAAAGCCGTAAAAAAAAAACACAAAAAGTAGTAAATTATACTTTTTCCAAGCGGTATCATTATACCGCTTGGAAAAAGTGCAATAACACGCAATCAAAAAGTCAGATATAAATAATCATGGTACCGCTGAAAACGTCATCTTGTCCCGCAAAAAAAAAAGCCGCTATACAGCATCATCAGTGAAAAAATAAAAAAGTTATAGCTCACGGAATAAACTGATGCAAAAATAATTATTTTTTCTATAAAATTTTTTATTGTGTAAAAAATGCCAAAACATAAAAAAATATATAAATGAGGAATCACCGTAACCGTAGTGACCCGAAGAATAAAGCTGCTTTATCAATTTTACCACACACGGAACGGAGGAAAAAAAAAAAAAAAAAAACAATTCCTGAATTGCTGGTTTTTGTTCATTCTGATTCCACAAAAATCGGAATAGGAAATGATCAAAAAACGTTATGTGCCTGAATATGGTACCAATAAAAACGTCAGCTCGTCCCGCAAAAAATAAGCCCACAGATAACTCTGTCGGCCGAAATATGGAAAAATTATAGCTCTCAAAATACGGCGATGCAAAAATTTCTTACAAAAAATTATTCCAAGAAAAAGCATCTTTTAGCGTGTGACAGAAGCTAAACATGAAAAAAGGGTGTAAATCTGGTATCGCTGTAATCGCACCGATCCGAGGAATAAAGTTGCCTAATCACTAATACCGCACGAGGAACGGCGTAAAAAAGAAAACCAATTCTTCACCTTTTGTGGATTTGTTCATTGTGCCTCCCAAAGATCGCAGTAAGGCGATCACAGTGGTTCCCCCCCACATATGGGGTATCAGCGTACTCAGGACAAAATGCACAATAGCTTTTGGGGTCCTATTTCTCCTGTTACCCTTAGAAAAATAAAAATTTGGGGCAAAAAGGTCATTTTTGTGGAAAAAAATATGATTTTTTTATTTTCACGGCTCTACATTATAAACTTCTGTGAAGCCCTTGGGGGTTCAAAGTGCTGACCACACATCTAGATAAGTTCCTTGGGGGGTCTAGTTTGCAAAATGGGGTCATTTGTGGGGGTTTCTACTGTTTAGGCACATCAGGGGCTCTCCAAGCGCGACATGACACCCGCAGACCATTCCATCAAAGTCTGCATTTAAAAACGGTGCTCCTTCCCTTCCGAGCTCTGCCATGCGTCAAAATAGTGGTTCCCCCCCACATATGGGATATCAGCGTACTCAGGACAAATTGCACAATAGCTTTTGGGGTCCTATTTCTCCTGTTACCCTTATAAAATAAAAATTTGGGGGCAAAAAGATTATTTTTGTGGAAAAAAATATGATATTTTTATTTTCACGGCTCTACGTTATAAACTTCTGTGAAGCACTTGGGGGTTCAAAGTGCTCACCACACATCTAGATAAGTTCCTTGGGGGGTCTAGTTTCCAAAATGGAGTCACTTGTGGGGGGTTTCTACTGTTTAGGCACATCAGGGGCTCTCCAAACGTGACATGACACCCGCAGACCATTCCATCAAAATCTGCATTTGAAAAAGGCGCTCCTTCCCTTTCCAGCTCTGCCATGCGTCAAAATAGTGGTTTACCCCCACATATGGGGTATCAGCATACTCAGGACAAATTGCACAATAACTTTTGGGGTCCTGTTACCTTTGGAAAATAACAATTGGGGGTGGAAAGATCATTTTTGTGGAAAAGATATGATTTTTTAATTTTACTGCTCTACGTTATAACCTTCTGTGAAGCCCTTGGGGGTTCAAAGCTTTCACCACACATCTAGATAAGTTCCTTGGGGGTCTAGTTTCCAAAATGGGGTCACTTGTGGGGGGTTTCCACTGTTTAGGCACACAGGGACTCTCCAAATGCGACATGGTGTCCAATCTCAATTCCAGCCAAAAAAGTCAAATGGCGCTGCTTCCCTTCCAAGCTCTGCCATGCGCCCAAATAGTGGTTTACCCCCACATATGGGGTATCAGCATACTCAGGACAAATTGCACAATAACTTTTGGGGTCCTTTTATCCTTTGGAAAATAAAAATTGGGATGAAAAGATCATTTTTGTGGAAAAAAATATGATTTTTTAATTTTACGGCTCTACGTTATAACCTTCTGTGAAGCCCTTGGGGGTTCAAAGCTCTCACTACACATTTAGATAAGTTCCTTGGGGGGTCTAGTTTCCAAAATGGGGTCACTTGTGGGGGGTTTCCACTGTTTAGGCACACAGGGACTCTCCAAATGCAACATGGTGTCCAATCTCAATTCCAGCCAAAAAAGTCAAATGGCGCTGCTTCCCTTCCAAGCTCTGCCATGCGCCCAAATAGTGGTTTACCCCCACATATGGGGTATCAGCGTACTCAGGACTAATTGCACAATAACTTTTGGGGTCCTTTTATCCTTTGGAAAATAAAAATTGGGATGAAAAGATCATTTTTGTGGAAAAAATATGATTTTTTAATTTTACGGCTCTACGTTATAACCTTCTGTGAAGCCCTTGGGGTTCAAAGCTCTCACTACACATTTAGATAAGTTACTTGGGGGTCTAGTTTCCAAAATGGGGTCACTTGTGGGGGGTTTCCACTGTTTAGGCACACAGGGACTCTCCAAATGCGACATGGTGTCCAATCTCAATTTTAGCCAAAAAAGTCAAATGGCGCTGCTTCCCTTCCGAGCTCTGCCATGCACCCAAATAGTGGTTTACCCCCACATATGGGGTATCAGCGTACTCAGGACTAATTGCACAATAACTTTTGGGGTCCTTTTATTCTTTGGAAAATAAAAATTGGGATGAAAAGATCATTTTTGTGGAAAAAACATGATTTTTTAATTTTACGGCTCTACGTTATAACCTTCTGTGAAGCCCTTGGGGGTTAAAAGCTCTCACAACACATTTAGATAAGTTACTTGGGGGTCTAGTTTCCAAAATGGGGTCACTTGTGGGGGGTTTCCACTGTTTAGGCACACAGGGACTCTCCAAATGCGACATGGCGTCCAATCTCAATTCCAGCCAAAAAAGTCAAATGGCGCTGCTTCCCTTCCGAGCTCTGCCATGCGCCCAAATAGTGGTTTACCCCCACACATGGGGTATCGATGTACTCAGGAGAAATTGTACAACAAATATTGTGGTTCATTTTCTACTGATACCCTTGACAAAATTTTAAAAAATTGTGTCGAAAGAAAAATTTGGGAAAAAAAGTTAAATGTTAATTTTTTCCTTCCACATTGCTTCAATTCTTGTGAAGTACCTAAAGGGTTAATAAACTTCTTGAATGTGGCTTTGAACACGTTGAGGGGTGCAGTTTTTAGAATGGTGTCACTTTTGGGTATTTTCTGTCATATTGACCCCTCAAATTCACTTCAAATGTGAGGTGGCCCCTAAAAAAAATTATTTTGTAAATTTTGTTGGAAAAATGAGAAATTGCTGGTCAACTTTTAACACTTATAACTTCCTAACAAAAAAAAATGTTGGTTCCAAAATTGTGCTGATGTAAAGTAGACATGTGGGAAATGTTATTTATTAACTAATTTTTGTGACATATCTCTCTGATTTAATGGCATAAAAATTAAAAGTTTGAAAATTGCAAAATTTTCAAAATTTTTGCCATATTTCCATTTTTTTCATAAATAAACGCAAGTTATATTGAAGAAATTTTACCACTATCATGAAGTACAATATGTCTCGAGAAAACATTCTCAGAATCGCCAAGATCCGTTGAAGCGTTCCAGAGTTATAACCTCATAAAGAGACAGTGGTCAGAAATGTAAAAATTGGCCTGGTCTTTAACCTACAAAATGGCTTTGTCGTTAAGGGGTTAAACCACCCACTAAATAAAGAAACATTGTATGGGGGTAGTGTATATAAAATAAGGAGTGGGAATTTAGTCCACTACTCTACAGCCAGATACAGAGGAAGACAGAGCAAGACAGAGCAAGACAGCAGCTATTCAAGAAATTTTATTGGACTACCTTGAAACTTGGATAATGTGAGTATATAAAACCTAATGTCTTTCTTTCCTTTTTTTTCAATTTAATATGTACTAATGTCTCTTTTTCTATTGCAGCATGTCTTCAGGAGAATACGTGCCGGCCCCTGGTGAACTGGCCCAAGCAGCGGGTGAAGTAAGTACCTTCCTTCCATACTGATTGGTAAGTATTTGCTGTTGCATGGACACATGTGGAAATGTTTTTTTTTCTTTTTCAGTCCACATCGTCCACAGCAGCAGAGGAAGAGCGGGAGCAGCCTGTCCGAGAGCAGGCGGGGAGGCGGCCTGTAAGTATACAGTAGAGTGACAGATTGTACTTTTTTTTGCATCTGACTTTTTTCTTGCCTGTTTTTCCTATTCAATCTTGCTTCTATTCTCAATCTTTCTTCTCTTAAGTCTTATTTTCCATCTTTTTCATCTACAAATGTTTACAAGATTAATGTTTTGCTTTCTTTTCTAGGCTCCACAGCGGGGTGAGCAACTCGCCCTGGACAATGACTCCCTGATCCAGTTGGTCCAGGAGCGAGGCCCGTTGTGGGACAGCCGTCATCCAATGCACTGTGACAACGTGGTGATCCGGCGGCTCTGGAATGAGGTGGCCGCAGCGCTGATGGATGGCTGGGGCAACGTCTCTTACCGGGTCCGCAAGGATTTTTGTAAGTATTTAAATGCTGTGTGATGCTGCAGTCACCTTGGCCGGGATCACACAACTGTGTGGGATGCTAGTAACTCCTGTCAGTTTCCAGCATCCCACACAGTTGTGTGATCCTGGCCTACAGTGCATTTTCTAATTTTTTTTTTTCCACAGTGAACAAGGTCAGAACCCGTTGGCGCTCAATGAATGACCGCTTCCACAAGGACCTGAGGCTGGAGAACCGAGTTGCCAGTGGTGCTGGGGCAAAGACCACAAGAAAGTATTTGGCTTTCTTAAGACCGGTCCTTGCCACCAGAGCGTAAGTATTTTGTTGTTGTTGTATTGTGTTGAATCTGTGTTTTTCTATTCCACAGGAGTTGGCGTTTGTAAATGCATGATAGTAATTGTTTTTTTTGTTTTTTTTCACAGCACCTGGAGCAGCACCCTGCAACCTGGTCCTGAAGCGGTCCTTCAGAGAGCTGCCTCGGACTCGTCCCAACCATCCACCAGCCAAGAAGCACCTTGCAGGCCGTCAACACAGACAGCTGGAGATCAGGAAGCTGGTCCATCAGGTGTTCCCCTGTCACAGGTCTCTGCCACAGGTTATGCGGGAACTTCCCGCCCGTGGCAGAAGGCCTCTGACAGGAATCTCATGCCCGAGTTTTTACATTTGAGCACGGTTTTTCAAGATAGCCACAAGGTGATGGGCGACAGAGTGGATAGCGGTTTTGCACTAGTGGACCAACGCATCCATTCTGTCGAGCGTCGCCTTGACTTTCTTGAAGCCGAGCTCAAAAGACCAGCTCACCGTTTTTTCCAACAAATTGAACGGGGCATGGCGAAATACCTTAATCCTGATCTCCAGCTGACTGTGATGCATGCCTGCAACAATGCTTACACGCAGGCTATGCAGCAGAGTCGGTACTTGCAGCAGCAGCAGCCAGTGGTGCCTTTCCCACCCGTGCCACCACTGACTCGCATCACCGCACTACCGACTTCTGCTGCATACCACTGCACGGCCACCAGCATTCCAAGCCATGCTGGACCACACTACACCACACACAGTCACAGTGCAGCTGGACACTCCCCACCACCATGATGCCAAGCGCTGCTCCTGTTTGGACTTCCTCCACCCCTGCTTGAACCTCCACCCCTGCTTGGACCACGTCCACTTCCTGGGACGCCACCACCACTGCGCAGCAGCTGGGGGACCCTCATTCGATCTTCAGGGCCTCGGACCCTGGCAGGAGTCCAGCAGGCCACGGAGGTCCCCAAGCCACACGAGGTCTCCAAGCACCAGGTCCCCAAGCCACAGGAGGTCCCCAAGCCACAGGATGTCCCCAAGCCACAGGAGGTCCCCAAGCCACACGAGGTGTCAAAGCCACACGAGGTCTCCAAGCCACACGAGGTCTCCAAGCCACATGAGGTCTCCAAGCCACAGGAGGTCCCCAAGCCACACAAGGTCTCCAAGCACCAGGTCCCCAAGCCACAGGAGGTCCCCAAGCCACAGCAGGTCTCCCAGCACCAGGAGGTCCCCAAGCCACACCAGGTCTCCATACACCAGGAGGTCCCCAAGCCACACCAGGTCTCCAAGCACCAGGAGGTCCCCAAGCCACACCAGGTCCCCAAGCAGCAGGGCCTCAAGCAGCAGGAGGATTGCAAGCACCAGGTCCCCAAGCACCAGGTCCCTAAGCACCAGGACCTCCAAAAAGAAAACAAAGATGGGACAAAGTGTCCAGAAAAAGACTTTTGTCCTCCCACCCCCCTCACCTCCCATTGTGTTTTTCCCGCTGCCTTCCCCCACCACTTTCGTCGCCCCTTCCCCTCGAACCCCTTCGTCTCCCTCCCAAAGTCAATCCTCGTCGCTCCACACCCCCAAGTGACCTCCTTCTTCACCCAAACGTCGTCCACATTAATTTTTTTTGTGTCTTGTAAAAATAAATGTGCCTTTTTTTGCCCCAAACTGTTTGTTTTCATTGTGTCTTTCGCCGCCTACACACACTGCGCCGTACACACACTGCGCCGTACTCTTTGTGATTTTGCCTCCACATAGCTCCAGTACTGACATATGCTTCTTGTGTCAGTCCTGGAACTATGTGTTGTCAAAAACACAAATATATGACTTGTATTTTCAACACCAGTCTCTTCAGTCTAGAAATATTAGTAGACTGAATAGAGGATGTTGCTGAGTGCAAGGCATATCTATTATCACCTTGCCAGGTATCATAAAGAGTGAATTGAGAATGGTGTGTTTTGCCCATCTACATTTCACTCTTTGTGACACAAGGCCAGGGGATTGTAGATATACCTTGTAATTAACCACATCCTCTATTCAGTGTGTGGTGAATAAAATGAAGAGATGATGGCGAAAATACACGCCATATCTACAATCCCCTGGCCTGGTATCATAACTGTTTATCACACTTGGCCAGGTGACTATACCTATGAGTTGTCATCTGCAGTGTTGCTTCAGTCTGCATCATCTATTGCACGCAGACTGAAGAGATGCTGATGGTTACTCATATGTGTATTCACCTGCCCTGCTGTCATTTAATTATGAAGTCAGGATGCTTTTTTTTGGCATCCTCACTTCAGCATGACACCAGGCCAGGGGCTTGTAGAAGTTTTATAAACTTTACCATCTCTCCAGTGTGCGTGCATACTGAAGTCACAGTGGAGATACTGCAAATAATATTTATACTCATATGGTCAGGTGTCATAAAGAGAGAAGGATGCTATTGCATCCCAAACTCACTATTTGTAACATCAGGCCAGGTGTATAATATTTGTGATATCTCCACCGTCGCTGCATATACAGTATCTCCACCGGCGCTGCAATATGTTTTAACATAGACTGGAGAGATGATGAAGGTCATACAACTTTTATCTGTTGACTCACCTGGTAGGAGTCCTAGTAAAGTCACGATGCAGAAAACACAGCATCCTGACTTCACTGGGACACCTGGCCAGGTGATTATTGTATTGGAGTGTATAAAAACAGAGTGCACTCAGTACAGGTATCAAAACAGGTTTTTTATTAACAACAACACAAGAAAACAATTTTATTACACCATTTGATCTTGCCATTCCACACGTCCCACATCAGATAGAAAGTAGGCCACAAATTGGTCCCTCATTTGGCCAACTTCAACAGATGACCTGAGAGGGTGCTGAATGAATTCAGGCAATGTTTCATCAAGTTCAAAGGTAGGGTGGTCTTTAGCCATCACAAAATTATGAAGAACCACACAGGCTTTCACCACCTCATCCACAGTTTCTAGTTTAAGATTAATGGCTGTGCCTAGAATGCGCCATCTGGACACAAGAATCCCAAAGGCACACTCGACAGTTCTTTGGGCTCTGGTCAGTCTGTAATTGAAGATTTTTTTGCTGTGGTCCAAGTCCCGGCTGGAGTAGGGTTTCAAGAGGTTTGTGAACATTTGAAAGGCCTCATCACCAACCATTACAAATGGCAGTGGCGGACCTTCGGTGTGGGGAAGAGGCCGTGGCAGGGGGAAATTAAAATGGTTGCCATACAACCTACGGCCCATGTCCGAGTTCTTAAAGGTCTGTGAGTCATTTCCCCGGCCAAATGCCCCAATGTCCACCACTATAAACCTGCAGTCTGCATCCGCAATGGCCATGAGTACCGTAGAAAAGTACTTTTTATAATTAAAGTACTCAGAGCCACTTCTTGGGGGTTTTGTTATATGTATGTGTTTCCCATCCACCGCTCCTAAATAGTTGGGGAAATTGCAGACTGTAAAGAATTTTTCTGCAATATCCATCCACTTTTCCGCAGTGGGCAGGGGCATAAATTCAGGACATAGAACGTCCCACAAAGTCCGGCGGGTGTCCGCAACTTTTCCGGACAAGGTGGAGATTCCAAGCTGGTACTGAAAGTGAAGTGAAGAGAAGGTCTCGCCAGAAGCCAGGAAGTTGCAAAACAGATGAAAAAAAATTGTGATTGTCCAGGCTTTGTCAAAACACTGACATGAAAAAAATTACTGTACATGGCAGAACTATAATTCAGCAGGCTTTTACTAAATGGCAGAACAAAAACAATACACTCATTTGTTTAATATTATGTACCGTAATGTAACGAGGAGCCGTTCCTCCGGAGGAATTGCACGACGGAGCTGTGTGTCCTGTCTCCGGATGGCTCCTTCAACACAAGAAAGCAAATCCCTAAAACTTTCTTGGGACATTCGTGTATAGTCCGAAAATTTAGCCGGGTTTGCCTGGAGCTCGCTGAAGAGGGTGTGGTATGCTCCACGGCTCTCCCGGACTTCAATAATCGGATGTCTCCAAAAACGCCGCCGCTGCCGTCTTCGCTCTCTCTCTCTCTCCCTTTGTTGCTGGCAAGCAAAAGCAAAAGCCTGAAACAGCGCGATGTCCATATCCAAGTTTATGCGAAAACTCTTCCAACGCAGATCCATGGTGACACAGGGAACACCAGCAAAATCTGAAGAATTCAGCTAAACAGGGTCTATTTAAAGAAGTCCCATGACACTCGCCCACTTGTGTCCCATTGGTGGGGTCTGTTTCAAGGATTTTCCTCTTGTGCAATGTGTGACTCATGCGCCTAAAAAACACAAACGCATGGAAAATGCTAGATAAACGCATGTAAACGCTACGTTTTTTGGTCGCTATGCGTACTTTGTTGCGTTAAAAAACCATGCGCTTGAAAGCGCTTGTTTGCGTTTTTGCACATGTTTTCAGTAGCGCACGAAACGCTGCACTAAAAGACGCAAATGTGAAATTAGCCTTTCCCTAAGGCATCTATTCACCCAAATAGCCAAGGAAATGGCAGTTTCCAAAGACATAGGAGTTTCATAGACTGCTAAGAAGCCCTTTAACTTTTCAGTGAGGCCCTGTAGGAATTGGCTTCTGAAAGCCGCGTCATTCCATTTGGTATCAGTAGACCACCTGTGAAATTCAGAGCTATATGTCTCTACTGAACGATTTCCTTGCTGAATGAAACGCAGCCTGGATTCAGCCTGGGAAATACGTTCAGGATCATCATAGACAAGGGCTAGGGCCCTGAAAAACTCTTCCACAGACTACAGACACATTAAATCCTGTGGTAGAGAAAAAGCCCAGTACTGAGGTTCCTCCTGCAACAGTGAAATAACAATCCCTACTCATTGCTCCTCATCTCCAGAGGAGTAAGAACGCAGTTTAAAGTACAAATTGCAAGACTCTTTAAACACAAAAAACTTGTCCCTACACCCAGCAAACCTATCCTGGAGGGCAATTTTGGGTTCAAACTGGACCCACCTACCTACAACGTCCCCCACAATAGAAGTTTGCAGCTGCTACCATTGCTGCTGAACCACAGAATGAAGGTCCGTCACCTCCAGTGATAACCTCTGCAGCTGCTCTGCCAGCACAGCAATGGGATCCATGAACCCAGCAAATGGAAAAATAACCCACACACAACGTGAATGGCGGGTGATAATGTCATGCACAGTGTAGGGCAGACTAACTGCAACACGAAGGGATAAGGGGAAGGGGGACCCAAAAAAAGGGAAGGGGGAAATGGAGACCCATAGACAGATCTAAAGTCACTCTGTCTGCCCTACCATCCCTATATAGTTTCCACACCTATCGCTGAGCAGGATACCTAATCCATGTGTGACCCTGGCGATAAGCCCTGCATTGGGAAGGACAGGATGAGCGCTAGTCAATCTCACTAACACTAAAGACAGCAAAGATAAATGAAGCAAGGGGGACACTTTGCTTGAGAAGACACAGAGAGAAATACTGACACCCTTCAAACTCCAAGAGTATGCTAGCAGACTGCTACAGCTCCTTGCCTCAACAGGGAAGTTCAAATAGGAAATGTCACCAGCAATTCCCTACAGGAAATTGGGAGTTATAAACACCCAGGTCCAGGTGTGGCCATTAGCACCGGGGAAGGTGGCCCTAGTCTTCAAAGCAAACAACTGAGATCTTCTGCAGACACATGCAGTGCAAAGGTCTGCACGCTCTGACACATCCGTGACAGTAACCTCATTCAACAAGCTGTGACAGAATGATGTCAGATTCCAATCCAACATCCTCCCAATCCGTTGGAGGTTGCTTCTGTGGATGGAAAACCCCTTTCTGAAACCATCCTATTCATGACTGAACCTGTAGAACTTTGAGTAGTAGTGCAACACTTGGAGAAGGTTAATCTCTATGTGCTATCTCACCCTCTGCTTCTAGGTCTTCAATGGCAGCGAAAACATGAACCAGTCTCAGAATGGAGATCTGGAGAAGTACTCCGTTGGTTCAGGAGTGCCACAAGAGATGTTTAGTGCCCATTTGTCCTGCTCGACCTCCGGCTTTTCCATCTAATTTACCGGGCTTACCTGCTGCTTACTGGACGTACGCTGACGTCTTTGGTAAAAAGGAGGCTGAGACTCTACCACCTCATAGGCCATATGACTGTTCTATTGACCTTCTACCAGGCGCTTCCCCTACATGAGGCCAAATCTACCCCCTGTCGCAAGCTGAGACTCATGCCATGTACAAGTATATTGAAGCGAATCTTACCAGAGGATTTATCTAGAAATCTTCCTCTCCAGCTGGAGCAGGTTTCTTTTTTGCGAAGAAAAAGGTTTCATCTCTGTGACCCTTTTATCTATTACAGAGGTCTCAAGTAAATTACTTTCAAAAATATAAACCCTGTAACTCTCATCTCTGAGTTGTTCATCTTAAAGGTTCCAGAGTTTTTAACAAAGCTCGACCTTCGCAGGGCATACAACCTGATCCGAACACGTCAAGGAGGTGACTAGAAGACAGCCTTTAATACCTGAAATGGCCAATTATGAGTATAGAGTAATGCCCGTTGGACTCTGTTATGCCCCTGCCGTCTTACAAAAACTGGTGAATGACATCTTCCGGGACCTTGTGTACACATGGGTGGTAGTATACCTAGATGACATCTTGGTGGTCTCTCCCGATCTGCCTTCACACCGAAAAGGATGTTCACCAGTCCTAGCAGAGATTAAGGATGAACGGCAAATATGAAAAGTGCGTCTTCGAGCAGACCTCTATTCTGTTTCTTGGGTACATCATCTCCGATACCGGCTTGAAAACTTGAAACTGGATCCAGAGAAGGTATCCACCGTCCTAAAGTGGCCCCTTCCAGATGGTCTGAAAGCCATCCAGCGGTTTCTCAGATTCGCAAACTACAACCCCTGGCAAAAATTATGGAATCACCGGCCTTGCAGGATGTTCATTCAGTTGTTTTATTTTGTTGAAAAAAAGCAGATCACAGACATGGCACAAAACTGAAATAATTTCAAATGGCAACTTTCTGGCTTTAAGAAACACTAAAAGAAATCAAGAACAAATAATGTGGTAATCAGTAATGGCTATTTTTTTAACCAAGTATAGGGCAAAAATTATGGAATCACTCAATTCTGATGGAAAAAATTATGGAATCATGAAAAATAAACAAACAAAAAAACACTCCAACACATCACTAGTATTTTGTTGCACCACCTCTGGCTTTTACAACAGCTTGCAGTCTCTGAGGCATGGACTTAATGAGTGTCAAACAGTACTCTTCATCAATCTGGCTCCAACTTTCTCTGATTGCTGTTGCCAGATCAGCTTTGCAGGTTGGAGCCTTGTCATGGACCATTTTTTCAACTTCCACCAAAGATTTTCAGTTAGATTGAGATCCGGACTATTTGCAGGCCATGACATTGACCTTATGTGTCTTTTTTCAAGGAATGTTTTCACAGTTTTTGCTCTATGGCAGGATGCGTTATCATCTTCAAAAATGATATCATCATCCGCAAACATCCTTTCAATTGATGGGATAAGAAAAGTGTCCAATGTTGTGAATGTGTTAGAAATGAGTTCTGAGCAGAAGCTCCCTCTGGTGGTTACAGACAGTGCTGAACCATTTAGTGAAGATTGGCAATCAGGAGTTACAGACTGGTCCTATATAAGGGAGGTTCCCTCCCATCAGGGTTACCGGTGATCAATTGTTCTTGTCTCAACTGTGATTCCTGGTTCACTTGGAAGCTTGCTGAGTCGTGCCTCTTCTCCTGCTCTCAGATAAGAAATTTTCTGTTTTTATTTTTGTGCTTGCTTTTTGCATTGTTTCCTGCACTTTTGTGGAGGTCAGCCAGGTCCCCTCCGGGGGCTTGTGCTCCTCTCAGTTTATCTGAGCCACTGTTGTTTGTTCATTTGCCTTTTCCAGTTTTTTCAGTGGCTGCGGCTTAGTTTTGTTACACCAGAGAACTAATTTAGGTGGTAGAGGTCGTGTGATCTCAGGTGTTTTTGCAATTAGTAGAGTTGGTACTTTTTAGGGTTTTTTGGGATTGCAGTAAGTGTCCTTCCTATCCTTTTCTGTCTAGGAAGAATGGGCCCCAACGTTTGCTCATACTATTTTCTGTCTGTGTCTGTATTTCCTCTTGTCTAACCGCCATTACATGTTTGGGGGCTTCCTATGTTCTTTGGGGATCTGCTCCGGGGCAGATAGCTTTCCTCTTTCTATCTTTAGGTGTAGTTAACCTCTCCGGCTGTGACGAGGCGTCTAGGACCAACGTAGGTACGCTCCACGGCTGCCTTTAGTTGTGGTGGTTAGTCAGGGTACTGCAATCCAGTAGATTCCAACCTCTCTGGTGTATTGCCGTTTTTGCTTGCTCTCCTCAGCTACCAAATCATAACAGTATCACCGGCCTAAACTGAAAATTATATGGTACTCAACAGAATGGAAAAATAGTAAAAGGAAAAAGAAAAAAGGAAGTTGTCAGAATTTTTTTTTTCTCTGTTTGTTGCATTTCCCTCTTTTTCTCTGGGTGCTGAGGAGGATTTTTTTTTTTCTCTCAATGGAGTTTGCACAGTTGTCTGGCCGTGTGGATCAGCTTGCCACTGAAGTTCGGAGTATTGCTACCTATCTTGCAGGGTTGCCGGTTGTGGAACCTAGGATCCCCATGCCAGATTTATTTTTGGGGGATCGAGTTAAATTTCTGAATTTCAAAAATAACTGTAAGTTGTTTTTTGCCTTAAAACCTAAGTCCTCAGGGAACGCAGCACAGCAGGTTCAAATTGTCATCTCTCTCCTGCGTGGTGATCCTCAGGATTGGGCTTTTTCCCTGACACCTGGGGACCCTGTTTTGAGTAATGTTGATGCATTTTTTCTGGCTCTGGGGTTATTGTACAATGAACCTAATGTCACTGATCAAGCTGAAAAAACCTTGTTGGCATTAAATCAGGGGCTTGAGGACGCTGAGTTGTACTGTCAGAAATTCCAAAAGTGGGCAGTCCTGACCAAATGGAATGATGATGCTTTGGCAGCCCTTTTTCGGAAGGGTCTGTCAGAGAATGTAAAAGATGTTATGGTGGGTTTCCCTGCTCCCTCTGGTCTCAATGATTCTATGTCATTAGCGATTCAAATTGACAGACGTTTGCGTGAGCGTAGAGGTATGCGTGGAATAGTGTTGCCTTGTGAACCAGCTTCTGAGTCCATGCAGTGTGATAGAGTGGCTTCTGGGGCACAGCGTCATGAGTTTCGAAAACGCAATGGGTTATGTTTCTACTGTGGTGACGCCTCTCATGCTATTTCAGTCTGCCCTAAGCGGGGAAGACGTTTTGCATGCTCAGTTGTCTTGGGTAGTGTTCAGACTAAATTTCTGTTGACTGTTACCCTGATTTGCTCCCTGTCCACATTTTCTGCTCAGGCTTTGTTGATTCGGGAGCAGCTATTAACCTGATGGATTTTGATTTTGCTAAACGTTGTGGGTTTCCCTTGATACCCCTACGGAAGTCTATTCCCCTTCTGGGGATTGATTCTACCCCTTTGGCTGAGAATAAACCCCAGTTCTCTACTCAGGTGATAATGAGGGTTGAACCTGATCATCAGGAGAGTTGCAAATTTTTGGTGCTGTATAATCTGCATGACATTATTGTACTGGGTTTCCCTTGGTTACAGTCTCATAATCCTGTTTTGGATTGGAAATCTGTGTCTGTGACCAGTTGGGGCTGCCAATGTGTTAATGCCAACGCTCCTGTTTTTTCTGCCTCTCCCCAGGCTCAGGATGTTCCTGACTTTTTGACTGATTTTTCTGATGTGTTTAGCGAAAGTAAATCTGCATCCTTGCCCCCCCATAGGAGCTATGACTGCGCTATTGAATTAGTGCCTGGTAGTAAATTCCCTAAAGGTCGCCTTTTTAACTTGTCTGTACCTGAACATGACGCTATGCGGTCTTATATCAAGGAGTCATTGGGGAAGGGTCATATCAGACCATCCTCTTCACCCTTGGGTGCCAGTTTTTTCTTTGTGGCCAAAAAGGATGGTACATTAAGGCCGTGTATTGATTATCGTCTCTTGAACAATATCACTGTGAAATATCAATATCCGTTACCCTTGATTTCTGACCTGTTTTCCAGGGTGAAAAGTGCTACTTGGTTTACCAAGCTTGACCTCAGGGGGGCGTATAACCTTATTCGCATTAAGCACGGGGATGAATGGAAGACGGCGTTTAATACCCCAGAGGGGCATTTTGATTACCTAGTGATGCCCTTTGGGCTCACTAATGCTCCTTCCGTCTTCCAGACCTTCATGAGTGACATTTTCAGGGATTTTGTGGATAAATTTCTGATTGTTTATTTGGATGATATCTTGATTTTTTCCAATGACTGGGACTCTCATGTGAAACATGTTCGGACTGTGTTCCAGATTTTGAGAGAGAATGCTCTGTATGTGAAGGGATCAAAGTGTCTTTTTGGCGTACAGAGGATCTCATTTCTGGGATTAATTTTGTCCCCATCTGTTATTGAAATGGACCCGGTCAAGGTTCAGGCCATCTGTGATTGGGTCCAACCTACTTCATTAAAGGCTCTTCAGAGATTCTTGGGTCTTGCCAAATTTTATCGTAAATTTATTGGTAATTTCTCTGTTATTGTTAAACCATTGACTGATTTGACCAAAAAGGGTTCTGATGTGGTGAATTGGCCTCCTGAGGCAGTCTCTGCATTTCAGGAACTTAAGCAGAGATTCACTTCTGCTCCTGTTCTGCGGCAGCCTGATGTTTCTCTGCCATTTCAGGTGGAGGTTGATGCCTCTGAAATTGGGGCAGGTGCCGTTTTGTCCCAAAGAGATCCAGAGACCTCTAAAAGTAACCCTTGTGCCTTTTTCTCTCGAAAACTTTCTCCAACTGAACGTAATTATGACGTGGGTAATCGGGAGTTATTGGACATGAAGTGGGCTTTGGAAGAGTGGAGACATTGGCTGGAGGGAGCCAAACATCAGGTGGTGGTCCTCACGGACCATAAGAATCTGGTTTATCTGGAATCAGCCAAGCGACTTAATCCTAGACAGGCCAGGTGGGCCTTGTTTTTCACACGTTTTAATTTTGTGGTTTCCTTTCTTCCTGGCACTAAGAATGTTAAGGCGGATGCCCTCTCGAGGAGTTTCCTTGCGGACTCTCCTGAGTTATCTGATCCTGCTGTTATTTTGAAAGAGGATGTAATTCTTTCCGCCATCTCGCCCAATTTGAGACTGGCTCAGGAAGGGTGTCAGGAGGATAAACCCGAGCGCTGCCCTATTGGGAAATTGTTTGTCCCAGACCGGTGGAAAAAGAGTGTGATGTCTGAGATTCATTGTTCCGCGTTGGCCGGTCATCCCGGAATTTTTGGTACCAGAGACTTGGTTAGTCGGTCCTTTTGGTGGCCTACTTTGTCTCGTGACGTCAGGGAATTTGTGCAGTCCTGCGGGACTTGCTCTCGCTCCAAGCCTTGCTCTCGCTCTAGTGGTTTGTTGATGCCATTGCCTGTGCCCAAGAGACCATGGACCCATATCTCTATGGATTTCATTTCCGACCTCCCTGTTTCTCAGAGAATGACCGTTATCTGGGTGATTTGTGATAGGTTTTCCAAAATGATACATCTTGTGCCATTACCTAAGTTGCCTTCCTCCTCCGAATTGGTGCCTTTGTTCCTTCAGCACGTGGTTCTGTTACACGGCATTCCTGAGAACATTGTGTCTGACAGAGGAGTCCAGTTTGTTTCCAGATTTTGGAGGACTTTTTGTTTTAAACTTGGTGTTCAATTGTCTTTCTCCTCGGCTTTTCATCCTCAGACCAATGGACAAACTGAGAGAACAAACCAGACATTGGAGACTTATCTGAGATGCTTTGTGTCTGCTGATCAAGATGACTGGGTCTCTTTTTTGCCTTGGCTGAGTTTGCTCTTAATAATAGGGCTAGCTCTGCCACTTTGATGTCTCCATTTTCCTGCAATTTTGGGTTTCACCCTCGATTTTCTTCGGGACAGACGGAGGCTTCTGTCTGTCCAGGTGTTGACTCTGTTGTGGAGCATATGCAGCAGATTTGGGACCAGGTAGTGGAGAGGTTGTCCCTCTCTCAGGAGAGGGCCCAGCGGTTTGCCAACCGGCATAGGACTGATGGTCCTCGGTTTGAAGTGGGGGACTTGGTCTGGTTGTCCTCAAGAAATATCCCTATGAGAGTTGCATCTCCTAAGTTTAAGCCTAGGTTCATTGGACCTTATAAGATCATGGAGATTCTTAATCTGTTTCCTTTCGTTTACTTCTTCAGGGACATTTAAGATCCATAACGTGTTCCACAAGTCCTTATTGAAGAGGTTTGTCG